>QRDG01001517.1:0-447415 GCA_012064385.1 Puccinellia tenuiflora
CAACCCAAAGTGACACGCAGTAGTAACTAAATACCAGTGTGAGGCGAACTCGACACGCTAGTGACATTTCACGAAATTTGGCCCCAGAATCCCAGTGGCGTGGGTTGATGGTAACCCACCACTGTAACCTTGCTGCTATAAGCAGTTGTCTTGTAGTGAATGTGCGATTCCTCTAATATGATACTACTAGAGGCTAGAAAAATGCCTATATGTTGCTACATAATATTCTAATAATCTACATCTCCAATGACCTCACTTGTGTAACTGATATGTCTCCGAGTAGAAATTATTGGTAGCATCAGTCAACACTACAACACGCAACCCGTAACTTTTGACAAATCTAATATGTAGCACAAACTATAACATGATCAATGAAAAAGACCCCAGTGTGGAGGAAACTGTTATGAAATACGTCTTTCTCGTACTAATGCTGCCATGGAAGACTACTTCATAACGTAATCAGTAGTGCTCGTAAATAATAAACAATACAATCACATCTGTGTGTAGTTGTCTGCCTGTCAGATCAAGCTAACAAGCTAAAACAAAACTTGCGAGGCACTTTGCAGCAACCCAAGTGGTGTTCGCATCATTTCTTCAGCAGTTTTCTCACACCTCTTCAGATGTTCCATCTTTGGATGATGTCAAGGATGTCTTTCTCTGCACCCAATCTCTGCAAATGGCCAAATGAAAATGGTGAGGTCTTTCTGTCGAATCAAGTCGTAAAGATGAATCACCGGGTGCAAAGCTATATATTTGAAGTGATTCCATCTTTTGACCAAGAACCTTTTTGGGAAAAAAACCCTAGCTCCACTCATGCGAGCCACTGGGGAGTAACCCGCGCGCCGCCACCTCTAGACCTTATCCTCCCCTTGACGGCGGGTATCCTCCTCTCCCTCGCGCATGGTGGTGCGAAGGTTTTTTTGAGCAAAAGCGCTACGCTTTGGCATCAATGGCATCGTTGCCCGGAGGTATCGTTTTCGTCTTGGTGTGGCGCTACTGGGGTACTTTAGCCGCTTGGGACTTCGGTGAAAACCCTTGACCATCTGGTATCGATGACGGTGATGCACTACGTCGTTACCCTCTTGGGGCGTCGTCGTGGACTCTTGGTTCCCTCAGGCACGCTCCGGCTCTTTGGTGGCAATTTTGGTTTGCCCGGTGCTTTTCTTTTTTTTCTATCACTCGTATGCTTTGTAAGAGGTTCTCCTCATTATATTGTATCGGTTCGGCCGTTTGAATTTATTTATAAAGCGGAACGAAAGCCTATTTTGAGGAAGATGGAACACCAAAACACACTGATATAAAATTCTAGTGTAGAAAATAAGAACGGTGAAATCTAAATGATATAAAGCACTCATTGTAACAATCAATAAGAGACCAATATTGTCAAACATCAAGAAGATTGCGATACTTCATGAACCAACAACAACACAAGGGGACATCATGTGTATTGCTCAGCTGCGATAATTTTCTAGATCTAATTGCAGAACATAACCACATAAAAGCAGATATTTGCCGTTGCACAACAGAATTCTTGAAAAGCAACTAAAAACTGAGGTATCATGTAATCAAAGTCAAAAGCCATACAAATTGAATAACACTCCATCAGAGATATCTAATTAACAACAGTAGCCTGTATTCTCACTATGGCAACTATCTTTGCAATATATGCAAACACTGGATACAATTTAAAGTTTCAAACATGATCCATACAAGATTCTAGGTAGAATTAAGTAGAGTGCATAAAAAGAATGTTGTTATCTTTCTAGGATACAGAGGCAGAGAGCCAATATAGTCTCCGGCCTTCGACAGGTCAATATTATGTGAATGCAACTTATGTGAGTTCTGTAGCCAATTAATATAGGTTGTTTAATAAGTAGCAGCCAGCTCACGACAACCTCACGCGTTACACACCATTTCTCAATCAATATCAAGGATGTTCCATCTTTTTCTTCAGTAGTTTTCTCAACACCTCTCTTCAGATGTTCCATCTTTGGATGATATCAAGGATGACTTTCTCTGCGCCCAGTCTCTGCAAATGGCCAAATGAAAATGGTGTGGTCTTTCTGTCTAATCAAGTATGTAAATATGAATCACCGGGTGCAAAGCTATATGTTTGAAGTGATTCCATCTTTTGACCAAGAACCTTTTTGGAAAAAACCCCCCAGCTCCACTCCTGCGAGCGAGCGGGAGCAACCCGCGCGCCACCACCTCTAGACCTTGCCCCCCTCCTCGACGGCAGGGCTCCTGCTCTTCCCTCGCGCTGTGGTGCGAAGGTGTTTTCGAGCGAAAATCTCTACGCTTTGCGTCAATGGCATCGTTGCCCGCGGGTATCATTTCCCTCTGGTGGCGTTGTTGTGGGTACCTTAGCCGGGTTGGGACTCAGGGTGAAAACCCTTGACCATCTTGGTCTCGATGACGGCGATGCACTATGTCATTACCCTCTTGGGGGTGTCATCGTGGACTCTTTGTTCCCCTCGGGCACGCTCCGGTCTCTTTGGTGGCAATTTTGGTTCTCCCTATGCTTTTTTTTTCGTCACTGTGGTTGCTTTGTAAGAGTTCCCCTCATCACTTTGTATCGATTCGACCGTTTGGCTTTATTTATAAAGTGGGACGAAAGGCTATTTCGAGGACGATGAATCACTGAAACACACAGGTATAAATATTCTAGTGTAGAAAATGAAAATGGTGAAGTCTAGATGATATAAGCACTCATTGTAACCAACAATAAGAGACCAAATATTGTCAAACATCAAGAAGATTGCGATACTTCATGAACCAACACAACACAAGGGGACAACCATGTGTATTGCTCAACTGCTACAATTTTCTAGATGTAGTTGCAGAACATAACCACATAAAAGCAGATATTGCCGTTGCAAACAGAGTTCTTGAAAAGCAACTGAAAACTTAGGTATCATGTAATCAAAAGTCAAAAGCCATACAAATTGAAAAACAGTCCATCAGAGATCTCTAATTAACAGCAGTGGCCTGTATTCTCACTATGCAATTCATCTTTGTAATATATGCATACACTTGATACAATTGATTCCACAAGCTATACAGATTTTGTTTAAATAAAATGAATTGATTGCAAGGTAGAATTAATTACAGTGCATAAAAAGAATGTGTGTTACCTTTTCTATGATGGGTTTTTTATTTCTCTGCCCCGCATCCTTAGTTTTCCTCGTATGGCCCCACTTCCTTAGCTAGCCTCGCCTTTGCCCCACTTCGCTCTTTCCAGGCTCAAAGATGGCCGAATGGTGCGTTTCCGTCGGGTCAACCTCGTTTGACCGTTACTGCACTAAAATATGTCACGTGTGGGACCAACGGAGTACATGACCCGTGCGTGTATGCTCCTGGTCCGTTGGTCCCACATAAAGCTTACAAGTGGGACCAACGGAGAAGGGGTGCATGCACCCGTGCCCGTGCGGGTGCATGCCGCTTGTCGTCCCCAAATTAGCGCGCCTTCAATGTCGGCAAAAGGCCGCATCGCCGCCTACGCTGCAGGCCGGGCCGCTCATCTGCTCCGCTGCCTTCCCGTTTGTTGCCTCGCCATTACTGCCCGTCCGGAGGCAGATGCCTAGAAAAGAGCCCTTTTCATCTCCCATTGCACCCACGTCGCCCGCTGACCTCCTCTTTCTCTCCTTTGCCACCCACGCCCCGGTCCTATCTTTCCATGGCTCGTGGTGGTGGCCCCGATCCACGCCCCATTCGAGGAGGACCCCTCAGCGCTCGAGTAGGATTCCTCCGAGCTCGAGCAGTGGTAGGGGCAGCAATGCCATCCGTTGGGCCATTGCTTCCATCCAATTCCCTTCATCGATCTTGAGTCCGATGAGGAGGAACAGGTGGTTGACCTAGGTATGGCATGGGCTGGGCTGATTATCAAGCCACGAAGCATGCCAGACATTCCGCTGAGCAACGGCAGCTCATGGATAGTATGGTCGTTTGTGGTCGACGCGGAGCTGACCAGAGCCGCGCAGTATAATTATGTGGAGTGCAAGGCCAAGTGGTAGTTCATTTTAGGGCACCCTATGTATAACCCTATGTGTACTTATGTTAGAGAAATCAGTGAGGAATATTAGTTAGTAGTAATTATGTTGTCTGGTTTTATGATGGGAAAAGTCATGAACTGGCAGTACCACAATATTTGACAACCTTGTCTTGTAAGAAGATTCATGGCTTTCAAGCCAAATGACCAAGGTCTACCTATGTGCTATGATGACCATACTCGGCACAAACATGTGTTTTGACATTGTAAACAAGATTGTCAAAGCAAGGTTTCCAAGATTTTTTGAAATTTATTATTTTTATTTTTTAGTGCCAAATATCCTTTTTTGTGAAGTAGGTACCACATATAAAATTTAAAATTGACCTCTCACAATTATCACACAAACTATATCATATGGGAGGCATAACCCCTGAATATCATGATTTTTTTTAGCTTTTTAACTATAAATGAGTTTTAATAGCATTTACCGGCAAAAATAATCTCATAAATCGAGCAAAGATGACGTTGCAATAAAAATATTCCTTTTTAGTGTACTAGTATCAGTATCATGTAAAAATCATGAACTTGCAATAACACAATATTAGACAATCTTGTCTTGTATGAATATTCATGGCTTTCAAGCCGAATGACTAAGGTCAATCCATATCCATGGCTACCTTTGTGCTATGATGACCATAATCGGCACAAACATGTGTTTTGACATTGTAAACAAGATTGTCAAAGCAGGTTTCCACGATTTTTTGAAAATTTTTATTTTTATTTTTTTTAGTGCCAAAATACCCTTTTGTGAAGTAGGTACACAAATAATATTTAAAATTGACCTCTCGCAATTATCACACAAACTATATCATATGGGAGGCATAACACCTGAATATCATGAATTTTGAGATTTTTTAACTATATTCAATAATTAAATGAGTTTACTAGCATTTATCGAGAAAATAAAGAAATTTGAACAAACAAGTGTGTTATAGTTTGGCCCCAGAATTATGTAAAAATCATAAAACGTAATATATCATGATTGTAGGATATTGCAAAGAAGAAAGTACGAAAACGTAACAACTAGTTATGATTGCTCAAACAGACAATTTTGGCCCTGTTTTGAAAAAACTGTAATAAATGGAGAAGAAACATTAAAAAAATGTAAAACCAGGGGAATCTTCCTTTTTAGTGTACTAGTATCGATGAAAAATAATAAACTTACAATACCACGATTTAATAAAAGAAGTTTTCACAAAATGGACAACCTTGTCTGAAGTTAAATGGCTTTCAAGCCAAATGAGCAAGATCATGGCATATCCATGTCTACCTTTGTGATATGATGACCATACTCGTCACAAACATGTGTTTTGATATTGTAAACAATGTTGCAATTGCAAGATTCCAAGATTATTTTTTATTTTTTATTTCCATTTTTTTTTGTGAAGTAGGTACCACAAATAAGAGTGGAAATTGACCTCTCACAATTATCACACAAAACCTATCATATGGGAGGCATAACCCCTGAATATCATGAATTTTTGAGCTTTTTAACTATATTCCAATCATTAAATGAGTTTTAATAAGATTTAACGACAAACAATTCCCATAAATCGAGAAAAGAAAAAGTCATTAAAATGGAAAAACTGCGGAAATATTCCTTTTAAGTGTACTTGTATCAAGGGAAAATCATAAACTTCAATTTGCATCCAATTCGTGTCCAGAGCGCGTCGAGAGCGCGCAAGACAACGCCACGACGCGCTCTTGACGTGAATTGACATGGCATGAATGAAATTATCGCGTCAGTTCACGTTCAACATGGTCAAGATGTATCACATTGTTTTTGGACTCATTTTGATAAGGTCAAAAAAAACTTGCTTAGGAATGGTCTGTTTACCCTAGCTTTGGACCTCATTTGGACTTCAGGAAAGTATGCAACACAAATACCCCAAATATTCTGTTCACAAAAAAAATGTTCAAACAAATACCACAAAGATAAGCTTGTGACGTCACGATGGTCAAGATACTTCTACTGTCCTGTCTTGTCAATCGCAGGCGCTGGGAGAGAAATGCCATCTCTCCATCGATTCGCGATTTATTGTTCTCCTCGATCAACTCGCTGCACCTGCACTCGATTGTCCAGCGGTTCCCGTCGGTTCCCCTCCATTCCCATTGCAGTTCTCACTAAAAACCCCATTGCAGTTATTTCCCCATTGCAGTTCTCTCCCCACCGCCGCAACCAAAAAAAACGACCCTTCTCAGACCGAAGCAATGGCGGACGACGGTAGCAACTGGTGGCGCGATGATAACGTCCCTAGCTATGACTCCGACGATGAGGGCCCCCACTGGTGGGAGCAGGACCCGGAGGAGGAGGAGGAGGAGGAGGAGGAGGAGGAGGAGGGGGCGGAGCCGGACGAGGAGGAGCCCCCGTCCCCTACTCCGACGACGGGGAGGAGGAGGAGGAGGCGGACGGCGGCGACGACGATGATGAGGAGGACTCCGACGGCGACGAGGAGGACTCCAACGACGACGCACCGCCGACGAAGAGGAGGAGGCCCTAGGTTTAGGGTTTTCATACTAGTACTAGATTAGTATTAGGCGAAGAGGCGGAGGCCGCCCTAGGTACTACTAGTAATCTCGTATTAGTGTAGTGCTGTAAAGAAGAACAACTTTTGTACTGTCGGAGAAGAAGTACTTTAGTACTTTAGTAAAGACTCGTATTAGTCTAATGAAATATTTAGATTTCCTAATTTCTGTTTCAAATCATAATTTCATAATTTCAGTCTTATTAGTAAAAATAAATGTCTATGATTATCTAACATTAGGCAAATAACATTTAATAAAGATTAAATGTAAACATAGCCAAGTTAAAGATGAAGGAACGATTGTAGTTAGAAAACGAATTATTTCTAAGTCAATCAAGATTTAATAAATATTTAATAAATGTACACATAGCCAAGTTTAAACATAAATGTTTAATCTTGTTGCCACTTCTAAGGTCAAATAGCATTACTCAGATGTCTATTTGACTTTAGAAGAGCACCAAGCTAAACATTTACATTGAAGGCAGCGCGCAGACTGCTTATAAACTGGTGCTTCACTCTCCAAACTAGCGAGGTGGGACTAAACATCCCAAGTTCGCAAGTCCAACCAGAGAAGTCTCCCAACAGCCGGTCCCACTCATCAACTCAGCCAAGTAACGGTCAAATGAGGTTGACCAGATAGAAACGGCCGTTCGGCTGCCTTGCGAGCCTATAAAGTGCGAAGTGGGGCAAGGCGAGGAGAACTAAGGAAGTAGGGCTCAAACGAGGAGAACTAAGCGAAGTAGGGTAGGAAAATAAAAAACCCTTCTATGATAGAGATGCAGAGAGCCAATATAGTCTCCGGCCTTCAACACAACAACTATGTGAATACAAGTGTGCCCAAACTCTTATTTGAGTAATTCTGTAGCCAGTGTAGGTTGTTTAATAGCGGCCAGCTCACAACAACCTCGCGCGTTACATACCACTTTCTCAATCGATAACGTCGTTCAGGTTCCCGTTTTCCACCCACTCTGCATCTTTTGTCGACACTTTGTCAGCTAAGGCCTTCACTTCGTTAGGCAGACGCCACGTTACCTCGTCGGTCATGGCATGCCCGACAGTGTCCGATGAACTGGTGCGTGTGCCGTGTTATCGCGTCGTCGGTTTGGCCCGTGCCGGCATGATGATCCTCGAGACATCGCACCTCTCAGCCGAGTTATCCGAAAGCGTTGAATGCCTTCCCCGCGCCGTCCACCTGGACAATTTAGCCCGGTCGATCGGTCACATATTCACAGGCACAAAGGCACAAATTTGTATAGGCGTATGTACCTTTTTGTGTGCAATTTGAAATTGTCGCAACGATGTTGTGTTTAACAATGCAAGAACTGAACAATTTTTACAATTTATTCATCGGGCTACGCACTGGATTCAGCCTGAGCGTACCTTCTCCTGGCCCACTAGAAGACTAATTTATGATACTGCGACTCTCTTGCACTATCAATGTAGCTCGAGATTCATGTGTAGGTGAGCACGGACTCACCTACACCCCCACGTTCTTTTTAAAATTTCTCATTTTTATTTCTCGCAAACTTAAAACTATACAATCCTTCAATTTTCTAGGTGAAGGGTACAAAAGAATGTGGATTTGTAAATAAAGTTCGATTTTTTGTGTTCACTTTAAATATGTTTTGTTTCAATGTTCTGCAAATTTTCGAGTACATATGTTGTTTTACATTAGAGATACAAAGAAGAGAAGTTGCTACAGAGTTTGAATAGTCAGCTTGAAAGGTTCTTGATGCATGTATGGACAGCACAGATAAGGGGGGTGTGTAGCTTAGTCGTGCACAGGAAAACCTTCAATTCAATTTACACCTAATATCACAAATAACACTGTTTTAGAGCAAATTTGATGGTCACTCGTACATGTACATATACTCAAATCTGCTAAAGCTAGTTTGGTACAGATTGAAGTATGCAAACGTGAGAATATTGGTATGGCAATATCAGTTACGGAATGCTTGTATTCATCTTATAATATATACTCATGGCGCAAATGCTACACAGATAGATAATACTGTAAACATCTTTGCGGCTATGCATCAGACCAGCATAGCAAAGGTAACATCTTAAAATCATCAAGAACAGCCCATCTCCAGGACACTGACAAGTCCAACAGAACAGATAACTAACTTTCAAAAGAAAGAACAGAGAATTGAAGGACACAGATGTGCTACAATTGGGGATACCCTCCTCTGCTCTGCATCTGCACTGTCTGAAATCCACATCTTCTTACTTAGCAATATCGCTTGGCAGCAAATATCAGACCCGAGGTTCATCATATGAAAGCAGTGCGTGTCCCAATATCCTTGCAAAGATATCAGATAGCACCCATCCAGTGCTTTAAGAAACGATGTTCTAGACATGCTCGAACAAGTAAACTGCAACATACAGTTGTACCGCACGATATCATGTGTCAACCCTCTCTCTCAGCTCGGCAGTTATCGATGGGAATTTCTGCACCAACATTGCAAAGCCATCAGTGAACACGGCCTTCTTAAAGTTGTACTCCACCACAAAGAAGTCGAAGCACGTTTTCTTCAAGTTTGGACAGTTGTAAGTCTCGGCGCAAGCTAAAATAGTTGCGACCGTATCCACCGTCACATTATCCCACAGTGTTTGGGCACACAAAAGTTTCAGCCGGTCCAGTGCATACCGGTCGGCTGCGGCAAGTAGGTTCTGGAACATCTCAACACAACAGTCCACGGACTCATCTTCTCCAGGCAATTCATCCGTGTATATGAATCGGAGCATAGCTCTGAATGTTGCGGGCGTGATATCATGCAGCGTAATGGATGGCATTGTAGCCTCGGCCATGGAACCGAAGAGCTCCGCCCTGAAGACCGGCGAGCGGGCAGCAAGCACCGCCCGGTGCGCACTGAACATCTCCCCGTCGACGATGAACGACACATCCGTCCCATCCTCTGTATCTAACAGGCGACCAAGATCAGAGCCAATGTCTGAAGGCGGCACGGCTCCCATAGGGCTGTCAGGTACTCTCTCTCCAAAGTAGTTCTACTAATGAAATCATCCCATCCCCCGGATCCAGCAATTGGGACATGATGAAACCATATCCTTCTTTGTGCCTCGCTACATGGTTGACCATGGCTGTCCAGCAAGAACGCCTCGAAGAGAGCCCGTGCGCTTCTGTTGCCCATGTGCCTGATGTGGATTGTAAAATACTCGCGGCCTTCGCACACGAAACGCGGGTAGTACTCAATCCTCCAGGGGTGTCCCCCGGACCAGACGACGTCAGATTTGCCGTAGCCAAGCTCCATGGCTTCCTCGAAGTTTACTCTGAATTGGAGGGCACCAGAACCCAAACTGGTGATCTCATCTCCCTTGCTCACTAGACAAGAGTACAACAAACCAATTCACAAACTAACGAATAACACAGACTAACGAGCATAAGAACACGAGAGGGCACTCACTGGCTTGAAGCTGCTGGAGCTGGCGGCGGTTGGCCTGCTGGTGGGGATGATGAGTATCAGGAATCAGGACGCAGCCCGCCGATCTTCCGACCTTGTTGCACGCGTTGTCGGTCCTCCTCGCAACCCCGACTGTGGGGATCACCACAGGAACTCCGAACTCCTCAGCAAGCATGGGATTAGAGAGCAGATCGGGGGCAAGATCAGAGTGGGTAGGTGAGAAAGGGGATGAGAGATTTCAGATTTCACTATTTTGGTCATGGGCGCACACAAGGCCCAACATTTCTCTTTAAAAACCCCACGCAAACAAGCCTTAGAGGAGTACTCGTAAAAAAAAAAGCCTTACAGGTGGCCCGTGGCTCACAACTAGTCCTGGCCATGGGAAGACTGGCCCCGTCGGCCCGCCCAGGCCCGACCCGAAATTTCAGGGCCTGGGCCTATGTTATTAGGCCCGCGGGTGGGGCAAGGCCTGCGTTTTGAGCCCAAAGGATTGGTAGGGCTGAGCCTGGGCTTCACATATGGACGATTTAACAAAGAGGCCCGGCCCACAGCCCAAGGCCCGCCTCAAATTTCCGTCGATGGGCCGGGCTTGGGCCTGAATTCTAGGCCCGATAGCAGGGCCTGGGCCTAGGTTTTCTGCTGTGGGATTTTTTGGGCCCAGCCCATGGCCAGGACTACTCACAACACACATCTCACATAGCTTAGAGCATCTCCACCGCGAGGTCGTAAAAGTGGTCGTAAAGCTCCTTTGTGGTCGTAAAGCTCATTTGGGGTGCCGGACAGAAAACAGGCCACACCGGGGGGTCGCAAAGGCTTTGCCCGGCCCGAAACCTGTCCGGCGTGCGCATGAGCGCACCCAAGCGACGGAGTAGCACCGGCAGATGGTGGAGGCCAGGGCGGCGAGGCGCTTGCGTGCCCATGCTGGCGACCTCATGCCTGGCTCCCCCTCTTTTGACGAGGGGCGAAGGACGACGAGGCTGGCCCTAGCGTGCCACCTCCGGCCTAGAGAAGTAGTTTTAGTTTAAATTTGAGTTTGTATTTTAGTTGTAATTTCGTCGGTATCAATGAAATCGCCTCTTTTGCAAATGTTGGTCAATTGGGGTCAGGCCGTTTAGGGGGTGCCGGTGTGGGAGGAAAAAAAAGCACCCCTAATTGGGCCTCCAATTGGGACGTGTCGGACACATTTTAGCCCCCCGGTGGAGATGCTCTTACCTTTCCAAACCTGAACTAGTCAGACTGACTGTGGGTCCCCCGTCATTCTCTTGTCCTACTTCAGGTTCACCATGGAACAGAAACTCCTTGTCCACCGACACAAAGGGTGCATGTGTGACACTTCGCCCCTCTTGAGTTTGAGCCTCCCACAAAGTGGTGCGTCAGAAAACGATGACAAACGACTTGGTAATCTTCCTAGGTAGCTTGCCCGTGAAGCAAGCCTTGCCATTTCACTACAATTTGTACCCCAACTGCATTTCCCACAGGACTAAACCATTCGATGTTGAATGGTAGATTCAGGATGTAGATCAACAGAGGACAAGTCGGATGGTATGTACCTCACTGAAATTGGTGGGTAATTGGTTGTGAAGGTCCAACAACTACAATTGGGCTGTGTGCATCTTGTTATGCAGAGGTCGGATGTGGCATACATTATATCTCTTGATACTATGAATGAAAATCTCTTTATAGAAAAAAAACTGCAATTTGAATGCCACATGTCCAATGCGTTCTAGCACCATGAAGAGACCAACGTATTTGTAGTAAAGTTTGTGGCCAGGACGATTTACCACAAAGTGCTGTATGGTTTTAGTTTGAGCAACATCTAATCACCCACAACTTTTATCAGTCTGAGACTTCATGCGATGTTGTGCACGAAATAAATGAGCATGGTGCAGCACATATTTGACTATTTTGTTCAAAACATTCCAGGAGAGTACTAGAAAATGAACGATGTTAATTGATACGTCTCCAACGTATCTATAATTTTTTATGTTTCATGCTTGTTTTATATCAAATGCCACATGTGTTTATTATTTTTTATATCATTTTGGCATATTTTATAGAACTAACCTATTGACAAGATGCCTAGTGTCAGTTTCTGTTTATTATGTCTGTGCATTGCAGAAAAGGTCCAAAATCCAAAGTGCTCAGAAAAATACGAAAAAATTACAGAAATTCTTTTTCGTCAGAAGACTTCGGGAGCCAGAAGGACAAGTCCAGGGGAGGCCCACAGCCTCCAGTGGCCACCCAGGCGTGGTTGGAGCTGGGCTTGCGGCCGGGCGCCACCTCGTCGCCTCGCCCACCCCCTCGCGCCGCCTCTTCGCTTGTATATTTGCTCCTGACCTAAAAACACTAGAACATCGAAGGTTTTCTCCAGAAACGCATCTGAGCTCCGCCGCCACCAAAAACCATAATTCGGGGGACAGAAGTTCCTGTTCCGGCACCCTGTCGGGATTGGGAATTGCCCCCGGAGCCATCTCCTTTGACTACGCCGCCTCCATGATGCTCCATGAGTAGTTCCCCCATGGACTACGGGTTCTATCAGTAGCTAGTTGGTACTCTCTCTCCCATGTTGATCTATACAATAGTCTCATGAGCTGCCTTACATGATTGAGATTCATCTGATGTAATCGGTGTTGTGTTTGTTGGGATCCGATGAATTATGGAATTATGATCAAGTTGTTCATCACTTGTATCTATGTTTTATTTAAGATCTTGCATGCTCTCCGATCCTTGTGGTTGCCTTGATCACGTAATTACTTGTGTATCTCCAAGAGGGAGTATTTATGCTAGATAGTAGGTTCATGCCTCTTTTTGTCTGAGCTCGAGTGACAGGAACGTTTAAGACTAAAGATGTGCTGTTGCTACTAGGGGTAAAACATCGGTGTTTACTTCCTTGTGTTGTTTCATTGCTTACATTATGCACCATGCTTATTGCAATTATCTGTTGCTTGCAACTTAATACTTCCGGGTGACAAGCTGGATAGCGATCGCGGGGTGGATTATTAGTCATAGATGCAGTTGGATAACGGTCTATGTATTTTGACGTAATGCCCAATTAAATAGTTCAGTATCTTGCCATGATAGCATTGTTATGCGCCCACAATCTTGTCAATTGCCCGACTGTAATTTGTTTACCCAACACGTGTTCTTTTTATTGGAGAGTTACCACTAGCGAAACTGGGAACCCCGGTCCATATTTATCCATCAACTATTTTCCGCGACATTGCCTCCGTTGTTACTATTGCTGCTGCTACTTTACTGTTACTATTGCTCTCATATTACTGTTACTTTCACATCACTTTTGTTACTAGTGCTTTTCCAGGTGTGGCGGAATTGACAACTCAGCTGCTAAGAGTTATAAGTATTCCTTGGCTCCCCTTGTGTCGAATCAATAAATTTGGATTTTACTTCCCTCGAAGATACTCTGCGATCCCCTACACTTGTGGGTCATCAAGACTATTTTCTAGCGCCGTTGCCGGGGATTTGAAAAAGACTTCTCGAACTACCAAGTTTCCCTTCAACACGCCATCAATACAATTTTTTGGCGCCGTTGCCAGGGAGCATAGCTCTACTCATAAGTTCACTTGGGGAGTACATTCTACCTATCTCTTTCTTTTTCGGTTTTCTTTTGTTTTGCTTAGTTTACTTTTGCTTAGTTCTGTTTTGTTTAGTTTTATTTTTCTTATATACCTGGAAATCCATAAAAATTTAAAAACCGAAAACTCTAGAAACTTTTGCTACATGGTTACTTTCTTTGAATCTAATAGTTATTGGCAAGGTGGGTTCACGGAGGATGAACAAAAATATTATAAGGAATACCGCTTGTCTGAAAAAGGGAAATATGTATGGAAACAAATTGATAGATTGAGATTTATTGCTGGAAACTTGTGCTCCAAATATGATGTATCTTGGTGCTTTAATGAATCTGGTTGCTTTAAGGCCGCTAATCATTTTCCTTTCCAATGTACGTGTAATGATAATGAAATGTTGTCTTCTTATGCTAAAGGAAACTATAATTATTATGATGTGGAACGAATTGAAGAATTTGTTGCTTTTAAGGGTGCTTATGAAATTGCTTCTTTGCTTCAAAATGTTGATGATGCTCCTTACAAATCTGCAAGTTTTGTTATACTTAAATATTGCATGGATAATTTTAAAGATGATAATGCTTATATTACTGAACATCTTAAGGGTTTATCTCCCCCAGAAGAGGAGATTGTTGCCTTGCAGGACACTGTGGAAGAAGAAATTGCTGAAACTGAAAGCTCATTGGATGAAAGAGAGGAAGAGAGTGACGAACAAAAGGAGGAATAATGGAGTAGCTACCCATGCTCACCTTCTAATGATAGTAACTCCTCAACTCTTACATTATTTGATTGCACTCCATAACTTGCTCTAAGAAACTTGCGTTCGACGCTTGATTGAGAAACTTGTTACTAGATAAACCCATTCCACATCACTTGCTTTCATTAGTTAGTTCCTTTCATATTTCAACTTATTGCCTTGCACAAACGGCCATATAAGAGGGTTTTAGGGTTTTAGAGAATAGATAGTTTACCTTCAGCTCCTTGTGGGTTCGACACTCAAATACTTATCGAATTGTGCTACAGTGATTCCTTGCTCTTGGGGATTATCAAGTACTTTTCTGGCGCCGTTGCCGGGGAGCGTTGTGCTCAGCTTTTATTCTTGTTTGCATTGCATACTAACATATAAATCTAAAACACAAAAAAAATTATAAAATGGAAAACAACCAAACAATTATAGATCTGTATAATATCTATCTTGAGTTAGGACATGAAGTGTTTGAGGAGAAAATTATATTTTATTTGCATAACAATCATGTTTGTGGTAGTACTAATTCTTTGAACACCTTTATTGCTAATGCTAAGGAAAACCTTAAGCTTGGAGAACTTTGTTTTGATGTATATGATAGTCCACCTACTATTGAGGATGAAAGTGATTTAATTGAGTTTGATGATCCATTATGCTCATTAGATTATAAGTCTTTATGTGGTGATTCTATTCAAAACTATGTGGTTATGTTTAACTTTAATGCTTGCAACTATTATGAGAGAGGAAGAGATAAGAATCCCCTTTATGTTTCTATGTTATTTAAAATGCAAGCTATTGATTATTATATGCATTGGTTACCTCAAATTTGTTGTTATTTATTCATATATAAAATTCCAATGCATAGGAAGAGAGTTAGACTTAAAAGTAAATTGTTTAATATTCTGTTGTGTGTTCCCTATGCTTTAATTTCCTATTCGGTTTGAGCACACCTTTATATATTTACCTATTGTTTGGTGACAATTAATTTAAGATTTTCATTTTATATAAAATTTGGGAAAGTAAATGAGAAGGATGAGTAATGGAGAAGTTGGGGTCGACCTTGAACATGTGTTGTTCATGCCAATGGAACCGTTGCAAAGTCTCTATCATTAAAACTTTTCCCAAAGCTAAAACCAAATAAAAAGAGTGTTTATGTTGTATATATTTGCTTCTCCTTTTACCTTTTTGCTAAATCAAAAACAACAAGAATATTTTCCTTCTTCTTTGATTGTTTCTCTTGATTCTTGCTTAGTTCTTTGTGTTTCTTTTTGATTTTTATCTTCAGCTTAAGTTTTGGATTTTTGAGTCAAGGTGCTTTTTTACTACTGTAACATCACCTTTGTATCTTAGTTTTCATCTTAATGGCAAGAATAACCTCTTTTGAGAGGTAGGATTAAACAATAGCGATTTGCTGTCCAGAAAACAGATTCCTGAGCTTCACTGCGAAACATGTATAAAATCACAGAAGAGGAATTTTGACTTGATATTTTAAGACAGCAATATTCAGTTATTAATACACATTTCATTAGTTCAAAGTTTTCTTATTTGAGCAACGTAAGTGCCTCTGAAAATTCACTCTTTACGAGCTGTCCAGTTTTTGACAGATTCTGTCTTTATTTTGCATTACTCTCATTACTTGTGTTTTGTGTGGTTCTATTGATCAAAGAGCAATACACAACCATAGTAATATTAGCTAATGTGTAGAATCAACTCATGATATGTCTTTGCTGTACCTATGAGGATTTCATTTATGGAGACACTAACCCCTCTAATCAAGTTTATGATGAGTTTTGTGTGAAGAGAACTTTTAAGTGGAAGAGTTGAGGGTGATGAATAAAGATCACGAGGGACAAACACTCAAGCTTGGGGATGTTATACCTAGGCTCACCCTACATATATCAAATAAGTACAAGAATTCAAGATTGGGGATGCCAAGCCACCTCACTCCAACCATCTTGATACCAAGTAAGAAGCCTAGCTACATGGCTATAAAGAAAGCGCTTTACAGGAGGCAACCCGGTTGTTTTTATTTTTTATTTTATTTGTGTCCTCTTGCTGTAACAAGAGACTTAGTTTTTAGTTTTTTTCTTCAGGAATTTTAATAAAGTGCCAAGTTTTACCCATTTTTTATTGAAAAAGTTGCTTATTGTATTCGGAGATTTTATTTCAGCACAAATCTGTGCACGGTATGATTTTTCATTCCTATTATGTAACTCCGAATGAGTTGATATTTTAACTGTAACTGCAACTGTTCACCCTTTGTAAGCATGAATTTTCTCATAATTTTTCGACATATTTAAGAAGGGTAGAAAAATGCGTTTTTCTGCTGCTATTTTTCTGGACAGATTATGTCCTATTTTGTTTGATGCATTCTTTGAACTTTTAAGTTTAATCTTCTTGATTAAATTGAGTTTATGAGGAATCATACAACATTATACACTTTCTGGACACTTAATATGAATTTATGTTCATGAATTTCTTTCAGCAAGCATTCTATCTTTTGTACCTACTAATGTCATCCCACAGAAAAGAGATGTGAGAAAATTTTGTGTTGAAGTTTTTTCACAGGGATTAGAGGAGATGCACCAAGAGCTATCTAAGGATGGTGAAGACCATAAGCTTGGGGATGTCAAGGCACCCCACTGGACCAAACACTCTCGGTTTGCACACGTCTATTTTCTGTTTTTCTATCAACGCATTACTATCGCATAAACTCGGAGCGTCCTTTTATTGTTCCTTTTATTTTTGTTTTGCTTTTTCGTAAGACCATCACTATCATTTATTTTATGGGAGAGGTACTAGAATTTTAGGTTGAATAAAGTTGGATGCTATTAAAAATATTGGGATAGGGATGTTTGAGTTGATTCAAAAAGATACATATAGTTGCATGATTCATGTGCTTTTAATGAGTGTTAATTTGTAAGTGTTTTATCAAGAGCTATCTCTTATTCATGTTTTGATGCTGAATGCTACTTTACTTTGTTTAACATGGATTGGTTAGTTCTATGGACACTTGTGCATGCATTTAGACGGTCAACTTTCTCCCTCTTGCTAGCCCAAAATTCCAACAAGTAAAAACTTGTTTTCCAACACCTTCAACCAAAGTTTTTCCAGTGAGTCCACCATATCTACCTATTAGCTTTATGCTATTCCGAGTATGTTTATCATGTTATTTTGTATTATCTATACTTCTGAATTAAAATGCTTATGTTATTGATTGTTATGGGAAAAGTTGGTTAAAGAGCTCTCACGAACTTGATGCACACCTTACTTTTATTGCACTTAATAAACATGAACCATTGTGATTAAAATTATGAAGCTGTGAGCTTGACAAGAGTCTTGGTTGGGGGTTAGACCATATGTGCTGTCACATGGCAAGCTTTCAACATGTTCTTAATTATATTTAGTTGATATCATGTACTTTTGTTTATGGATGCCTATCATAGTGCCAAATAAATGTGGAAACTAAGTAAGTTTAAGTAGTTTGTACAAATGGCTAGAGAGACACCTGGGCTGCTAATCTAAGCCATGCATCATTCATGGTGGAAATTTACTTACATGCTATTGTGAACCTTCAGTGATGCACCTCATAATAAAAAAGCTATATCAATAGTAAATAAAAAAGGGTGTTGAGATTGTTCATTATGTTTGTTTGTCTTGTCATTTTGACATGGGCTTGTTCCATGTCCTGGGACAAGAGGTACCCCAGTTGACCCTCTTGATGACGCTATTTTTACAACGACTTTAACTTGAACTTGCTTGGTAGCCCAAATTGAGTAACACCATGGTGTAGGTACTCATATTCACGGGGCATGAAGCTTTCAACCCATACTTTGTCAAGCACACTACTCATATTTGCTTTCACTTTAAACTTTAACCATTCAAGATGTTATGATGGGGGTAATGAGAGCTTGACACCAATGAATACCACATTGCAAACATTAACTTACGTAGAAGCATTTGGAAGTTAGATGAAACTTATTCATGTTTTACCTCTACTCATTTATATATCTTTCCAAAGTGTCCACCTTTTATATTCAGATTTACAAGAGTACTCTATGACCATCATAGGATGTTTTTACTTTTCATTATGCATACATTTGGTCCATAGTACTTTCTTCTATGTTGCACTTTGTGAATTATCATTGAACATCCTTACATTGAATATTTGATATCACTTCACAATCTATCTTGCATATTCCTACTCCTTTGAAGAATGAATCATTTGACTTTATGTAGCAATAGTAATCATCTTTGATATCCATTGTTAGTCTTAAAATGCAAAGTCCATGTTAGTTTTATCACCTTCATACTCGAGGACGAGTATAGGTTAAGCTTGGGGATGTTGATGCATGTAAAATGCATACATCAACTTTGCATTATAATACTCATATTTCAATCATATTTGCATCATATAAGGGTTATATCATTGTTTTATAATGATTTTGGGAAGATTTCACAGTTTTCCTATTTTTCTGGAATTAACCATGCACTGGCAGAAAACCCTATTTTCTATATTTTGATGTTTCAGGGACCCAAACGACGACCAATTGACCTGAAAATTTACGAGGATCATTTTTTTGGAAGGAAGAAAGCGTAGGAGCGAAGGACGCGAACAAACGGAGACCCGAGGGCCAAAAGAGGTGGGCCCACACGGCCAGATTCCTTGGCCGCGTGGGACCCCCCATCTTGGGCCTCGTGGCTCCGATGCCGTCCGTTTTCGTCTCCGTGGCTTCGTCTTGACCTAAAACTGACTATAAAAATAGTCCCCCGAGGAGTTTCGTGAGGAGGCGGCGGAGAAACACAAAACCACGAAACAGAGAGTCAGAAGGCTGCCGCCGGAGCAGATCAGAGGGGGGAAACGCCGCCGGAATCACCTCCGGAGGGCTCCACCCCCTCCGGCGTATTCATCATCAACATCTACAGCAAGATCATCTCCATCTCTCCACTGTAAACTCTTGGCAAACATGATGTATGATGCAATATACTATTCCATTGATCTATTATGTCTCCCCATCTATGTGTGAGAAGTGATTGGTTCATGGCAATAATGAAATAGTTCGTTGTTTGGTTGCATACAAGTTTTGTTATCTTTTATGATTGTCTTTATGTACAATATATGAGTGCACGCATATGTTGGGGAATGCATGTAAGGTGATCACCGGTAATGTAATGGAGTGAGGGAAACTTGGGAGGACATGTAAACCTGAGACTGAGTCATGAAGTTACTTTATTGGGGGATATACATAGGGGACCTTAGAACTTAAGGCTATGGTGGGACTTTTATGTCTTAATAAATATTGTGCAGTCATTTACTTGGCCATAAGAACCATCATAAGGGGTTTTAGTTCATTCACTTGGCTACACCTATTTATGGCTCCTTCCTAGAAGAAACAATTAAGACTGAAACATGTGCTTCACTAATTGTGACAACCACACGAATGAAATAACAATTGCTAGAACATTTGCTCCCTTGAGATATTTGCTACTTGAGATATTTGCTACTTGCTACTTTGAGAAACTTGCTTGAGAAAACAGCTGACAGAAACTTGCTCTAAGAAACTTGCGTTTGAAGCTTTATTGAGAAACTTGTTACTAGATAAACCCATTCCACATCACTTGCTTTCATTAGTTAGTTCCTTTCATATTTCAACTTATTGCCTTGCACAAACGGCCATATAAGAGGGTTATAGGGCTTTAGAGAATAGATAGTTTACCTTCAGCTCCTTCTGGGTTCGACACTCAAATACTTATCGAATTGTGCTACAGTGATTCCTTGCTCTTGGGGATTATCAAGGCATCACGACAATGAACAAAGACCATTGAGTCCAACTGCATCTTTATCTAAAAAGTCCACCGTGGGATCGCTATCCAGCCTGTCGGTATTAAGTTGCAAGCAACAGACAATTGCATTAAGTAAAGCGCATGAAGTAAGCAATACTAATATAAAAAAAGACATTAACACCGCTGTTTTACCCTTAGTAGCAACAGCACACCCTCGCCCTTAGACGTTTCTGTCACTGATACGTCTCAAACGTATCTATAATTTTTGAGTGATCCCTGCTAGTTTTGTGATATTGTCACATGTTTTTACTGTTATTTATATCATTTTTATACATTTCACTACAAGAAATATGTCAACTAGTGACCTTTTGTCAGTGACCCTGAAAAAATTGGTCATAGATCTATGACCATTTCGAACCACTTGGTCATAAGTTGTTTTGGAGGGTGTAAACCCGGAAACATAACGACCAATTTGGTGAGAAAGGTCACAGTTCCTTTGGACAAGAAAGGTCATAATGCAAATGGTAGTCATCTACGACCAAATTCGAAATACATTGCGACCAATTTAGTTTGGTCATAACATTTGTGACCAATCATATGGTCGTAACCTGGAAGAGTGGGCAGCCACCTCAGCAGGTCTCGCCTACGTGTCACTGTGGGTCCCGCCATACCTCACCTGACATGTGGGTCCTGCCACACAGGCTACCCTTTTTTGTATTTAATATTATTTTCGGCCCCACCTGACATGCGGGTCCCACTCGCAAGAACCTGACATGCGGGTCCCACCCAACCCCAGCTCATGCAGGTCCCACTCGTCAGAACCTGTGAATATATTGGCAAAAATACAGGATGGAGACTTGAACCCACGACCTCTCCTCTATGGCGTAGCTAACCACTAGGCCACCAATTCGTTAGTGTCCATACAGCACATCGGACGTACTTAAGCCTCCCGGCGTCGACTGGGCTTGGGCCCAGTGGGCTGTTTTGGCTCGGCCGGCTAGGTGAATTGGGCTCGGTTGGTTCACTTTTTTTTTCTATTTATTCTTTTCTGTTTTCTTTCATAACTTTTGATTTTGCACTCCAATTTCAACCAAATAAATTTTGAAAATTTTGTAAATATGTACTCTATCCTTATAGATTATAAGGGACTGTTTTTAGTCAACATAAGATACAAAATAGCACTAATATTATATATTGCTTTACATAGGGTTTTGAACAATTTGATATAAAAAATTGGATTATTTTTATAAATTCAAATGGGAGACTAAAAAATGTAGGATTTTTTCACGATGAAATGCAAACATACACTTATAAAATTCTGGTTTTAAATAATGCCATCGTATTTTTTGAAATTTTAACACCGATTTGACCCGCTTCAAACTGAATAGGCAGAAATTTGTCTTTCTCACGAGAGGTGGATAAAAAACTCTAAGAAAGCAACCATCTGTTTATTTGTACATAAAACATGGTCTAGGATGTTTAGAAATTGGTGTGGTTCAAATTTGCAGCATATATTTGGTAGTTGCTTCACAAAACTACCCATTTTATGCACTCAGAAAATGAAAAATGATTGTTTTGTGTAACGAAAATGAAAACTTTCTTCACCAACATTGTTCTCCATTACAAGAAATGGGAAACATTCAAATTTGGTTATTTGTGCATTAACTATGGTCTAATATTTTTATAAATTGTCGTGGTTCAAATTTGTAACATATTTTTTTGTAGTTGCTCCACAAAACAACCCATTTTTGGCACTTGAAAAATGAGAAATGATTTTTATGTAACGAAAATGAAAACTTTCTTCGGAAATATTTTTTAAAATTTGTGTGGTACAATTTTGCAATAAATATCTGGTATGTTCTTCACAAGAAACCCCATGTTTTGCATCCGAAAATTAAAAATGAAATTTTCGTGCAGATAAAATAAAACTTTATTCGGTTTCTCTGCGCAGACGGTGGGTCAAGAAGCGCAGGTCCCACTTGCAGCTACTTCTGCGTTAAAAGGGTGAAGTAAGGAAAAAATTCTCCATATAATCTCACCCCCGGTCGAACCCTAACCCTAAAAAATCCCCAAACTCAGACCCCGCCGCCACCTTCTTCCTCTCTCACTCAAGAGCCGCAGTGAGCAGTGGCGGCCTTGTGTCCTCTCCTCTCTCTCCACCGCCCGACTACCCCGCCTCCCCCTCTTTCCTCCACCTCCTAGCTGGCCGCACCAGCCACCGCCGCATCGTCACCCACCCCACCGTGAGGCAGATCCGCTCGTCCTTTACACCTCGATCCGGATGGCGTCAGCAGCGATGGCGTCGGCGGTCTTTCTCCGGGCGACGCTGCTCCTGTCGGGCCTCAAGGACGTGTAAGCCGCCGTCGAGAGGCCGCTCCAGATCGTGCAGACCGTCGCCGTCCTCGAGGTACGCATCACCCCCAACCCACCGGATCTCTCTTCCCACTCTCTCCCGATATGTTAGTTCTGTGTCGTGTTTCAGTCAGATCCTCTACGGGCTCGAGGGCTGGTGCGGTCGATGGTGTCGGCTACGTCTCCATAGATCGGGTTCAGGCGGATCTACGTCGTCATGGCAAGCCCAGTGAGTTTCCCTTCTCTGCCCCGCACCTCCGCTCTTTCCAGCACTCCTACACATCCCCACCTCGACCCTGTGCTTACAGATCGTCGGCATCCACTTGATGCGGTGTGGCCTATCTCTTGGGTGCCGGATCCGGAGGCCAACGCCAACATAGCAGATCATTGGCATCACCAGCAGCAGGTATCGGTGGTCCCGCCAGAGCTACAAGGCGTGAGGAGCAGCTCACCTGGCTCACCAAGGACGTTGCCTACACCATCTCCTATAGCTTCATCTTCTGTGTTGCTGACTCGTGAGTACCTCTCCTCCCGGGTGTGCGGCCCTGCGTCGGACTTGCTCTGTTTCCTCTCCGCCAGTAGCTAGCTAGTAGAACACCTATTCAACAGCGACGATTGATCTGGGTTCTGTTTGATTTGTCGCTTGCGCAGGGTGGAGGACTGGAACGAGGCCTTCAACTACTCCTCCAACCTCGGCTTCGTGGGTCACTACCCTCGCCAACACCACTACACCAGAGGTGCAAATCAACACATCCTGGGCTCTTCGATTGTTTCATTGATTTGTGCAGATCATGTGCTTGTCAAACTGCTTCCCTGATGGTTTTCTTGATTTGGTTTCATGTGAGCAGTCTGATATGCAACAATTTGATGATAACCATATAACAGGTTATCTTAGCCTTTTAATGTGTGCTTAATGAACAATAGGAGTTCTCGCTGCATTTTGTATGCTCATACATTAAAAATATCGACTACACATTTCTTAGTTAAGATCACGTGAGTCCTGTTTGTGTTGAAACCATTATTATTAAGTTTAAAAGGCCAGCTGAAACTAGTTGCAAGCATGGGATCTTAACAAGTATAATATTTCAACTGTTTTCATACCCTCAAATTGCCCTTTTCTCCCTCACAACTCCTGTTTTCATAAATATATTCCCCATGATGTGGTTTGTCTTTGAATAATGCTTGCTTTTGAGCTACTGCCACTTTGAGCCATTGTAGGCCTATAGTTTATCTATTACATATGGGCTTCTATATTACATTGCTGGACCATTCAATTGCCAATTCTAGTTTCAATGTTACAATCTCAGTTTAATGCTTCTGGTTGGTGCAGGGGCACATTTGTATTGTTGATTATTTGGTCTCGTCTTCAGCACTAAGCGAATGGATCTGCCAAGGTTAGTTATGTAATATCGTAGATCTTATTTTGTGAAAGCAGATCATGAGATATTCTATGGTCGCATATTTTCTGGTTGCATGCCATTGAATCACTACATGATGTTCTTGCCAACATTAAATGTTGTAAGTAGCGGTTAGAAATGCAGAATTGTGATGTTGTGCTCGGATCACTCTTGCTACAGTCACGAGTTGATTTCAGCTTTCTAAGTTTTGGAATATGATCGTTTCTGTGAATTCTAGCCATGCTTGCATGTAAATTTGTTTGATGCTTAAACAGTGACTTGTGCTAATGTTCAGTTGTATGTTGTTTTTGTCATAAAAAATTGGGTACTGCATTACTATATCTAAAAAACGCACGTCAAATTATGTAACTTAAGTGAAAATGTTGGTATGACTTTAGTTTATTTGTTTTAGCCCCACCTTGCTTGTTTGTTCTCGCAGACTATGAAGCGGCTGCCCAGGTGGCGCGTGACAAGGACTAAGAACTTCTGCGCCAAAATACGCAAGAACATGATGAGAAGTTCGCCCACTCATGGGTGCTAGAGCTACTGGGAACTAGCTTCACCTGGTTGTTTTGGTTGATCCTGAGATGTGTAGAATTGCTTTGAACCTCCTGTGTTTGATCCTGGGTTCTTGTAGCATTGTCATTACAGGTAGCATTGTGGTAGAATTGCTTTGAACCACCTGCGAAAGGCATTTTGGTTGATCCTGAGAATATGAGATGTGTTGAACCTGTGTTGAACCTGAGAATATGAGATGTGTTGAACCTGTGAAATGCACTTTGATTGAACCTGATAATCTGAGATGATAAGTATTTCTATTCTTTGTGCACGCCATGAATTCGAATTTGAATATGAATTCGAATTTTCAAAACAAATGACTGTTAAAAGGCTGAAGCCCAAATAATAATTGGACTATAAAATGGCCAAGGGCAAAAAAATGGACTGTAAAAGATATGAACTCTGAAAGCCTAGGGCCCAGAAAATAAAAGCCCAAATTATTGGATTTGGCCCACTTAGCCGATCAGAATTAACAGAAAAAAACAGGTGAATGGGCCGAATTCTTGGGCTCAGTCCATTTAAGGTGCCAAACTGGACCGGGCTGAATCTGATCTACGACCATTTCGATTGGTCACTATATTGCCACGTCAGCTCTGCCACGTTGGATCTGACGTGGTCTGATCAGTCAGCTAGTGACCAAATTATTTGGTCACAAAATCTGTGACCTTTTTTTTGGTCATAGACGGTTATGACCAATTCCTAAAAAAGGTCACTTAGTTTCATTAGTGACCCTCATCTTTTGACCAATTGTTTTTAGTCACAAAAAGGTCACAAATAAAATTAAGTGACCTTTCAGTGACCAATATGGAGGGTCACTAGATAGCATATTTCTTGTAGTGTTTTGCCGGACTAACCTATTGACAAGATGCCCAGTGCTAGTTCCCTATTTTTGCTGTCTTTTTGTTTCAGAAATTTACTTCTGGAAATATTCTCGGAATTGGACGAAAATTTACGGGGATTATTTTTACGCCAAGACGAAGACGGAGTCCGAAGGGCAGCCTCGGAGGCGTCCCACAGGGCGCACGCGGGCAGCAGCCGCGGCCTGGGGGGACCCGCGGGTGGGGCCCGCCTCTGCCCTGTGGGCACCTCCTCGTCCCCCTCCGACTCCTATAAAATCACAATTAACCTAAAAACGTCGAGGCGGCGATTATTTTCCAGAAACTCGACCCCGACGCGCCGTCACTAAAAACCCTAGTTCGGGGTCCAATCTGAAGCTGATCCCGGCACTCTGCCGGAGGGGAGATCGATCCCGGAGGGCTCTTCATCGACATGCCTTCCTCCGGGATGATTTGTGAGTAGTCTCACCTTGGACTACGGGTCCATGGCAGTAGCTAGATGGTTGTCTCTCTCTCTCTTGTGCTTCATGTCTTATGATCTTGTGAGCTGCCTAACATGATCAAGATCGATTATTGTAATGCTATGTGATGTGTTTGCTGGGAACCGATGGATTATGAAGTTATGTTCAGATTGTGCATGATTCTTATATGAGTAATTTATGTTCTTGCATGCTCTCCGATGTGCGTAGTTACTTTGGCCAAGTGATTGTGTGTATCTCCAAGAGAGGGTATTTATGCTAGATAGTGGGTTCATGCCCCATTTTGTTCCTGGGCACGAGTGACAGAAACGTCTAAGGGCGAGGTGTGCTGTTGCTACTAAGGGTAAAACAGCGGTGTTAATGTCTATTTTGATATTAGTATTGCTTACATCATGCACTTTACTTAATGCAATTGTCTGTTGCTTGCAACTTAATATCGTTGGGTGACAGGCTGGATAGCGATCCCACGGTGGACTATTTAGACAAAGACGCAGTTGGACTCAACGGTCTTTGTTCCTTGTCGTGATTCCTCCATAAATATTATCATGTCCTTTTTGTCATAGCTAAATTGGGTTTGTGTCATGATCTTGTCAATTGCCTAGCTGTAATTCGTTCACCCATCACATGCATATTTTATCTACTTGAGAGACTGCACTAGTGAACCCATGGCCCCCGGTCCATCTTTTTACATTGTTTTCAACCTTATTTACTTGCTTTCAATCATCATTACTCCTCTGGTCACTTTTCATATTTTATCTATTTCATCATACAATTAACCGCTTTGTGTTCCGCGAGACCGGAGAGATTGACAACCTCTCCGCTGTTGGGGGAAAAGTATTTTGGTTGAGTGTGTGCAGGTCCACGTCCGTTGAAGGTCAAGCACCAGAGATCTTCAACATTCACCTCGTTGTTGATTTCAAAGTCCTACTGGTTCGATAAACCTCGGTTCGTTAAACGAGGGAAAACTGCTACTAGCTACAATTCCGCCTTCGCTTGGGGCACCACCCAACTTATTAATATCCATCATCAAGCAGTTTTCTGGCGCCGTTGCCGGGGAGTTTGGAGCTACAGAAAGGGGAGTCTCATACTCTCAATCTCTTTACTTTGTTTTTTTCTTTCTTGCTTTATATCTCGTTTAGTTTATTTTCCTGTTTCAAAATTTTAAAACCCAAAAAAATAGTGTAGTCTTTATTTCTGTCTTGTTATTTTATCTTATCATTATGTCTTCTACTGAAAACACCAAGTTATGTGACTTTACTAGCACTAATAACAATGATTTAATATGCTCTCCAATTGCTCCACCCGCTACTAAAGCGGAATCTTATGAAATTATACCTGCCTTGCTAAATCTTGTTATGAAAGAGCAATTTTCTGGTGCTAGTACTGATGATGCTGCCTCTCATTTAAATAACTTTGTTGAGTTATGTGATATGCAAAAGTATAAACAGGTAGAAAGTGACATCATAAAACTGAAACTTTTCCCTTTCTCTTTGAGAGGGAGAGCAAAAGAATGGTTATTGTCTTTGCCTAAAAATAGCATTGATTCTTGGATTAAATGCAAAGATGCTTTTATTGGAAAATATTATCCACCTGCTAAAATCATACAACTAAGGAGTAACATTATGAACTTCAGACAATTTGATAATGAACATGTTGCTTAATCTTGGGAGAGAATGAAATATATGGTTAAGAATTGTCCCACGCATGGATTAACTATGTGGATGGTTATCCAAACTTTTTATGCAGGTTTGAATTTTTCTTCAAGGAACCTTTTGGACTCGGCCGCGGGAGGAACCTTCATGTCCACAACATTAGGTGCAGCAACTAAACTCTTGGATGATATGATGACAAATTATTCACAATGGCACACCGAACGAGCTCCAAGTTGTAAGAAGGTAAATTCTGTTGAGGAAATCTCCTCTTTGAGTGATAAGGTTGATATGATTATGTCTATGCTTGCTACCAATCAGTCCAATATTGATCCTAATAATGTTCCACTTGCTTCATTAATTTCCCAAGAAAAGGATCAAGTTGATGTTAATTTTCTTAATAAAAACAACTTCAACAATAATGCTTATCAAAATAATTTTGGTGGTAACAACTATAAGCCTTATCCTCCCAATAATGGCAACTCTTATGGTAATTCCTATGGAAATTCTTATAATCCTAATAAGAATGTGTCCTATGATCTTGAAAATGTTTTAAAGGAATTTATCACTTTGCAAAAAGCTTTTAACAAAACTGTTGAGGAGAAGTTGGAAAAACTGGATAGTCTAGTCTCTAAAGTAGACGTTCTTGCTCATGATGTTGAAATTTTGAAAATTAGAACCACTCCAAATCAAGACAAACATACTGAATCTTTAAATGCTATCTCCCTTCAAATTAATGAAAATGAAAGGATGATGGCTCTCTTGAAAGCTAGGTGGGCTAGAGAGGCTGAAGAAGCTAGAATTGCTGAAATGAATAGGAAAACTGTTAAAGTTTATACTATCCAAACCACTAAAGAGGATCCTCCTAGTTTATTTAAAGATTATGAAATTGATTTTGATAATTGCAATCTTACTGAAGTCTTTAAGTTCCTACAAAAACTTTCTAAGACACCGAATGCTAGTAAAATAAATCTTGCCTTTACCAAACACATTACCGATGCTCTTATCAAGGCTAGGGAAGAAAAACTAAAGCTTGAAACCTCTATCCCTAGGAAGTTAGAAGATGGTTGGGAACCCACTATTAAGATGAAAATAAATGACTTTGATTTCAATGCTTTATGTGATCTTGGTGCAAGTGTTTCCGTTATGCCTAAAAGTTTCTATGATATGCTTGATTTAAATCCTTTGGAAGAGTGCTATTTAAATGTTCATCTTGCTGATTCTTCTAAAAAGAAACCTTTGGGTAGAGTTGATGATGTCCTTATTGTTGTTAATGATAATTATGTTCCCGTTGATTTTATTGTTATGGATATTGAGTGCAATGCTTCTTGTCCCATTATTTTGGGAAGACCGTTTTTGAGAACCGTTGGTGCTATTATTGATATGAAAGAGGGAAATATAAAGTTTCAGTTCCCCCTTAATAAAGGAATGGAACACTTCCCTAGAAAGAGAAAGAAGCTTTCTTTTGAATCAATCATAAGGTCAAGCTATGCTCTTGATGTTGCAAAGGCCTCCGAAAAAACTTGATATTTGGCATTGCCTAGCTAAAATGCGTTAAAGAAAAGCGCTTGTTGGGAGGCAACCCATCTTTTACTTTCAGTTTGCTTTTTATTTTTCTTGAGTCATGAAGTTATTACCTCTGTAGAAACTTCATTGTATCTTTTTCTTTTAGTTTTTTGTGCCAAGTTTAGCCTCTAATGCATTGGAAGTGCGAGGTATTGTGTTGCTGTCCAAAAACAGATTCTGTGCGCCTGTTGCACGAATATCCTAAAATCAAGAATTTTATCTTTTTCTGATAATTTTTGGCAGCAAGCCTGATGCTTTTATCTATCTTTAGTTAGTTTTAAGTTTTTTTATTTGAGCTGCAGAAGTGCCTCAAAAAAATCGATCTTTACAGACTGTTCAGATTTTGAAAGATTCTGCTTTTATTTTGCATTTGTCTCTTTACCATCGTCATATGTGATAATCTAGGGGTGGAGTGCCACATTGAGGCTTAGTAAACTGTATCTAATGTTTAATAAAGTTGGTTTGCAATTTGTCATGAGTTGAACACATGTGCGTTTTAATTTATGAGCACTAACCCTCTAATCAAATTATGAGAAGTTTTGTGTGAAGGGAGTTTTTAAGTTCCAAAGGAGAGGAATATGAAGAAATCGAGGATGGATCAAAGCTCAAGCTTGGGGATGCCCCCATGGAACCCCCTCTGAATATCAAGAACTATCAAGAGTCAAAGCTTGGGGATGCCCAAGGCATCCCCTCATCTTCATCGACTATCATAAGGTCGTCTTCGTTGAACTTCGTTTTTATCACTTTACATATTATGTGCTATGCTTGGAGCGTATTTTTACTTTCAGTTTTATTTGTTTCTTTGCTGGTCATATCTTTGTTGGATCCTAGCTTTATTTGTGTGGGAGAGAGACACGCTCCGCTTTTTCGTTTGAATACTCCTTTGCTTTGCTTATATCTTTTTGAGTATTTTTAGCTACTGTTTGTTTTCTAGTAAGCTCTCGCTTTTAGCTTTTATCTTGTTTAGAGCTGCTAGTTGTTAAGTTAAACTCTCTTTTTCTTCACTTATATTTGTTGGAGAGTTGTTTTGGTTGCTTGGTTAATGTGTTAGATCGAAAAAATGCTATGCATGTGGCAGTAGTATGAAATAGAAAAACCTGCATAGTCTTGTAGATCACTATGTGGATAATTTGATACTCTTCAATTGTTTTGAGTCACTAAAATAACTAATGGTTAAAATGTGTTGGTTAATGGTGTTAGAGCTGATTAGTGGAGAGGTGTTATTAAAGCATGGAGCTGTACTTTTCTGAACTAAAGAACCTAAGTCAACAATGCTAATGTGTCATGAATTCTACTAAGTTGAAAATAAGTCCCTAGTGGGTAGTTACTGCAACGGTCGGGGAAGCCAACAGGGCACTTGTGTCGCTGATGACTCCCAAGTGCAGGAGATCAATTGTAGTACCTTTCAATTAGAAAAGGTTGTCGAACCCAGGAGGAGCTGAAGGTATTGGTTAGCAAGAATGATAAATAAAGCAATGAAAGATGCAAATGTTTTTGGGATTTTCAGTTGTATGATTGCAAAGATAATAAAAATGTCGAAAGTAAATAGTAACAGTTGAAAGCCCAACCCTCTATGTGCAAGAGGACAAGCTCAAATGGTGTGTAACTTATATGTGGAAAGCGTTCCCGAGGGCGGCATGGATATCACTAGGCATAGAGATTTATTAAACAACACGTTGCATATCTTGTCAAGTTTTAATCTTCTTGGGGCGGAGCCATAACTAGGCATAGCTAAATAAATAATCTACAACCCCTTATGATGGATCATGTAGCCAATTAAATGACTGCACAAGAATTATTAAGACACAAAGTCCCACCATAGCATTACACTCTAAGGTCCCCAACACTACTACCCACATAATATAACTGCATGACTCCGTCTTAGGCTTACTTGTCCTCCCAAGTCTTCCTCAATTCATTACACTACGTTGTTCTCCTATGAGCCCTTATAGGTGAAGTGTTGTGCAGTCGACGTTCACACAACACCATCATAGAAGATAAACTATTGACAAAATACCAACACATGTTATATATAAATCATTGCCAATTCATCCTATGCCCTCAGGAACATATGGGAACTACTCACAACATGCAAACATGATCATAATCAGTGGCATAAAGGGTTCAACACAATCTAAAATAAATACTTCACCACAAAATAATGACTTTGTATTGCCCTTCTTCCGAAGAAAAACTGCCGTGGTATTTTTCCTTTAATTATTTGGGTTCGCGAAACTCCTGAAACAATAAAGACAATAAAAGGGGGGTATTCTGCCTCCCAGATATTAAATACCAAAAATAGGGACTTTGTATGAAAGTCCCATAAATCATCTAAAAATGCAAAACATTGATATAACAGTGCATATAACATTCCCATATGATAATATAAGGTATAAAAATGATGATATAAAATGGACGTATCAACTCCCCCAAGCTTAAACCTTTACTCGTCCTCGAGTAAATAAGGACATAGATCATTACATGCATCGATGGACTTATGGTTGATAAATAAATGCGGGCATTGTATCATCATCATATTCAATTGCAATGTAAGATTAATGAGCTAAAACTCATACACATGAGGGCAACATAAGTAGAAGCTCTAGCAATCACCCCTTACTTTTGAAAGCAAATAACTATTGTATGTTGGACAACTAAATCATACCCCTTTTCCCATGCTTTTGCTCTTTATGGCAAGCATTTGAATGGTTAGAGTTAAATGTGAAAGCAAATATGAGTAGTGGTCTTGATAAAGTAAAGGTTAGATGTCTCATGCCCCTTGAATACAAGTACTCATCTTGGGAAACAAAGCAAGTTTAAGTTATCTATCATTGTAAGTAATAATGGTATTGTCAAGAGCCTCAACTAGGGTACCTCTTGTCCCATGATATGGATCAAGCCCACATAAAAAAAACAAGACAAACAAACATAATGAACAACCTCAACACCCTTTTTATTTACCACTTGATATAGCTTTTTATTGTAGGGTGTATCACAGAAAGTTCAAAATAGCATGTAAGTAAATTTCCACCATGAATGATGCATGGCTTAGATTAGCGGCCCAGGTTTCTCTCTAACCATTTATACAAACTTGTCGGAGAGCGTTCCCAGGAACTGGGGGTGTCTCCAAGGTATCGTGTAAGGGGCTGAACACGGAGTCAAACAACCCTCAACGTGCTCCGGCGACGGTGCTCGTCGGATTCGCTGCGGACGACACTGCAGAGATGGACACAAGATCTTACCAAGGTTCAGGGCCCTCGTTGGGAGGTAAAACCCCTACGTCCTGCTATGGTGTATTGCTCTGCTTGGAGAGGTTCACAGTACAAGGAGAGCTTGGAGAGCTCGAGGTGGCTAACAATGGCTATTCGCTAGTCTTCAGATCTAGGGTTAGGGTCTACTAGAGCTAAACCAACCGAAGATCGAACCCTTTGCTTGAACGTGCTCCCCCTCCTTTTATAGGCGTCCTGGACCTCTTCTGCCCAAACATTTGGGCGGGAAGGGTTACCACATGGCGACGAGGGAAGGAGCGGGGTGCACGATAAAGGTGGAGTCCGTGGACGCGGTCCATGGCAGGGACGGTGCTACCAAAGCTGGAAAAGCCACCGGCCAGCCGGTCGGTGGGCTGGCGCTTGATGAGGTGGGATGTGACCCACGGTGACGTAGTCCTTGGAGCGTAGCTGCAGACGGTTCCCTTATCGCCAAAGAGGCAATACTCGTTGTCCGCTTTGCTTGAAGCCGCTTTGTTGACTGCTTTATACATGGAAGTGGCAACTGCGGCGTCGTCGTCATCGCGCGTAGGCACGCGCGTCATCCTGCACATGGGGGCAGAGCCCATGTGCGCCCTGCCGCGGAGGCAGAGAAGGCTTCGTGAGGAAGGAGCCTCGCGAGGCTAAAAGCCTCGCCGAGCCCTTCGGCTTGGTCCTTAGCAGAACCGCGGGTGGCGTCGGAGACGCCTTGTCGAGGAGCGGTCTCTCGCCAAGGGAGAGAACCCTCGACGAGGAGAAAAGATCCCTCGCGAGGGAAAAACCCTCGCGAGGCTCGCCGGGCTGGGAGAGCCTGGCCCCTAGCGAAAATGCCTGAAGAATCTTGTGGGCCCTAGCAGGCCGGCCCGTGGTACCCTGGTTTCCACTGTACCGACAGTAGCCCCCGGGCCCGCGATGGGCACGCCGAAGGCCATGGACGCAGGCGAAGCGTCGAGGGCCCAAAGACGCCTACCTGGGCCGTGATACGTGGAGCGCTGCGGTTGCGCCGCGGCCACGATCTCCTCGGCTTCAACGGGCAACCCGGTGGGGCCCGCCACGACTCGTGAGCCGGTCAATAAAGCCTGGCGCGCAGACTGCGCCTATCACTTCTCCCATTACTCCGCCGCCCTCTTCTTCCAAACCTCTTCTTCCTCCCAGAGCTCGTCGCTTCTGAGGTCTTCGTCTTCAAGCTTCCTTCCAGCGGCCATGGCTCCCAAGAAGGCAACCGACGGCCAGAAGGGCAAGGCCGGGATGCAGACTGGCACGTCTACGGCGGCGGTGCGGGGTGCTGCACTTGTGGCGGCGATGCCGCCGTCACGCATCAACGCAGAGTCATTGGCGAAAGTGCGCTACCTGGCGGCCTCGAACACCAACGAGCATGGCGTCACCGAGATGAGGCCGACCGGCAGCAGGCTTCCCGAGGGGTACTACCCCATTTTTCTCCATACTCTCTACGTCGGTCTCGTTCCTCCCTTCTCCGACTTCCTCTTCGCGATCCTGGAAACATACCAGATCCAGCTTCTTCATCTCCACCCCAACTCCATCCTTATCCTCACCATCTTCGCCTACCTCTGTGAGGCCTACGTCGGCATTCGCCCCTTGGTAGCGCTTTTTCGCAGCTTCTACTCCCTCCGGAGCACCGCGCAAAATGAGCGGCTCGGATGCGTGTCATTCTGCATCGCCGACGCCAGGAGCGAGGTCTATATTCCCATCGCCTGGAGTGGCGAGAACGCCATCACCAAGGTGACGAAGAAGGTGGAGAAGTTCCGCGAGAGGTGGCTCTTTGTTGACACCAAGGGGACCAACCCTCTTCTGGAGGTGCCCGAGGTGCCGCCGAGGAAGTGGGCGCGCTGGGCGAGCGCAGACTTCGAAGGCCCAGAGCTCGACGGGGTGTATGAGTGCATATGGAGGCTTCGCATTGGCGGGCTCACCGGCTAGATGGTGGCCATGGACTTCACGAGGTGCCGCATCGCTCCTCTTCAGCAGCATTCGGAGCCGGTGTGGCGGTACACCGGCAAGGAGGACAGGATGCGCCTCTGCGTGGACAACCTCGCGTGGGAGGTGCTGTACCCGATCATGGGGTTCCTCTTCGCCAAGAAGGACATCCCGTCCCCCTCTACCGAGGAGGCCAAGACGCTCTTCAACTTCGTTGTGGAGAGTGTGGAAGAACACCGCAGGCGCCTGCCGGTGTTAGACGAGTGGGGCATCGTGCCCGCGGGGCACCGCGGGCCCCGCACCAACCGTTGGGCGGTGGAGCCAGAGTACATGGACGAGTTGCTGGAGCCGGATGAAGGAGGAGACTCCGGCGAAGACGCGGCCCCAAGAGATGCCGACCCTTCTGGCGAGGACGAGGCTTCGAGGGGCGCTAACCCCTCAGGAGGCGACACGGGCGCCTCAAGGAGCGCACCAGCTGGCGAGGACGTTGAGGTGATCTCCTCCGGCAGCGACGAGGACGCCTTCCGCATGGTTCGGCGCACCGCGGAGGAGAGGAGAGGCGGCACGGGAGGACGCTGCGAGCCCCGCTCCAAGCTCCTCCACGACAGGGACGCCGGGGCCGCCACGAGGGATGCTCCTCGCGAGGAGGCAGCAGCGCTTCTCGAAGAGGCCGGAGCGAGCACCCTCCAGCCACCCAAGGGGAAGAAGAGGGTGTGGAGAGCGGCCGACGAGTAAGTCTTGGTCCTTGCCTTTTCTTTCAGCATTTTGCTTCTGAGAATCCCCTCCTGAAGGGTCTTTGCTTATTTGTGTTTCTTCAGCGCACCCGCAGCGCCGAAGAGGCGGCGTCTCCGAAAGCTTGGGGAGACCACCAGCGCTGCTGAGGAGATGCGTGTGGCCGACGAGCCGCAGCAGGTGGCCAACGAGCCACAGCGGGCGGCTGACGAGCCGCAGCAGGCGGCGGACGAGCCGCAGCTAGAGGCCGTTCCTCCCGCGGGTGAGCACCGCGCGGAGGTGGTGGCGGTTGAAGAGGCGATGTCGCCTCCAGCTAGGGCTGCTTCTCCCCCAGCGGTTGAGCACCGCGCGGAGGAGGTGGTCGAAGTGGCGACGCCTCCGCCAACTCGGGCTGCTACTCCTCCTGCGGCCGAGCACCGCGAGGAAGAGGAAGCGGTGGATGAGGAGATCGTCATGGAGCCGCCTCCAGAGGCGGAGGAGGCTCCCACAAGGAGGGCGGACGCGCCCGAGGCCGCGGCGGACGCGGCCACCATGGAAGGGGCGGGGAGCGCCCCTGAAGAGCAGGAGGTGAAGGTGCCCCTGGATCCCACGAACGCCGGGACCGGGGGCGAGAGGACGCCCAGCCCCCAAAGGGTTCTCGACGTGGGCAGCAGAGAAGGCGCCCGCACCAGCCCCCAGGCCGCACCGGAAGCGGCCGTGAGCCTGAGGCAAGATGCCCCGGGCGCCTCGATGAGCGTCGAGGCCTCTGCGCCCCACGACGACGCGGGGACCTTGGCGCTGCAGGAGCCGCGCCCTCGCGCGGCCCGCCGCAGGGTTGTCTTCAGCCAAGCGCGGCAGGCGCTTGACGAGCTGGAAGTGCAATACGCCGAGGAAGAAAATGCCCGGGAGGAGGAACGAACAAGGCTCGCTGACGCCTGGGCCCTCCTCCACGAGAGGGTGGAGATGTGCCGGCGGCAGGACGCGACGGCCCAGGCGGCGCGCGAGGAGGCGATCCGCTTCGCCAAAGAGACCCGCGATAACGTCAAGCGGGAGGCGGAGGAGACCATGGACCAGCTCGATGCCGCGCGGGAGTCACTTGAGGTGGAGACCACCGCCAAGAATCAGGAGCTAGCGGCCGCCGAGCAAAAATTCGCCACCGAGTCCGAGGCCGCCAGGGCCAGCTTGCAGGAACTCTGCGAGCTGCTAGATGCTCGCGAGGGGCAGCTGGCGCTTCGCGAGGCGGAGCTGAAGCGGCGCGAGAAAGAGCTCTCCCTCTGGGAGAAGGAGCTGGACCAGCGCGAGGAGTAGGTCCATCTGCTGGAGGGGGCCCAGGCCACCCGCGAGGGGCAGCTGCAGGAGCGCGAGAGCTCGGTGGCTAGGAGCGAGGCCACCCATAAGGAGCGTCACGATAAGGCCAACGCTGACTTCGCGCTGAAGCAGAAGAGGATCCAGGAGGAGGCCGACGCCAAGGTGGAGCGCATCCGCCAAGGCCTTGCCGACGATTATAGCGCCAAGGTCACGAAGCAGGAGGAGCGTTTCACGATAAAACGCAACGAGCTCCTGCACCAGGTCGAAGGGCTCCAGAAGCAGGAGAAAGAGATGACCTCCCGCCTCCAGCGCGCCAAGGAGGCGCAGACTCACGCGGAGAGGGAGATTGCCGCCCTGAAGGCGGACTTGAGCGACCTCCAGCAGCAGGTGGGGCCGGCCGCAAACCTCGCGGAGCAGGCGCGAGACACCGCGGAGCACGGCTGGGCCATGACGCGCCAGTGCCAGCTCATGCTTCACGAGCTGGTCCGCCGCGCGAACGCCGTCGGGGACGACATGAGGATTGAGGTCCCCCATTTTCCCGCCGGAGGGATCGACGACGAGGCCGCATACACGCACTTCTTCGGGCAATTCCTTGGGAAGCTTGAAGAGGTCGCGAAGAGCTTCGACGAGCGCGTCGTGGTGGAGAGCCGCGATCTCCTCGTCCTCGCCACCAGCCGCGTCTTCAGCAACCTCCTGAGGCTCTGGCCCTCGTTCGACCTCGAGGCCGTGATGGCGCCGGTCGATATCCGCGGCAAGGCGCGGGAAGCCACTGAGGTGCTTGCCAGGAAATACGACCAAGTTTTGGTCCATGAAGACGAAGGCGACGGCGAGGAAGGTGCCCTGGAGGCGGAGGCTGCCGTGGATGGAGCGGGCACCTCAGGAGGCACGACATCTTGAACTCCTTCCTGTAGCTGGGCATGCATGGTGCATATTATCTTAGCATTTTGATTGTAACAGCTTTGTAAAGACTTGCTTTAAGATTTTGAATGTGCTTGTGAATGTCCCTCGGGTGGCTTTTGTCTTTCCCCTTCATGTCTTTTTTCGCTCTATGTCTTAGGACCCTCTCTTAGCGCTACACCACCGCCGCTTCGGTATGTGAGAGTCAGGGCTCCACAAGGCCGGGGGGTGCGTGAGGCCTCAAGAAGTAAGGTGTCGTGGTATGAACCGACGGTGAAGATAAGGGACTATGTACGCGCAGGCATCGTCGATGTGGGTTAGTAGACGAACGACACGGGAGAAAGGATTTATACAGCTTCGGGACCCGGGAAACATCATCCGGTAATATCCCTACGTGCTGTTTGTGGCTAGGTCTTATTCCTCTCGTGGTGGAAGTCGCCGATGAGGCGGCTCCTCTATTGTATAGCTCGTTGTGTTGAGCGTCTAGATCTGTCTAGGCCTATTGGGTCGTGCCCTCTTTGGGGCGCCTTGCCCCTCCTTATAAAGGTGGAGGAGGCCGGCTTACATGTAGAGTCCTCTTAGGACTCGGCTATCTATTACAAGTTTGGAAAGGTGAGTCCTTTTCCTATTCTAACTAGAGTCGGCCTGCTGGGCTTCCTCCTGATGGGCCTCGTTGATCCTCCTTGCGGGTACCCGTGTCCCATATCCCCGACAGTAGCCCCCGAGCTTTTGGATGACTCGCAGAGTCATGCGGAAGGTCTTGATTTGTTGAAGAAATGGGACACGGAGTTTGTGCCGGGTTCTTTGCCGGCTTGTAGATGTCGATGATGTCGCGGCACCCGACGCTGCATTTGCCGGGTTGTCGATGTAGACGTTGCTGAGTTGTCATTTGCTGAGTCGTCGATGTAGACGTTGCTGAGTTGTTGACGAAGATGTTGTCGAGTTGTCGTTTGCCGAGTTGTTGGTGAAGATATTGTCGAGTCGTCGATGCCGACTTCTCCGGTCGAGTTGTCGATGCCGACTTCTCCGGACGACTTGTCGATGCCGGCTTCTCCGGACGACTTGTCGTTGACGACTTCTCCAGCCGACTTGTTAATGCCAACTCCTCCTGTCGACTTGTTGATGCCGACTTCTCCTGTCGACTTGTTGATGCCGACTTCTCCTGTCGACTTGTTGATGGCGAGTCGGAATTTTCTCCGAGTCCCTTTGACGAGTTGTGTGTAGATGTCGCCGACTTCTCCTGCCGGCTTGTTCATACTGGTATATGTATAGCCCCCAAGCGCCAAGTTGTTGACTTGTGACGGCTTGGAGCTTGTATTGATAACTTCACATGATGTAGCCCCCGAGTGCCGGGTTGTTTGCCTGCGACGACTCGGGATTCCTTGATGTATAACTCATGACTTTCAGATGATGTAGCCTCCGAGTGCCGGGTTGTTAACCTGCAACAACTTGGAGATAAAAACTTTTGGAATTTGATTACTGCTTAACTTGTAGAAAAACCTGATCCGTGAGTAGCCCCCAAGCGCCGGGTTGTTTGCCTGCGACAACTTGGAGCTTCCAACTTTGTATTCCCTTTGACTTAAACTGAAAACCTGATAACATGTAGCCCCCAAGTGCCGGGTTGTATTGCCTGCAGCAACTCGGAGCTAAAACTTTGTGAATTTGATTGATGCTTGAGCTGATTTGGTTCTTATAACCCTTCTTAGTTTTATACTGATGAATAAGTAGGCCCTGCCCGGTCTTTGCTAATTAGCAGCCAGTTTATTGTACAGGATGCATCTGACTTACCAGATAAAACTAAGGAATAAGTTGGCTTCTTTGCCAGGTCAATGAGTCTAAAGCTTGGCTTTTTCCTGAAAGACAAGCCCCCAAGGACCTAATGATCAAAGTTAATAAAGACGCACTTACTGGGTGTCTCGGCAAAACTCTTACTGTAGAGAAGCCGGCTTTATCCCTTTGATCATAATAATCAGAGCTCTCTGGGCTCGTTGGTATTGCGGAGCTCTCTGGGCTCGTTGGTGTTGCGGAGCTCTCTGGGCTCATTGGTTTTGCGGAGCTCTCTGGGCTCGTTTGGTGTTACGGAGCTCTCTGGGCTCATTGGTATTGCGGAGCACTCTGGGCTCATTTTAGATAAATTCGATGCAAGCTATAAAGAGCTCGACTTTGAAAAATCTGTTGCGAGCAATAGATAGCTCGACTTTGAAAAAATCTGACGCAAGCAATAAATACCTCGACTTTGAAAAGTCCATTGCGAGCAATAAATAGCTCGACTTTGAAAAATCCATTGCGAGCAATAAATAGCTCGACTTTGATAAATCCATTGCGAGCAATAAATAGCTCGACTTTGATAAATCCGTGCGGGCTATAGAGAACCCGAGTTTGATAAATCCGTGCGGGTTATAGAGAACCCGACTTTGAGACTTGGCTGTAACTTAAACTTTACAATTTTCTGGATAATCTCTGCAATTTTCTCACAAACCAAATATATATATCTAGGAATTGAACCAAAAAAAATGGGCTTTATTTAATTGACTGAATAAATAAAATATAAAATTTAGATAATAACGTCGACTTAGCTTGGTTTTTTTTTTCGTAGTTGATGACGCGAAGAAAGCTTGCGCACCGCCAAGGTCGACTTGTCCGGGTAGCCGAAGATGGTGCATCCTGAGTCGGTTTTCCTCAAGTCGGACGGGAGTCGCCTTTTTCTTTTTAAATAAGAGATGGTGGAGCGGCGTATGTACGCACTAGGCTGGATGGCTCCTGTTTTTCCTTTCTTTAGGTGACAAGCAGCGCACCCGGCTTGTATTTCTTTTTTCTTTCCTTGCACGTGATGTCTCAATGCCATGCGATAGCAAGCCAGCTTGAGTTCTTCCTTGAAATCTTGCAAACAGACGCGACTTTTTTTCTTTCTCTTCTCTTTCGACTTGGACTAGCAGCGCTTGGTCTGTACATGAGTCAAAGTGGAACATGTCTTTTTTTTCTCTTGAATTGCTGGGATAGTCTTCCTCTGATCGAGCCAGAGGCTGGAGCCGTGCTGCAGGCGGATTGCAACACGAGCGTTGCCGACGTAGATCGGTTTTTGTGCAGCTTGATTGGTCGCGACTTGAATCACGGATTTGTACCTCGGCATCAACCACAAGCGTCAGGCGATGTTGACGTTGAGCCTTCGGCGTCGTAGCTTAATTTTTCTTCTCGTCCATGAGCGATATGAAGCCGGCTTCCTTGCGGACGATGACGCCATGATAGTCGTCGACACACGGAGGACGCTGTTGATGACGAGCCCCGCGATCGAGTCGATGAAGATCTTGATGCGTTCAAATCGCTTGACCGATGGACCCATCGAATTGTGAATCCACGCGCACTTCGCCCCACGGTGGGCGCCAAATGTCGTGGTATGAACCGACGGTGAAGATAAGGGACTATGTACGCGCGGGCATCGTCGATGTGGGTTAGTAGACGAACGACACGGGAGAAAGGATTTATACAGCTTCGGGACCCGGGAAACATCATCCGGTAATATCCCTACGTGCTGTTTGTGGCTAGGTCTTATTCCTCTCATGGTGGAAGTCGCCGATGAGGCGGCTCCTCTATTGTATAGCTCGTTGTGTTGAGCGTCTAGATCTGTCTAGGCCTATTGGGTCGTGCCCTCTTTGGGGCGCCTTGCCCCTCCTTATAAAGGTGGAGGAGGCCGGCTTACATGTAGAGTCCTCTTAGGACTCGGCTATCTATTACAAGTTTGGAAAGGTGAGTCCTTTTCCTATTCTAACTAGAGTCGGCCTGCTGGGCTTCCTCCTGATGGGCCTCGTTGATCCTCCTTGCGGGTACCCGTGTCCCATATCCCCGACATAAGGGCTCCTCAAAGCGCGATGCTTGGGGCCCCCCTTTGACGTGCAAGCAGCCCATGAGGCATAGGAGAGAGAAAAGAGACTCGAGGGGCAAAAACCAGCGAGAGGAAATTCGAGCAAGTGTTTAGACTTAGCTTGACGAGGCGTTTTTGCCTTGTAGAGGGTGTTGGTTCCCTGGCGAGGTGTTTTTCTCCTGATGTTGCCTGAGGCTTGGAGAGCCTGCTTTCCTGCACTTGGAGAGATAGGCATACCCACAAGCAGTACATAGCTAGATAACTTATGGTGCTCGTAGGTTCCTTCATGTGTGTCTTGCGAGGAGAACAGGCACCAAGGTTTTTGGTGATCCTTGGTGAGTTGACGTGCGCGGGAGCTGACCCATGAGTTCAGAGCTCCTTGGTAGTTGACATGCATGAGAGCTGACCCGCAAGTTCAGAGCTCGGATCCCTTGGGTTTTAGGTGCTGCCGGGATGCTCCCGTGGCATGGCACCATGCTAGCCCCCGCTCGTGAGATACACATGAGGGATCATACGAGCGAGAGAGAGAAGCAAATAACATTAGAGCTTACCGAAGCAACAAAATATGCTGGCGCGATGCGCAAAGGTTCAAATTGACCTGAAACATAGGTTCATTACACTGGCGTGGCCAGAAGCACAAAAAAAATCCACCATGCTCTGGGCATGGGGTCTACATGCTGTGGCTGAGACTCTCGAGGGGGCGTGCCCGAGGCAGACACATGTAGAGAGAGCTCCGAGGGGCCCCTAGGCGGGGGTGGCTTTTATCCTGCGTTCCGCCATGACCGGCATGGGGATCCACTTCGCCAAGGCATGGTGCCTGAAGAGGTTACCGTGCCGAGGCTTGGTGGCTTGGGAGTCTTCTCGAACGGCCCGCGGCAACGTATAGTAGAGAGGGGAGCCCGAAGTTTTTCCTTGTGGAGGATGATGGCGCGTGGTTCTCCCTTGATGCAAAAAGTTGCTCGCCGGTGGCGATCAGGGGTAGAACTTGCGCAGGTGCTGGATGTTCCAGGGGTTGGCGACAGGAACGCCGTCCTCCATCTCGAGCCGCGCAGAGCCAGGCCTGGCGATGTGCACGACTCTGTAGGGGCCTTCCCACATCGGCGAGAGCTTGTGGAGGCCTGCCCTGGAGAGGATTCTCCTCAAGACAAGGTCTCCTGCTTCGAGAGTGCGTGGCCGGATGTGGCGGCTGTGGTAGCGACGGATGTCTTGCTGGTACCTTGCCGCTCTTAGGGCCACATTTCGGCGGAGCCCTTCAAGCAGCAGTAGGTCGTCGTTGCGGAGTTCGTCCAGCTCAGCCTCCTTGAAGGCCAAGACTCGTGGAGAGCCATGGGTGATCTCGCTGGGGAGGACGGCTTCAGTGCCATAGACGAGGGAGAACGGCGTCTCACCAGTAGGCTTTGTTGGCGTGGTGCGGCTGGACCAGAGCACCGAGGGGAGCTCGTCGATCCAGTGCTTGCCGCTGGCCTTGAGGCGATTGAAGCTTCTCGTCTTGAGGCCCTTGAGCACCTCGGCGTTGGCTCTTTCAGCCTGTCCGTTGCTTCGTGGGTGCGCCACCGAGGCGTAGCAGATTTGGGCGCCGAGGCTGCCGCAGTAGGACTTGAAGGCGCCGCTGATGAACTGCGAGCCGTTGTCGGTGATGATGCGGTTGTGCACGCCGAAGCGGCAGACCAGGCTCCTGATGAATTTTACCGCCGATTTCGCCGGGATGGTGCGCACGGGTTCCACCTCAAGCCACTTGGTGAATTTGTCGATGGCGACGTAGAGGTAGCGGTAGCCCCCGAGCGCTCGCGGGAAGGGCCCCAGCAGATCCAGCCCCCAAACCCCAAACGGCCAGGAGAGCGGGATGGTCTGGAGTCCTTGCGCGGGCTGGTGAATTTGCTTGGCGTGGAATTGGTAGGCGTCGCAGGATTGGACGATGGCAGCTGCGTCTTGAAGCACTGAAGGACAGTAGAAGCCACTCTGGAAGATCTTGCCTGCAAGGGTGCGCGAGGAAGAATGGTGTCCGCACTCGCCACTGTGGATGTCGTTGATGAGCTGGCGGCCTTCCTCGGCAGGGACGCACCGCAACGCAACCCCATTGGGGCGCTTACGGTACAGATCTCCGTCGTGGAGGCAATAGGACTTGGCCTGGCGAGCAATTCTTTCGGCCTCTGCGTCGTCTTCGGGGAGGACTCGGTTTTGCAGGTAGCTCTTGATCTCGTCGATCCAGCTAGCGTCTTGGCGTACCAGAGTCAGCAGCAGGCGATCGCCAGAGGGGAGCCCGCAGTTTGGCGCTCCGCTTGATGGGGCTGGTGGGAGCTCCTCGTCGATGCTGATATTGGCCGCTGGCTGCTTGACTGAGGCCTTGGTGAGCTTCTACTCGAAAACTCCAGGCTTCTGGGCTTCCCTTCTCGCTGCTCGCCTGGCGAGGTCATCTGCTTCTTGGTTTTCTGCTCGCAGGATGTGCTTGAGCTCCATGCCCCTGAAGTGCTTCTCCAGCTTGCGTACCTCTTCAAGGTAGGCCACCATGTAGGTGTCCTTAGGCATGTAGCTTTTGTTGGAGAAGTTGACGAGGAGCTGGGAGTCGCCCTTGATGAGGATGTGCTTGATGCCGAGGGCGATGGCGGCTCTGAGCCCGGCGAGGAGGCCTTCATATTCAGCAATGTTGTTGGAGACCTTATCGTTGTCCTTGAAGCATAACTGGACGGCGTAGTAGAGCTTGTCGCCTGTCGGGGAGGTGAGGACGGCACCAGCCCCCGCACTCCGGGCCGCGAAGGCGCCGTTGAAATGCATGGTCCAGGGGCCTGGTTTCGTCCCACCTAAGGCTGCAGCTTCCTCCTCTGGAGGCTCTTCTTCTTCGCGTGTTTCCGTCCACTCGGCCATAAAGTCAGCCAGCGCCCTGCCCTTGATGACCCTTGTGGTGTCAAATTCCAGCTCGAAAGGTTGCAGCTCGATGCCCCAGCCTGCGACGCGATCTGTCGCATTCGGGTTGCGCAGGACCTGCTCCAGGGGGTAGGAGGTAACCACCTTGATGGGGTGACCCTGGAAGTAGTGACGCAACTTCTTGGAGGCGATGAGGAGCGAGAAGAGGAGCTTTTGCTGCATGGGGTAGCGCTCGCGAGCGTCCCGTAGCACTGTGCTGACGAAGTACACGGGATGCTCGATGAGGGTAGTCGTTGGTGTGGCAGCGGCTGGCTCCTCTCCAGGCTCGGTGGAGTCCTTGGCAAGGTTTTCTTGGGGCTGGAGGCTTGACGAGGCTGCTTCCTTGTCGGGGGGTTCTGGGCTTGGCGAGGAGGAGTTCTGCTTGTCGAGGACTGGCTCTTTCCCTTTCAGCCACCAAGACCGCGCTTGCTGTCTGAGGCGTGGCTGCAAGATACAGCTTCAGAGGCTCGGGAGGGCGTGGGGCAACCATGATAGGTGGGCTCGCCAGGTATTTCTTTAGGTCTTCAGAGGCCTTTGCTGCTTCAGGGGTCCACTTGAAAGGACCGAACCTCTTCATGATCTTGAAAATGGCAGCGCCCTCTCGCCGAACTTGGAGATGAACGGCCAAGGCTGGCCATACATCCCGCTAAGCGTTGCATGTCCTTGAGGCGACGAGGAGGCTGCATCTGCTCTATGGCCTTGATCTTGTCGGGGTTGGCCTCGATGCCGCGGTGAGAAACCAGGAATCCGAGGAGCTTGCCTGAAGGGACCCCGAAGACGCACTTGGCGGGGTTCAGCTTGATGTTGACCTTGCGCAGGTTGGCAAAGGTCTCCTCGAGGTCCTGGATGAGCGTGTCCTTCTCGCGGGTCTTGACGACGATGTCATCGACGTAGGCCTCTGCATTCCTCCCCATTTGAGCCCCCAAGGCGATCCTCATGAGGTGCTAGAACGTGGCGCCGGCGTTCTTCAGACCGAAGGGCATCCAGACGTAGCAAAACACACCACAAGGGGTGAGAAATGCTGTCTTCTCCTCGTCCTCCTTTGCCATCTTGATCTGGTGATAACCAGAGAAGGCATCCAGAAAACAGAGGAGCGCGCAGCCGGCGGTGGAGTCCACGATCCGGTCGATCCTCGGGAGGGGGTAGGGGTCCTTGGGGCAGGCCTTGTTGAGGTCAGTGAAGTCGATGCAGAGGCGGCTGCCTCCGGTGTGCTTGGAGACGACCACACCGTTGGCGAGCCAAGTGGGATGGACCACTTCCTTGATGATGCTGGCCTTCTTCAGCTTTTCCACCTCCTTGACTATGAAATCTTGCTTCTCTGGCGCCTGGCGCCGCGCCTTTTGCTTCACGGGGTGTGCGTTTGGACACACGGCTAAGTGGTGCTCGATCACCTCCCTCGGTACTCCGGACATATCTGACGGTGTCCAAGCGAACATGTCAGAGTTTGCCCTGAGGAAGGCGATGAGCGCGCTTTCCTATTTGGGAGGCAGGTTGGCGCCGATGGTGACACTAGCCCTCAAGCCGCTTGCCTCCAGAGGCACTTGCTTTGTCGCGGCCTTCTCCTAAGAAAACAGCTGCTTCTTCTTCGCGGGGGGCCTCGGGAGGGGTTCCTCGTCCTCGTCAGCGGGAGACGCCACCGCGGCGGCCTTGTAGGCCACTTGCGCAGCGTACACGGCGTCAGAGACTACGCCGCGGATGACGATGGTGCCACTGGAGCCAGGGAGCTTGACGAGGTTGTAGGCGTGGTGGGTGACCGCCATGAACTTGGCGAGGGCGGGGTAGCCGAGGATGGCGTTGTAGGGCAGGCCGATGTGCACGACGTCGAAGTCGATCAGCTCGGTGCGGTAGTTGGTCTGGGTGCCGAAAGTGACCGCAAGCCTCACTTGCCCCAGAGGCGTCGTGAGGCCCTCCATCACCCCCGAGAAGGGACTGGTGGGCATGAGCCGCTCGGAGGGCACCTGCAGCTTCTCGGATGTCTCGACAGAGATGACGCTGAGGCCGGCACCCCCATCAATGAGCGTCTTGGAGACGGCGATGTTGTTGATGGTGGGGGTGCAGACCAGTGGGATGGTGCCCACAGTTGAGGTGGACTTGGGGTGGTCGCTGGAGTCAAAGGTGATGGGGTGCTCAGAACACTTGAGGGGCCAAGAGGCCTCGACCCCGGGGAGGGCTGCTGCGAGCTCGCGAGCGAATTGCTTGAAGTGGTGGTTGGAGTGAGGGTCCTGAGCCCCGCCGAGGATGCAGGCGACGCCGCGAGGCACTTGGTAGCCCTCATCAGCCTCGGCAGGCAGGTTGTCGTTCGCGGGCTCGGCAGCATTGGCCTGGGGGTTCTGCTGGTAGTTGTTGTTGTAGTTGTTGTTCCAGCGTCGCCTCCCGCGGCCGCTGCGGCCGCCGCCGCGGCCCCCGGGGCCTTGCTCCCGCTCGCGCGCCTCGCGAGCCTCACGAGCCTCGATGAGCCTCTTGAGGTCGTAGCAGTCCTCAGTGGCATGAGAATGCCTGTTGTGGTAGACGCAGAAAGGGCGGTCGTCTTTCTTCTTGGACCCTGCGGCTGGAGCGGCAGCACATGGCTGCTTGGCGTCGGGCTCAGCCGCGAGGACCGCACTGGTCTTGCGCTTCTCAGTGGACTTCTTCTTCTTCTTGGACTCCTCGGCGGGATCCCCTGGCTCGTTCTTGACGAACAAGCGGCCCTCTTCAGCCTTGGCGCACTTTTCCGCCAAGTCGAAGAGCTTGATGACGGTGGTGATGTTGTCGTGGATGCCAAGCTTCTCGAGCATCCGCACGTCTGTCACTCCTGCCTGGAAAGCCGAAATGACCTGCGCGTCGGTGGCATTGGGGATCTTGTTGCGCACCTGGCTGAAGCGCTGGATGTACTTGCGGAGGGTCTCGCCAGGCTTCTGACGCACGGTGCGGAGGTCATTGTACGTGAGGCCACGCTCGTACGTGCCCTTGAAGTTGGCGACGAAGCACCGACAAAGCTCCTCCCACGTGTTGATGGACTCGGCGGGGAGGTTGGTGAGCCATGAGGACGCGGAGTCCTTCAGGTCCATGGGGAACCAATTCGCCATGACCTTGTCGTCGCCCCCAGCGGCCTGGATGGCCAGAGTGTAGAGCTGCAGGAACTCCAAGGGGTTGTTCTTGCCGTCGTAGCGCGGGGGTGTTGGGAATATGCCCTAGAGGCAATAATAAAATGGTTTATTAAGCATATTCACGTTTATGATAATAGTTTATTATCCATGCTATAATTGTATTAAATGGAAACATAATACATGTGTGGAATATAAACACCCGGAGTCCCTAGTGAGCCTCTACAGGACTAGTTCGTTGATCAAGAGATAGTTAGAGTTTCCTAACTATGGACTTGTTATAGTCACTTGATAACGGAGTCATATCATTAGGAGTAATGGTGTGATGGACATGACCCAAAATAAGAGTTGCAATTAATCGTGTCACAAAAGTTTTGTTGTCAACACTTTTAATATATGCCAAATATAGTTTCCTTAGACCATGAGATTATATCACTCCCGTTCACCGGAGGAATACTTTGTGGACATCAAACGTCACTTCGTAACTGGGTGATTATAAAGGTGGCTTTCAGGTATCTCCGATGGTGGGTTGTTGGGTGATATGAATCGAGAGTGGAATTTGTCCCTCCATGTGACGGAGAAGATATCTCCAGGCCTTCTCGGTAATATAGCATCAAGAGTCTGCAGACATGTGATTAGGTTGTAATCACCGGGATCCTATATTATGGACGAGTAAAGAGAACTTGCCGGTAACGAGATTAAACTAGACATGGGGATGTCAACGATTATATCTCGGGCAAGTAAAATATCGTGAGACAAAGGGAATCGTATATGAGATTAATTGAATCTCCGGCATCGTGGTTCAATCGAGAAAAGGTTTTCGTTGAGTGTATAGGAATTAATATGGACATCCCGGTCCCGCTATTAATTATTGATATGATCATGTCTATGCATTCTCGAACCCGTAGGGTCACACACTTAACGTTCCGATGAAATTAGGTTTTGCGATGAATTAAATGATGAAGTGAACGAATGGTGATTCGGAGTCTCGGATGGGATCCCGGACGTCACGAGGAGTTCCGGAGGAGTCCGGAGAATAAGATTCATATATGGAAAGTTGTTTCCGGAGGTTTCGAAAAAGTTCCGGAAATTATTTATAGGGTACCGGAAGGTTCCGGAGTGTTCTAGAAGGGTCTAGAAGTGGGACCATATTTTGTATGGGGCCCACATGGTGCAAAGGGGTGCAGCCACCACCTAGGTGGGGCGCACCACCTAAGCCCATATGGGTGGTGCGGCACAAGGAGGGGGAGTCCCACTCCTAGTTGGACTAGGAGGTGGGCTCTCCAACCCTTTAGGAAAGGGGCCCAAGGAGGAGTCCTTGTTGGACTCCAACTTGGGGGGCAAGCAAGGAGGGGCCGGCCGGCCCCCTCCCCTTGACCTAGCCGGCCACCTATATAAGGAGGGGTAAGGGGGGGGGGGGGGGGGCGCACCACACCCTTGAGGCTGCCGCCCCACAACCCTAGCCGCACCCTCCTCTCCCATCTAGCCCTAGTGCGCCACCCCCTCTCCCCGAAGGGCTGCCGCACCTCCACCTCTCCACCATAGCCGCACCACCCCTATGCCCTAGGGCTGCTGCGCCGCCTTGTCCTCTCCCTCTCCCCTCGCTTGGTTTGGCGAAGCCTCGCGTGTGGAGATCGTCATCATCACCGGCACTACCGTCGTGCTGCTGAGATCATCAAGGCCACGTCTTCTCGCTTGCGGGATCAAGGAGTCGACGTCTTCATCGAGCTGTACGTGTGGACACCGCGGAGGTGCTGCCCGTTGCTGCACTTCACCGGATTGGATCTCGAGGATAATACATCTCCTCGCGACTAGACGAGTCTAGTTGCGGGGATCGACTAGCCAACCCCTGCACCGACAAAACGCGTTTGTTGATCTTCGAGGGTAAGAGATTGGATCTCATCTTCGCTATCTTCATCTCGTAGATCTAGATCCTTGGGGTTTATTCCGCTTTGCCGTGTAGAAAATTTTTGTTTTCCATGCTGCGACCCCATCAGTGGTATCAGAGCCTAGATCTATTCGTAGGTGTTGATGCGATTAGAACACAAGGAGTTGTGGGCGTTGATATTTTATGTTGCTACCTTCTCGCGTGCACTTTGCATCTTTGCGGTATTGTGAGATTGAAGCGGCCCGGACCAACCTTACTCGTACACGCACGAGAAACCGGTTCCACGACTGACATGCAACTTGTTTTGCATAAGTGGCTGGCGGGTGTCTGTTTCTCTTGCTTTAGTGAGGATGCAATTTTCAATGGAAGGCCTTTCAAAAGGATGAGTAAATAAGCAACTATTATATCACCGTTGTGGTTTTTGCATAGATTAGAACGGTTCTATCTCGTTGACCCAAGCCACGTAAAATTTGCATAAACAAAGTAGAGGCTTCTAACTTGTTTTTGCAGAGGGGGTCAAGTGATGTGATATGGCCAATATGATTTGTGATAATGTATGCAATGATCATGTTTGTAATTTTTCACGACTTGCATGTCGACGAGTACGGCAACCGGCAGGAGCCATATGGTTGTCTATTATTTTATGTGACCTGCGTGTCAATGAAATCACCATGTAATTGCTTTGCTTTATTGCTAAGAGTAGCATTAGTTGTATTTGCAATAGTTGGTGGACAACCATGGTAATGGCGCCAAGATGATGGAGATCATGCCGGAGATGGAGATCTTGCCGGTGCTTTGAAGATGGAGATCTAAGAGCATATGAAGAAAGGCCATATCATATCACAATTATGAATTGCATGTGATGTTAATCCCTTTTATGCACCTTATTGTTATGCTTAGATGTGATCGCGACGGTAGCATGATAAGGTGATCTCTCATGTTAATATCAAGATAATTAAGTGTTCTCCCCTAGTATGCGCCGTTGCGAAAGTTCGTCGTTTCGAAGCATCACGTGATGATCGGGTGTGATAGATTCAACGTTCACATACAACGGGTGCAAGCCAGTTTGCACATGCGGAAATACTACGGTTGTCTTGACGAGCCTAGCATGTACAGACATGGCCTCGGGAACACGGAACCGAAAGGTTAAACATGAGTCATATGAATGATATGATCAACACTGAGTTGTTCACCATTGAAGCTACATCATCTCACGTGATGATCGGTGGTGGTGTAGTGGATTTGGATCGTGTGTCACTAATCAACCGGAGAGATGTTGAGTTTAGTGGGAGTTCGTTAATTTGATTAAATTGAACTAAAATTGTCATAAACAAGTGTCCTAAAGATGTCTTTGCAAAATCCTTGTAGATCATGGCCGACTACAGTAGTATGTTTCTTGCTGAGGAGCTGCGTCTCGATGGGTCAAACTTCATCGAGTGGTATGAACGTCTTAGAGAAGTCCTATCAACCAATGATCAGCTCTACGTGTTACATGAACCCTTAGAAGAAAAACCCGATGCTTCTGCGAGTTACAACAAGCGTATGGATTGGCTCAGCCGGAGTAAGACTCACATTCAAGTCAATTGGTTGATGAGTGTCTTCATGAATTCAGACCTATCCAAACAATTCAAAAACTTGAGTGCCATTGAGACTGTCACTAAGCTAAAGGAAATGTTCATAGCACAAGTGAGAATTGCAAGGTTTGAAGGTCTGGGTGTGTTTCTTTCAACTAAGATGGAAGAAAATGATCGCTTAGAGGATCATCTGAAGAAAATGTATAGGATATATCACACTCTTATGGATGCTTGGGATGTGGAGATGAGTGACGAATTCGCGATAGATGGGTTGTTGCATTCGCTTCATCCAAAATTCAAGAATTGTGTCAGAGACTATGTCATGGAAAGGGATTCGATCACTTATCCGGAACTGATGTCTCGACTTCGTCAGATCGAAAGGAATCCCGTAGCAGGCGGAGGAGTCAACGCAGAAGGTATATTTTGATATACTAGTTATAAATGTTTAAATGTCCCATTTACACTTATGGTGAGCTAAGTATTTGATACTTGTGCTGTTTTATGAAAACAGGGCCTGCCGTTTGAGAAGTGCATGGAGGGACTGAGTGGATTTCGCGGGAAGATGGCAATCAAGGAGTTGATGCTGGCGATGTTCTACTTCTACGTTTATCGTTTTAAATTAGAGGATTTGAATGAGTTTTGTAATCGAATTAAGTGTGATCTTAAATTAGTGTGTCTCGGTTTGTGAGACGGTCATTCATGTTAAAGACAAGTGGTTGTTCTGTTTTCATGAGTAATCCTTTTTGGAGATCACGTTTCGATTATGAGATTATTGTCCTTTGCTGGATTTAAACGATAATTAGTTAAACACTTATAAAATAAATACATGCTAAAATATCCAATACTTAATGATGAGATTTGTTTTAATTATACTGTTAGTGCTGAAGAGCATCTTGATGCGCATCACTAAAGTAGTGTGATTAAAAATGCCATTTTATGAAAATGCCATGAGTTGCTGAAAATAACACAAGTGTTGGTTGTATTTTTCAGTAAATAAAAGACATCATTGTTTTATCGTGGATGAGTAAATAGGAGTATTTATTCATGTCATGATGAGATTTTGGAAGTAGAGGATATTAAGTTAACAAGATAATTGAGTCCTTTCGATTTGATCAAAAGAGACAAAATATTTGAGTTATTGTTTAGTATGAAGACTTGTGACAAGTGTTATCACAAAATTACAATGTTTAGAGATTATTCAAAAGGTGTTTTGATAAACCTAAAGTATTGTAGTCACATTGTATTTGATATTATGTGGTCATAAACAAAGGGTTCTTGGTTTTAAGGTTTCATTAGTATCATTTAGATTTATTTTGATAACACTCCTGTTTTTAAATAAAGGATCTATTTAATGATTTGCGTTTCACATATGAGTTATGTGAAATAGTGGTTTCAATAATTATGAGATAATTAAAAACCAAAGCAAATAAAGTTTTGTAGAGTGTTCATATGAGATTATGAATAGAGATTCCACAATGTGAGACTAAAAGGGACAAACCAATGTGTTTGGTTGTGTTATGTATTTTAGTGGTTTTATCGTGAAATGGTTTCATGGATAAAAGAATTGTCGGAATAAATTTAGAAAGCTTAAACCTTGCATGTTTATGTATCAAGTGGCACATGTGTAAAGTGCTATATTGGTTAAAACTTGACACATAAAAGGTTTTGATGATGGTGATCATTGATTTTTGGTTTAGCTTGTCTAAAGAGATGTAGGTTTCAAGAATATGAATTTTGTCAATAGTTGCAAAATAATATTCATGATTTACTTGTCGTGTTTGAGAAACAAGACATACCTACAAAACTACAAAAGAAGAAATAGAAACTTTAAATACGAAAGTGACTAAGAGTCATTCAACTTTAAGTTTAAATCATAAGGTAATCGTTACTTGATTTTGTGAAAAGAATGTTTCACATATTTATTTGGCAAAAGAGTTTGCGTGGAATAAATAAAACTTAGAGCTGGCAAAGTGCTGGTGTTTCGTATATGAGTTCTCGAATCTTAAGAGTTAAGAGTTTTGGAGGAGTCCAAAGTGTCGAGAAAGTGCATAAGAAACTGAGTGAGATCTAATTAAGATATGTGGTGACATATATTAAGTTAGAGCAGAAATTAATTTCCATAATCAAAATATGTGGTGACATATGTTTGAGTGGGAGCTAGTTAAATCATGGTCAAATATAAAGATAACATATTTCTGAGTGGGAGCCACTGTGTTTTCACAATTTGATATGTGTATGGTATATATTTGAGTGGGAGTTTACAACATCGTGTTTGAGTGAAATGGAGATTTCATAAATGTTGTAAATGTTGTCATGGACCAATGCATAACTTATGAAGTTAGTTTGAACGTCAAATATTCATGTAGATGAAATGTATCTATGGAGGATAGATAAGTTAATAAACATTGAAGTCAGATGTTTAACCTAAATATTTTGAAGGAGTTCAAAATGAAACAAGAGAAGAATGGTTCATCTCATTGTGATATATAGGTGAAGCATTGAGTTAGAGAACTCAGTACAAAATTGATGGTTGAAGGATATGTTGGAATTCAATATGAATTGTTCATAGGTCTCAACACATAAGAACCATGTGTTTGTATATGACGATATGTGACCCAAGTTCTTAATTGTAAGAACATGTTGAATGAGGAGTCATTTTTCATGAGATTGAGATAAATTTAGAAATGGTGGACTTGGTTGAAGTCATAAAGCCAGACTAAATTAGGGATCTCTTAATATAAGAGTAGCACAGCGAAAGCGTGATCGGAAATATCAAAGTAACCAGGCTTACTGTTGATTTGTTAAGTCAACAACATATAGGAGTATATGATTAATTCAAGGATTGAAATAAGATATAATATTTTGGTTTGAGAAAGTTGTTTCAAGATTGAGTGAGTTCCAGATGCATGTGTTATGAGAAAGTCCATTTGACTAATCATACATATGGGCATGAAAGGATATGAGTATCTCATTCTATAACCAAACATATTATATGCATTATATGATAATGGTTTTATCATGGGATGATAAGAAGTTTATCATGAGATGATAAAGTAATGTCAAATTAGATGACAGTTACAATTTTGCAAAGGACATAAAGAGCTGTAAAGTACAGAGCACGGACAGAACCTCTTCCACAAGCAAACATGATCAGCACTGAGACTTCATGAGTGAGACTCCATGGGTGTTGGATCGCGGAAATGTAAACTGGATTATTGACTCTAGTGCAAGTGGGAGACTGTTGGGAATATGCCCTAGAGGCAATAATAAAATGGTTTATTAAGCATATTCACGTTTATGATAATAGTTTATTATCCATGCTATAATTGTATTAAATGGAAACATAATACATGTGTGGAATATAAACACCCGGAGTCCCTAGTGAGCCTCTACAGGACTAGTTCGTTGATCAAGAGATAGTTAGAGTTTCCTAACTATGGACTTGTTATAGTCACTTGATAACGGAGTCATATCATTAGGAGTAATGGTGTGATGGACATGACCCAAAATAAGAGTTGCAATTAATCGTGTCACAAAAGTTTTGTTGTCAACACTTTTAATATATGCCAAATATAGTTTCCTTAGACCATGAGATTATATCACTCCCGTTCACCGGAGGAATACTTTGTGGACATCAAACGTCACTTCGTAACTGGGTGATTATAAAGGTGGCTTTCAGGTATCTCCGATGGTGGGTTGTTGGGTGATATGAATCGAGAGTGGAATTTGTCCCTCCATGTGACGGAGAAGATATCTCCAGGCCTTCTCGGTAATATAGCATCAAGAGTCTGCAGACATGTGATTAGGTTGTAATCACCGGGATCCTATATTATGGACGAGTAAAGAGAACTTGCCGGTAACGAGATTAAACTAGACATGGGGATGTCAACGATTATATCTCGGGCAAGTAAAATATCGTGAGACAAAGGGAATCGTATATGAGATTAATTGAATCTCCGGCATCATGGTTCAATCGAGAAAAGGTTTTCGTTGAGGTGTATAGGAATTAATATGGACATCCCGGTCCCGCTATTAATTATTGATATGATCATGTCTATGCATTCTCGAACCCGTAGGGTCACACACTTAACGTTCCGATGAAATTAGGTTTTGCGATGAATTAAATGATGAAGTGAACGAATGGTGATTCGGAGTCTCGGATGGGATCCCGGACGTCACGAGGAGTTCCGGAGGAGTCCGGAGAATAAGATTCATATATGGAAAGTTGTTTCCGGAGGTTTCGGAAAAGTTCCGGAAATTATTTATAGGGTACCGGAAGGTTCCGGAGTGTTCTAGAAGGGTCTAGAAGTGGGACCATATTTTGTATGGGGCCCACATGGTGCAAAGGGGTGCAGCCACCACCTAGGTGGGGTGCACCACCTAAGCCCATATGGGTGGTGCGGCACAAGGAGGGGGAGTCCCACTCCTAGTTGGACTAGGAGGTGGGCTCTCCAACCCTTTAGGAAAGGGGCCCAAGGAGGAGTCCTTGTTGGACTCCAACTTGGGGAGCAAGCAAGGAGGGGCCGGCCGGCCCCCTCCCCTTGACCTAGCCGGCCACCTATATAAGGAGGGGTAAGGGGGGGGGGCGCACCACACCCTTGAGGCTGCCGCCCCACAACCCTAGCCGCACCCCCCTCTCCCATCTAGCCCTAGTGCGCCACCCCCTCTCCCCGAAGGGCTGCCGCACCTCCACCTCTCCACCATAGCCGCACCACCCCTATGCCCTAGGGCTGCTGCGCCGCCTTGTCCTCTCCCTCTCCCCTCGCTTGGTTTGGCGAAGCCTCGCGTGTGGAGATCATCATCATCACCGGCACTACCGTCGTGCTGCTGAGATCATCAAGGCCACGTCTTCTCGCTTGCGGGATCAAGGAGTCGACGTCTTCATCGAGCTGTACGTGTGGACGCCGCGGAGGTGCTGCCCGTTGCTGCACTTCACCGGATTGGATCTCGAGGATAATACATCTCCTCGCGACTAGACGAGTCTAGTTGCGGGGATCGACTAGCCAACCCCTGCACCGACAAAACGCGTTTGTTGATCTTCGAGGGTAAGAGATTGGATCTCATCTTTGCTATCTTCATCTCGTAGATCTAGATCCTTGGGGTTTATTCCGCTTTGCTGCGTAGAAAATTTTTGTTTTCCATGCTGCGACCCCATCAGGGGGCAGGTCCGGCCTGAACTTGACGGGCCAGACGACGCGACGGAGGGTACGAGTGAACGCAACCGTCGTGCCGTAGGTGACCGGACCGCTGGCGAGGGTGGCGTGGAGATGGCGCCCGGCGGTGGCGACGTCCTGGACGGCGCGGTTGTGTCTGTCCTGCTGGCGCTCGATGCTCACGCGTGCGTCCTCAGGGGCTCGCTGCACAATTTGGCAGTCGTGCGGCGACGATGCGTGCGATGCAGCGCGGTTGTCGCGGGGAGGAGCCCCCGCTGGAGCAGGTTGCGGTGCAACCGGTGGAGCTGGAGCAGGTGCAGGATGGAGAGGAGGCGCGGGAGGGGCGCCTTGCGCCACGTCCCCCACGCGGGCCGAAGGAACCAGCGAACGGGAGGGAGCAGGAGCGGCGACGCGAGCGGCACCGACGAGCTCCGAGAGGCGGTTGAGCCAGGCCTACTGGGCCTCCGGCGTAGGACGGTACTGCAGCAGCTCCTGCGCCATGAGAAGCGCAGTCGTCGGGCTGGGCGCAGGGCGACCCAGTGAGGAGGCAGCACGGTCCCACGATGGGTGCAGAGAGGAAGCCTCCTCTTCGCCGAGGTCGTCCTCAGCGTGGTCGTGGTGATCGTCATCCTCCGGGTGCTCGACGCGGGGCTCGGGGTCGACGTGGCGCTCCGGAGCGGAGTTCCCACGCGGGCGGCCGCGGGAGCGGTGGCGGCGCTAGCCGTCCGGCGAGCGAGACGTTCGGCACGAGAGCCGGCCATAGCTGTGTCGAGGATGAAGACGCGCCTCAGCCCCCTACCTGGCGCGCCAAATGTCGGAGAGCGTTCCCAGGAACTGGGGGGTGTCTCCAAGGTATCGTGTAAGGGGCTGAACACGGAGTCAAACAACCCTCAACGTGCTCCGGCGACGGTGCTCGTCGGATTCGCTGCGGACGACACTGCAGAGATGGACACAAGATCTTACCCAGGTTCAGGGCCCTCGTTGGGAGGTAAAACCCCTACGTCCTGCTATGGTGTATTGCTCTGCTTGGAGAGGTTCACAGTACAAGGAGAGCTTGGAGAGCTCGAGGTGGCTAACAATGGCTATTCGCTAGTCTTCAGATCTAGGGTTAGGGTCTACTAGAGCTGAACCAACCGAAGATCGAACCCTTTGCTTGAACGTGCTCCCCCTCCTTTTATAGGCGTCCTGGACCTCTTCTGCCCAAACATTTGGGCGGGAAGGGTTACCACATGGCGACGAGGGAAGGAGCGGGGTGCACGATAAAGGTGGAGTCCGTGGACGCGGTCCATGGCAGGGACGGTGCTACCAAAGCTGGAAAAGCCACCGGCCAGCCGGTCGGTGGGCTGGCGCTTGATGAGGTGGGATGTGACCCACGGTGACGTAGTCCTTGGAGCGTAGCTGCAGACGGTTCCCTTATCGCCAAAGAGGCAATACTCGTTGACCGCTTTGCTTGAAGCCGCTTTGTTGACTGCTTTATACATGGAAGTGGCAACTGCAGCGTTGTCGTCATCACGCGTAGGCACGCGCGTCATCCTGCACATGGGGGCTGATGGGGGGATACTTTATAGGTAGGCCCATGGACCCGGAAAGTAGACCCGCCAAGACCAAGAAGGCCAATGCCGAGTCACGAGACGAGTCACATGGGCTGGGCTGGAGACAAGCCGGCCAAGGCCCATGATGGAGAAAGGACCCGTCAAGAAGGAGTCCAAGTACAACCCGGAGTCTAACTTGGAAGACCAAGACGTAGAGTAGGACTCCGTGTTCTAGTGTAACTCGGTATAGCCTGTAAGTCCAGGGACCCGGCAGCCTTTATAAGCAGGGTCCTGGACCTTAGATCGATAAGCTTCAACCAGTAGAGACAAGCCCAATCAAGTTAGAGAAACCCTAGCCACCAGAGAGAAGTCGCCGGCTCCTGAGTTGTAGGAGCCGGGTCCTTGTAATCGAGATCTAGCAAAGAGCAATAACATAGAAGCAGGAAGTAGGTCTTTACCTCTAATCAGAGGGGCCGAACCTGGGTAAATCCTTGTTCCCCGGCGAGATTAACCGTTCCCACGTACTTCAATCACCAATGGCCCCAGAACTCATCTTCCCTGAGGAAGAACTTGCCGTGACAACCCCACGACAGTTGGCGCCCACCGTGGGGCCTATGGTGATGAAAGGAGTTGAGATCGTTGGAGCTCTCGTCGGGCTATGGAGAAACTCGCCATTGGGCGGGTCTACACTGATGAACATGGAGAGACCGAGATCGATGACTCAGGCTGGACTTCGGAGATGAACGAAGTCGACGAGGGCTACCAGCTTGTCTTTGGAGGAATCAACGTGTTCGTCGGGATGGTTTGCGCGTCGGGTCTTCGCGCGAACTCGGCGGAATCAATATCAGAGCCAAACGTTGTCGTCGAGTCCGACGGCGAGGAGTCGGTCGGAACTTCAGAGGTCGGCATCATCGCCGAGTCTGAGGAACCCCAAGCTGAGAAACCAGAGATGCTACAAGAGTCAGATTCATATTACGACGCAAATTCAGAATCTATCTTACCCTTGTTTGAAGATCGGCTTGGGTATGGGATAGAGGAAGAAGATTATGAGGAGTCGCCAGTGCGTGCCCATGTTGTGGGAGTCTACATGTCTGGAAACGCTGGAAATCAATTTGATCCGGCTCTGTTGACGAAGGAAATTAATGCAAATAACGCCGCAGAGAGGGCGGCTGAGTTAGCCAATGCTCGTGCTGCGTTGGAGAGGCAACTAGCTGATATCACAGAAGCAAACCGTAGACTGGCCGAAGAGCGGGCCCGAGTCCAAGATGAAGCTCAAGTCGTGCGGAGGCGCCGCGAGGAGCTTACTTCAATTCAACACCGCAGAGCCAGGAGTCGCTTGAATGATGGAGTCCACATCAATCCAACCAATTTATTCACCACACCTAATGGTCCAGGCAGAGGAGCCGGACTAGGAGGCTCAGCGGCAGCAGGAGGCGCCGCAGGAGGAGGAACAGGAGCACCACCACCACCACCCCCAGAAGGACCGGGAGGCAGCCGTACCAACGGACCACCGCCTGAAGGAGGAGTCGGAGGAGGAGCATCTGGTGGCTTAGGGTCTCAGCCTAACAGATTTCATACTCCAGAGGGACATTACTCTAATCCTATGGACAACGTTCATGCGGCGACTCTGAGATTGGAGAATATCGTGGTACCAGAGGGACCAGCAGGACAGGAGACTCGTGAGGCTATCGAGCTACTGAAAACAGCTTTGACTCAGCAAGCTTTGTATCCAACTTTTCCAGATGCAAGTAGACTACATTCAACACCCTTTAACTCAGGTACGAGGAGTCGGCACGGTGAGTCCAACCCGGCCAACTCTACAAGTGCAAGGCGTCGTGAACAAGAGAGGAATCGCACAAATATACCAACTACTTCACGAGCTCAGCTAGTGGTTGATGAAGCAAGGCAACGGCGAGAAAGAGAAGCAGCAAGAGCTCGGGAGGCAGAGAGGGACAGAGCGTTAGTGGGTGTTGGTAGCAGCAGCACGAACAATCCTAGCGTGGACAGAGCCCTACCTAGCATATCTCCTGCGGGGTGAACTCCCAAAGGATGAAGTCAAGCAGAGACAGCTCATCAGACGGTGTAAGTCCTACACAGTTATCAATGGCAAGTTGTACAGAAGAAGCGTTACTGGAGTCTACCAGAGATGTGTGTCTCCAGAGGAGGGCAAACAAATATTGCAAGAGATTCACGCAGGTGATTGTGGTCATCATGCATCCACTAGATCCTTGGTGTCAAAAGCCTTCAGACACGGGTTCTTTTGGTTAACAGCACATTTGGACGCAGAGAAGATAGTTCGAGTCTGTGATGGATGTCAAAGGTACGCAAGGCAAGACCACGTGCCAGCCCAAGAACTCAGAACCATCCCTATCACTTGGCCATTTGCAGTTTGGGGGCTTGACATGGTTGGTCCTTTCTCAAAGTCGCCTTGTCAGAAGACCCATCTGCTAGTAGCAGTTGACAAGTTCACCAAGTGGGTGGAAGTGGAACCCGTCAGCAGAGTCGACGGTGCATCAGCTGTGAGATTCTTCAAGAAATTAGCAACACGCTTTGGATACCCTCATAGCATCATTACAGACAATGGTACCAACTTATCAGTTGGAGAGATGGCCAAGTTTTGCGGTGAGAACAACATCAGACTCGACCTAGCCTCAGTAGCACACCAACAATCCAATGGACAAGCAGAGTGGGCAAATCAGGAGTTGCTGAAGGGAATTAAGCCTCGGCTCCGAGTCCCTTTGCTAAGAGCCGCCGGATGTTGGGTCGAGGAGTTACCAGCAGTACTTTGGAGTATCAGAACGACCCCCAATAGATCCACTGGCTTCACACCTTTCTTCATGGTGTATGGAGCAGAAGCCGTCCTGCCAAGCGACTTGTTGCATGACTCTCCACGAGTCGCCAATTACGTTGAGACAGAAAATGAACTTGCCCGCCAGAACTCGGTGGACGCACTCGAGGAAGCAAGGGAGTTAGCCCTTGAGAGATCAGCAGTTTATCAGCAGGACTTGCGGCGATATCACGCACGCAGAATCAAGACCCGGACTTTTCAGGAGGGTGACTTAGTGCTTCGCCTAGTCCAGAATAAGGAAGGGATGCACAAGTTATCTCCACCATGGGAAGGACCGTTCGTCATAAGCAAAAATCTGAACAATGGGTCGTACTATCTAATGGATGTGCGAGAGCCGGCAAGTGTAGGCAAAGGAGCCGATACGGCTCATACTCTAGACCCATATGCAGAGGCAAAGAGGCCATGGAATATAGCTCAGTTATGTCCTTACTATAGCTAAAAGTTGTAATAGTTTTTCAATTCAAAGGCAAAAGAGCCCAGTGAGCCATGCCTAAATGTAATCAAATTTTTTGTGATCAAAGGAAATAAAGCCGGCTTCTGTGAATATGAGTCCTTTAGTCGAGTCACCCAGTGAGTGCACTTTATTCGTTATGCTTGATCACAACGGTTCTTGGGGGCTTGCTTTTCAGGAAAAAGTCAAGCTTAGACTTAAGGACCTGGCATAGTAGCCAAACTTTTCCTAGCTTTCTCGCTGGTAAGTCAGATGCATCCTGCACAATATGATCTATCTACAGGCATGACTTGTTTCTCTCTCTTATGGATCCTAAGAAACATATGAGTTAAGAACCTGTCAGCACAAGCTGTAAGAGAAGTCATGCAGGGCCTACTTATTCATCAGTGAAAAGTTAGACGGGTTATAAGAACCAAGCCGATTGGCACAAATTCAAAATAGCTAACAAGCTCAATAGTTTAAAGAACCAGCAGTGCATCATTACAACTCAAAGTAGCTAACAAGCTACATAGTTTAAAACCACCAGAAGTACATTATTACAAACTAGAGTCATCTAGAGAATTGTCCTTAACAGGAGCTGAGTCGTTGACTGGAGCTGTGGAGTCCTTAGCTGGAGACTTGTCTTTAGCTTGAGCAGCAGAAGGAGGAGCCGGCTTCAAAGGAGGCTTGGTGGCGACTCTCTTCGTTTGAAAGCCAGTACCCCTGGGACTCTTCATATGCTTAGCAAGCTCTGCCTGTTTTTGAGTGTCTCCAGAGACAGCTCTAGAAGGAGTGGGCGCAGTAGGAGTCTTCAGAGTGGGCTCGGCACTAGGAGCAGGAGCCGCCGGTGACGAGGAACTTGGACCAGTAGAAGAAGAGAAGACACCAGATGGGTCCTGTGATGGGCGGCCAAAGTTTACTATCGCAGGAGTTTCTGGAGCGACTCTTTTGTTCTCCAAATCATAGTGATGAACCCATACCCCTATCTCGCAAGCATATGGTCGCACCAATTTTTCTTCAGCCTTGAAGTCATCTTGAGTAAAAGGTTTGCCATCCTCATGTTGCTCAGGCTTCCCCATTGTAAGCATTGCTGGCTCTATAACAGTTGGATAGTAGCTGTGGGCTAAAGCCAAGATCCTGATGGAGGCTCTCCTCAATGAAGATTGTTTCCACAGTCGCATATAGCCTGGTGCCCTAGACAGCTCGTCCACCAGACGTTCAGGCTCCTTGGGGCACTTGCCCTTATGGTTCAGATATTTAACCACTGCACGGGCTCCCTCTTGTAGCCCATGACAGTGATCAAGCATCTCAGATAGTTGCTTGCTGGTGGGTAGCTTCAGTTTAGGGGAGTCGGCCCCTGCGGAAAAGAGATCAAAGAATGATTGTCAGTCTAAATGCAATTCAGAAAGGTGCAAAAGGGAAGCAAGCAAAAGTCGTAAACTTACCAAATATGTGTTGGCACATGGCACCAATGCCTTTGCGGCAAGTATCAAAAACAACCTTTAGGTCATTGTGTGCCTTCTGAGCAATCTTTTTGGCATCAGCCGACTCTTTCTTTACTTGCTCCAATTGAGCAGCCAAGGTTTTAAGATCCTTCTCAAGCTGAAGGGAGTGTTCTTTTTCGGCCATGGCAGACCTGGCACTGGCAGCTACCTGGTCCTCAAGCTCTTTCATGTCTCTCTTCATCTTGGAGACAATGCACTGCAATCATAAGTCATAAAGCACAATTAAGCTTCACAAGTCAAGTTGAGGACTAATGAGCTCCAAGTCGTCACAAGTTAACAACTTGGCGCTTGGGGGCTACTCAGGAGTCAATTTTTTCATAAACAGCAAGCAGGCAGGAGTCCTAGTCGACAAGTCATAAGCTCCAAGTCGCCACAAGTTAGCAACTTGGCGCTTGGGGGCTACTCGCAGAACAGAAATTTTTCTTCAAGTAAGATATCAGTAAATTACATATGTTGGTAGCTCCAAGTCGTCGCAGGCTGACAACTCGGCGCTTGGGGGCTACTCGTGCAAAAGTTTTGGTCTAAGGACCCGACAGACAGTAAATTGGCAGCCCCGAGTCCTAGTAGAGCTAAGGACTCAGTGCTTGGGGGCTACAGTGTGCAAATTTTTCTATATAGCAATTGAATCCAGTTTCAAATCAAAGCACCTATCCTAGTCACAAGTCACCACAGACAGGTGCTTGGGGGCTACTGGGATAGGATGATGCCAGAAAAGCATATAAGGTGAAGTCAAAGAACTTACTTCATGAATCATGTGGAGAGATCTAAGAGCCGCTTGCTCATCATCCTTCAGCCTAGCAGATTGGTCGTTCAAGTCGACTGCTTCAGCATAGGCTTCAGAAAATGACATGTTATCTGCCACCCGAAGTCGGCTGTAGTCAGTAGATGACTTGATCTTGATGTTTGGAGAGGCTGAAGGAGTCGGCTTCACAGGAGTCGGGTGAGTTGGAGGTGCAGTATCAGGAGTCGCAGCACCAGAGGAGGGCTGGACTATTGTTGGAGTCGCCGCCCGAGCCCGTGAAGGGGACTCGGGAATAGTAGAAGTTGTAGTTGCACCAGCTGATGCAGCAATGGAAGGACCTGTCCTCGTGCTAGTCGTTTCAGAGGCTGAAGGGGGGACAGGTCCACGCCCAGAGGTAACATCAACCATGCCTGGGAGCCTGGTCACTTTAGCACAAGGCCGAACCTAGGTAAATCCTTGTTCCCCGGCGAGATTAACCGTTCCCACGTACTTCAATCACCAATGGACCCAGAACTCATCTTCCCTGAGGAAGAACTTGCCGTGACAACCCCACGACAGAGCCCATGTGCGCCCTGCCGCGGAGGCAGAGAAGGCTTCGCGAGGAAGGAGCCTCGCNTGACTCAGTCTGGACTTCGAGATGAACGAAGTCGACGATACCAGCTTGTCTTTGGTCAACGTTCGTCGGGATGGTTTGCGCGTCGGGTCTTCGCGCGAACTCGCGGAATCAGTATCAGAGCCAACCGTTGTTGTCGAGTCCGACGGTGAGGAGTCGGTCGGAACTTCAGAGGTCGGCATCAATCGCCGAGTCTGAGGAACCCCAAGCAGAGAAACCGGAGATGATGCAAGAGTCAGATTCAGATTACGATGCAGATTCAGAGTCCATCCTACCCCTTGTTTGAAGATCGCTTGGGTATGGGATAGAGGAAGAGGATTATGAGGAGTTGCCAGTACGTGCTCGTGTTGTGGGAGTCTACATGTCTGGAAACACTGGAAATCAATTTGATCCAACTCTATTGACGAAGGAAATTAATGCAAATAATGCCGCAGAGAGGGCGGCTGAGTTAGTCAATGCTCGTACTGCGTTGGAGAGACAACTAGCTGAAATCACAGAAGCAAACCGTAGACTGGCCGAAGAGCGGGCCCGAGGTCCAAGATGAAGCTCAAGTTGTGCGGAGGCGCCGCGAGGAGCTTACTTCAATTCAACACCGCAGAGCCAGGAGTCGCTTGAATGATGGAGTCCACATCAATCCAACCAATCTATTCACCACACCTAATGGTCCAGGCAGAGGAGCCGGACTAGGAGGCTCAGCGGCAGCAGGAGGCGCCGCAGGAGGAGGAGCAACACCACCACCACCACCACCACCCCCAGAAGGACCGGGAGGCAGCCGTACCAACGGACCACCGCCTGAAGGAGGAGTCGAGGAGGAGCATCTGGTGGCTTAGGGTCTCAGCCTAATAGATTTCATACTCCAGAAGGGACATTACTCTAATCCTATGGACAACGTTCATGCGGCGACTCTGAGATTGGAGAATATTGTGGTACCAGAGGGACCAGCAGGACAGGAGACTCGTGAGGCTATCGAGCTACTGAAGACAGCTTTGACTCAGCAAGCTTTGTATCCAACCTTTCCAGACGCAAGTAGATTACATTCAACACCTTTTAACTCAGGTACGAGGAGTCGGCACGGTGAGTCCAACCCGGCCAACTCTACGAGTGCAAGGCGCCGTGAACAAGAGAGGAATCGTGCAAACATACCAACTACTTCACGAGCTCAGCTAGTGGTTGATGAAGCAAGGCAACGACGAGAAAGAGAAGCAGCAAGAGCTCGGGAGGCAGAGAGGGACAGAGCGCTAGTGGGTGCAGCAACCCGCCTCAGCCAACCCGGGTCCACGAAGAGGTGACTTCTCCTGGTGCTTCCCCAGCGTTAACAGGACCAGAGTGCCTGTCTGATGCCATCAGGTCCGAGTCCTTCCCCAGCAGTTTCAAGGAGCCGCGCAAGGTCCCAAACTATGAGCCCAACATGGACCCGACCTCTTGGTTGGGTACATACGAGATGGCGATGAGTATTCGCAATGCCACAGGTAATTGTGTGCCAAGTTCATGTATCTTATGATGGAGGGAGCAGCTAAGGTTGGATGCGCAACTTGCCTCCTAGGTCAATCAACTCTTGGGAGCAATTGAAGGCGGCTTTTATTCAGAACTTCCAGGGCACATGCAAAAAGCTCAGTACCATCGAGGACCTGGAGCGGTGTGTCAGAGGAAGGGCGAGTCAGCAAGGCACTGGATGAAGCGGGTCTCAGAGATCATTAACTCCTCACAAGGACTCCCACCAGTTTCAGTGTTAATGGCGATGGAGAGAAATTGCAGTTACAATCCCTTGAGTTGGAAGCTAGGTCGTATGAAGGAGAGCCTGAATCAAGGTATTCCCCTTACGATTGGTGAGATCATGGCAGGTGCTAATAAGCACGCTGCCACAGACAAAACAAAGGATCAGGAGGAAGGGACTAAAGGACAAGGTGGCAATGGTCAGAATCAGAACCAGAATCAAAACCAGAACCAAGGTGGTGGCAAGCGGCCATATGGAGATAACTCTGACCTAGTGGCCAATACAAACACTGGAGTCAGACGCAAGGACAATAATTCTAATGGATATCAAGGCCGTACTCCTAGCACAGAGGAGGTCTTGAGGATTCCATGCCCTAAACACGCCAAGAACGGCAGATGCGGTCATACCTTGGGACAGTGCGTAGATTTGCAGCGTGCCGGGTTCCAAGGGCCAGGAAACAGAGGTAACAACAATGGGTATAGAGGAAACAATGGAGCTGGAGGACCCGGCAATAACGGCGGAGGAGCCGGCAATAATCCAAACCAACCTCAAGGAGGAGGTAACCAGCAGGGCGGGTTACAGCAGAACCCGAAGCAGCTCCATGACGGCAATGGGCAATATTATGTCACAACTCGGCAGCAAAACCTGAGTCGTGGCAGTTACCATGTCTTCACAACAAGTACGTCCAAACGTTCCAAGAAGTTAAAGGTTAGAGCAGTTAATGCAGTAGAGCCGGCCCTTCCACAGTGGCTCAGGTGGTCAGAACAAACCATCACATGGAGTCGGGCAGATCATCCTCCAAGAGTCGACGACCCAGGGCAGCTAGCCTTGGTGGTGGCACCTCAAGTTGGGGGCTATACATTGAACAAAGTGCTTATGGATGGTGGAAGTAGTATCAACATCTTATATTATGACACATTCAAGAGGATGCAGCTGCAAGATAGACAGCTAATTCCAACAGAGACAGTGTTCCATGGGATAGTACCAGGGAAGTCGGCCAAACCCATTGGTAAGATTTATCTTGAGGTTGCTTTTGGCACAGTGGAGAATTTTCGTTCAGAGATTATGCCTTTTGAGGTAGTGGATCTTAAGAGTCCATACCATGCTCTCTTTGGTCGACCTGCATATTTTAAGTTTATGGCCAGACCATGCTATGTTTACTTGAAGCTCAAGATGCCAGGTCCAGCAGGAGTCATTACAGTTAATGGCAGCAGACAGATGGCATTGGAGTGTGAGTTAGGTGATGCAGCTATGGCTGAGACAGCTTGTGCTCAAGAGGAGCTGAAGTTTTACAAGGCAAACGTGGACCCGGAGGACAACTCGGTCCTTAAGAAGCCGGCCACAGAGGAGAAGATGAAATTCAAGTCAGCTCAGGACACAAAGCAAGTCGACTTTACCCCTGGTGATTCTTCCAAACAGTTCACCATTGGGGCACACTTCTCTGATAAATAGGAAAGCGCGCTCGTCGAGTTCATCCATGAGAATCGGGACGTCTTTGCATGGAAGCCATCTGACATGCCAGGAGTCCCGAGAGAACTCGCCGAGCACAGCTTACATGTTAATCCTAATGCAAGACCAGTTAAGCAGGGTCTGCGCAAGTTTCATGATGACAGGAGGAAAGCTATAGGAGAAGAGGTGGCTCGGCTCCTCGCAGCCGAGTTCATCAAGGAGGTCTTTCACCCAGAGTGGGTGGCCAATCCAGTGTTGGTGCCAAAGAAGACAGGAGAGTTGCGGATGTGTATCGACTTCACGGGCCTAAACAAGCATTGCCCTAAGGACGTTCGCACTACCTCGCATAGACCAGATCATTGACTCCACAGCGGGGTCAGAGTTACTTTGTTTCTTGGATGCATATTCAGGGTACCACCAGATCAGACTCAACATAGAGGATGAGCTGAAGACGTCCTTCATTACGCCCTTTGGAGCATTTTGCTACACAACAATGCCCTTTGGACTCAAGAACGCAGGAGCTACATATCAGAGGTGTATCCAGAATTGTTTCAAAAAACAGATTGGAAGGAATATTCATGCTTATGTGGATGATGTAGTTGTCAAGTCTCAGAAAGCCGACTCTCTGATAGCAGATCTGACAGAAACCTTTGATAACCTACGCAAGTACAAGATGAAGCTCAACCCAACCAAGTGTGTTTTTGGAGTCCCTGCGGGCAAACTCCTAGGCTTCATCGTTTCAGAGCGAGGCATTGAGGCAAATCCAGAGAAAATCAAGGCTATCCATAACTTGCAGAAGCCGACTTGTCTGAAGGACGTTCAAAAGCTCACTGGATGTGTGGCAGCTCTAAGCAGGTTTATTTCAAGACTCGGGGAGAAGGCGGGTCCTCTCTACCGACTCCTGAAGAAGTCAGATAAATTCCTATGGGATGAAGAAGCCGACCGTGCTTTTGAGGAGTTGAAGAAAACTTTGTCAACAGCTCCGGTGCTTGCAGCTCCTACAGATAAGGAGCCCATGCTATTATATGTAGCTGCCAACGAGAGAGTTGTCAGTGCAGTAGTGGTTGTGGAACGAGCAGAGGAAGGAAAGGAGTATCCAGTACAGAGACCTGTCTACTACATCAGTGAAGTCCTCACAGAGTCAAAGCAAAGGTACCCACAGTGGCATAAGTTGGTCTATGGAGTTTTTCTTGCAAGTAGAAAACTCAAGCATTATTTCCAAGAGCATCCAATTAAGGTGGTGAGTTCAGCACCGCTGGCAGATATTATACGCAACAGAGAGGCAACAGGTCGAGTCGCCAAGTGGGCAATTGAGTTGGGTCCTTATCATATCACATATGAGCCTAGGACAGCGATCAAATCTCAAGCTTTGGTTGATTTTGTCAATGATTGGACAGATTTTACATCTTCACCAAATACCCCCTGCACCAAGTATTGGACAATGCACTTTGACGGGTCCAGACAGTTAGAGGGCTCAGGAGCCGGCGTGGTGTTAACATCGCCTAAGGGAGATAAGTTAGCATACGTCCTTCAGTTGCATTTTGATTGTACAAACAACATGGCAGAGTATGAGGCTTTGCTACATGGCCTGCGTTTGGCCAAAGAGATGAACATCAAGCGTATCAGGTGCTTTGGAGACTCGAATCTCGTAGCCCAGCAAGTATCTGGAACTTGGGACTCAAAGGATGCAAATATGGCGGCTTATAGAAGAGCAGTCGAGCAGATAGCCGGGTTCTTTTCTGGTTATCAAGTGGAGCATATTGACAGGCGCAAGAACGAGGCTGCTGATGCGTTATCACGACTCGGCTCTCGTCGAGAGAAAGTACCACCAAATGTGTTCTTGGATGAACTCCATCATCCTTCAGTCAAATTACCCTCAGAGGAGGAGTTAGCCTTTCCAGACCCAGAGTCTGTATTGGTAGCAGCAGCACGACCAATCCCAATGTGGACAGAGCCCTACCTAGCATATCTCTTGCGGGGTGAACTCCCAAAGGATGAAGTCAAGCAGAGACAGCTCATCAGACGGTGTAAGTCCTACACAGTTATCAATGGCGAGTTGTACAGAAGAAGCGTTACTGGATTCTACTAGAGATGTGTGTCTCTAGAGGAGGGCAAACAAATATTGCAAGAGATTCATGCAGGTGATTGTGGTCACCATGCATCCACTAGATCCTTGGTGTCAAAAGCCTTCAGACACGGGTTCTTTTGGTTAACAGCACACTTGGACGCAGAAAAGATAGTTCGAGTCTGTGATGGATGTCAAAGGTACGCAAGGCAAGACCACGTGCCAGCCCAAGAGCTCAGAACCATCCCTATCACTTGGCCTTTTGCAGTTTGGGGGCTTGACATGGTTGGTCCTTTCTCAAAGTCGCCTTGTCAGAAGACCCATCTGCTAGTAGCAGTTGACAAGTTCACCAAGTGGGTGGAGGTGGAAACCGTCAGCAGAGTCGACGGTGCATCAGCTGTGAGATTCTTCAAAAAGATAGCAACACATTTTGGGTATCCTCACAGCATCATTACAGACAATGGTACCAACCTATCAGTTGGAGAGATGGCCAAGTTTTGTGGTGAGAACAACATCAGACTCGACCTAGCCTCAGTGGCACACCCACAGTCCAATGGACAAGCAGAGAGGGCAAATCAGGAGTTGCTGAAGGGAATTAAGCCTCGGCTCCGAGTCCCTTTGCTAAGAGCCGCCGGATGTTGGGTTGAGGAGTTACCAGCAGTACTTTGGAGTATCAGAACGACTCCCAATAGATCCACTGGCTTCACACCTTTTTCATGGTGTATGGAGCAGAAGCCGTCCTGCCAAGCGATTTGTTGCATGACTCGCCACGAGTCGCCAATTACGTTGAGACAGAAAATGAACTCGCCCACCAGGACTCGGTGGACGCACTCGAGGAAGCGAGGGAGTTAGGCCTGGAGAGATCAGCATTTTATCAGCAGGACTTGCGGCGATATCACGCACGCAGAATCAAGACCCGGACTTTTCAGGAGGGTGACTTAGTGCTTCGCCTAGTCCAGAATAAGGAAGGGATGCACAAGTTATCTCCACCATGGGAAGGACCGTTCGTCATAAGCAAGAATCTGAACAACGGGTCGTACTATCTGATGGATGTGCGAGAGCCGGCAAGTGTAGGCAAAGGAGCTGATACAGCTCATACACTAGATCCTTATGCAGAGGCAAAGAGGCCTTGGAACATAGCTCAGCTACGTCCATATTATACTTAAGTTGTAATAGTTTTATGAGTTTCAAGGCAAAGAGCCCAGTGAGACGTGCCTAAATGTAATCGAATTGTTATGATCAAATGAAATAAAGCCGGCTTTTGAGAACATGAGTCCTTTAGTCGAGGCACCCAGTGAGTGCGCTTTGTTCTTTAAATTTTGATCATCAGGTTCTTGGGGGCTTGCTTTTCAGTGAAAAAAGTTAAGCTTAAACTCTGGGACCCGGCACAGTAGCCAAATTTTCCTAGCTTTCTCGCTGGTAAGTCAGATGCATCCTGCACAATATGATCTATCTACAGGCATGACTTGTTTCTCTCTCTTATGGATCCTAAGGAACATATGAGCTAAGAACCTGTCAGCACAAGCTGTAAGAGAAGTCATGCAGGGCCTACTTATTCATCAGTGAAAAACTAGACGGGTTATAAGAACCAAGCCGATTGGCACAAATTCAAAATAGCTAACAAGCTACATAGTTGTAAAACACCAGTAGTGCATCATTATAGAGTTTAGATACTAATAACACAGCATTACATAGTACTCAAAAGTCATTCAAGGGGTTGTCTTCCAGAGGAGCTGACTCCTTAGCCAGAGTCGGGGAGTCCTTCTTAGCAGGAGACTTGTCCTTTGTATGAACATCAGGAATTGAGGAGCCCTTCTTCACAGGAGATTTGTCTTGTGCTTGAGTAGCGGAAGGAGGAGCAGGTTTCAATGGAGGCTTGGTGGCGACTCTCTTCGTTTGAAAGCCAGTACCCCTGGGACTCTTCATGTGCTTAGCAAGCTCTGCTTGTTTCTGAGCGTCACCAGAGACAGCTCTAGAAGGAGTGGGCGCAGCAGGAGTCTTCAGAGTGGGCTCGGCACTAGAAACAGGAGCCGCCGGTGACGAGGAACTCGGCCCGGCAGAAGAAGAGAAGACACCAGCTGGGTCCTGTGATGGGCGGCCAAAATTTACTATAGCAGGAGTTTCTGGAGCGACTCTTTTGTTCTCCAAGTCATAGTGATGAACCCATACCTCAGGGTCCATCTTATTGGCTATCTCGCAAGCATATGGTCGCACCAATTTTTCTTCGGCCTTGAAGTCATCCTGAGTAAAAGGTTTGCCATCCTCATGTTGCTCAGGCTTCCCCATTGTAAGCATTGCTGGCTCCAGAACAGTGGGATAGTAACTGTGGGCTAAAGCCAAGATCCTGATGGAGGCTCTCCTCAATGAAGATTGTTTCCACAGACGCATATAGCCTGGTGCCCTGGACAACTCGTCCACCAGACGTTCAGGCTCTCTGGGGCACTTGCCTTTATGGTTCAGATATTTAACCAATGCACGGGCTCCCTCCTGTAGCCCATGACAGTAATCAAGCATCTCAGATAGTTGCTTGCTTGTGGGCAGTTTAAGTTTTGGGGAGTCAGCCCCTGCAGAGATCAAAGAGTGATTGTCAGTTGAAAAGCAATTCAGCAAAGCGCAAAAGGAAGCAAGCAAAAGTCATAAGCTTACCAAATATATGTTGACACATGGCACCAATGCCTTTTTTGCAAGTGTCGAACACAGCCTTTAGGTCATTGTGTGCCTTCTGGGCAATCTTTTTGGCATCAGCCGACTCTTTCTTTACTTGCTCCAGTTGAGCAGACAAGGCCTTCAGATCCTTCTCAAGCTGAAGGGAGTGTTCTTTTTCGGCCATGGCAGACCTGGCACTGGCAGCTGCCTGGTCCTCAAGCTCTTTCGTGTCTCTCTTCATCTTGGAGACAATGCACTGCAATCACAAGCCATAAAGCAAAATTAAGCTTCACAAGTCAAGTTGAGAACTCATGAGCTCCAAGTCGTCACAAGTTAACAACTTGGCGCTTGGGGGCTACTCAGGAGTCAATTTTTTCTATCAGAAAAGCAGGCATGAGTCCTAGTAGACAAGTCATAAGCTCCAAGTCGCCACAAGTTAGCAACTTAGCGCTTGGGGGCTACTGGCCGATCAGAATTTTTCATCAAGTTAAAGTATGAGTAAAGTAGATATATTTGCAGCTCCAAGTCGCCACAAGTTAGCAACTTGGCGCTTGGGGGCTACTCGCAGAGCAGAAATTTTTTCAAGATTAAGCATTAGTAAGTTACATATATTGATAGCTCCAAGTCATCGCAGGCCGACAACTCGGCGCTTGGGGGCTACTCGTGCAAAAGTTTTTGGTCTAAGGACCCGACAGACAGTAAATTAGCAGCCCCGAGTCCTAGTAGAGCTAAGGACTCAGTGCTTGGGGGCTACAGTGTGCAAATTTTTTCTATATAGCAATTGAGTTCAGTTTCAAATCAAAGCACCTATCCTAGTCACAAGTCACCACAGACAGGTGCTTGGGGGCTACTGAGATAGGATGATGCCAGAAAAGCATATAAGATGAAGTCAGAAAAGCTTACTTAATGAACCATATGGAGGGACCTAAGAGCCACTTGTTCTTCATACTTCAGCCTAGCAGATTGATCGTTCAAGTCAACTGCTTCAGCATAGGCTTTGGAAAATGACATGTTATCTGCCACCCGAAGTCGGCTGTAATCAGTAGATGATTTGATCTTGATGGATGGAGAGGCTGCAGGAGTTGGCTTCACAGGAGCCGGGTGAACTAGAGGCGCAATATCAGGAGTCCAGTCCCAGAGGAGGGCTGGGCTATTGTTGGAGTCGCTACCCGAGTCCTTGAAGGGGACTCGGGATGATTGAAGTCGTGGTTGCACTAGCAGATGCAGCAAATGAAGGACCTGTCCTTATGCTTGTAGTCTCGGAAGCCGAAGGAGGTGCAGGTCCACGACCAGAGGTGACATCAGCCATGCCTGGGAGCTTGGTCACCTTAGCACAAGGCCGAGCCCTGAAATAAACAAAGATAGAAGTCAGCACCAGAACTAGTGAAAAGGGAAAAAGCAGAAGTCATTTGAATGCAAGTATAGAAACAAAGGAATCTTACCCAACATTGGTCTCCATGTCCAAGGAGGCCTGAGAGTCTGAAGAAGGCATTGACATGCCGGAGTGGTAGGAGTCGTCCTTGTGGGGAGGAGAAGCTGATTTCCGCTGATGCGAGACAGGCAGAGGTTCGGGAGCATCTGCAGGCCCATCGGAGTGCAGTTTCCTCTTCCTGGCGGCAATGACACTCTGCATGTGTTCTTCAGGCTTAGTAGGTGAGCGAGAGGACCCAAGGACTCGTGAGAGTGGTACCTTGGGAACAGCCTCTCGAGAGCCATTATTGTTTGAGGCTGGGGAAGAAGAGGAGTGACTCCTAGCTGAGGACTCCTCAGATGGTGATGGTTGAGCAGCAGCAGAGGTAGTGTCAGCTTGTCTAGTGGCGGGAGCCTCTGGAGAGGACTCGTCGTCGTCAATTTCCTCCACAATGGGAGCCTCCTGAGAGGACTCCTCTTCATCAACATTTTCGGTTGGAGCCCCCTGGGAGGACTCCTCATCAGCATCATCAGTGTCTTCTGCCACAGTGGTTTGATCTGTGGCAGGAGTCTCTTCTTCAGCCTCAGCCTCAGCCTCAGCTTCAGCTTTGTTTTTAGAACCAGCTCCAGAGGCCGGCTTCCAGAAGGAGTCGGTGAGCTGCAACAGAGTCAACAAAAGTGAGCCAGTAAGCAGTACAAGTAAGATCAAGGTAGAGATAAAGTAGAGAATAATACTTACATCAGGAGCTGGGTTGGTGGAGCAAAATGGCTGGAGCCCAAAATGGGCTTGGTCCTTCACCGGTTTCCCAGTCAACTTTTTGATAAGTCGACCAAGTTCGGGTCCATCAGACAGCTGCTCCATCACTCGGAGGTCATCACCAGCACATCTAGTGTATGAGCATATCAACCGAGTCCTAGGACTCAGAGGCTGGATTCTCCAAGTGGTCCAGCAGCGGATCAGATCCATATTCTCCAAGTTATGAGATAAGAGGGCCCGGATTCGAGTGATTAGAGACTCGACTCTTGGCCGGGCGGCCTCTGGGCACCTAGCTTTCATAAGAGGAGTCGCCCGGAGGCGGTCCTCAGAAAATAAAGGAAGTTTTGGTTCATCTGCAGGGGAGGTGTCCTTGCAGTAGAAGAAGGTTTTTTGCCAGTCTTTGATGCGATTGGGAAAGACTGGTTTAGGAAATACAGAGTTGAGGCACCGTTGAAGAGCGACGGCGCCACATTGGAGAAGAGGGCCACCAGAAGTCTCGGGCTGAGGGTTGCAGTAGAAGAGTTCAAGCCAGAGATTGAGATCGGGCTTGATTTGAAGGTAATCCTCACACAAGGTCACAAAGTTGGAAAGAGTGAGAATGGAATTAGGAGCCAGATCATGAATCCGCAGCTCATAGAGTTCAAGGAGTTGGCGGAAGAAGAGATCACCGGGGGGAGAAAATCCGCGGAAGAGATGCTCCACGAAAACGACCACCTCACCCTTAGCGAGAGAGGGAACGATTTCATCCCCTGGGGCCCGAGCTTGAGCGCTGGAAGGAATCAAACCTGAGAGCCTGTGAGTCTTCAATTGTTCCGCCGTGACCGTAGATCCACCCCAATCGGCGGAAATCGATCGCTTGGAGGAGGATTTTGCGGCGGCAGCGGCCGCGGCGGCGATGTCCACCGTCCTGCTTGACGAGGATGCCTTGGCCTTGGATGCGGTCTTTGCGCGCTTGGGAGCCATGACGTGCGGGCAGTGTGTGCTGGGCGCGGGAAGAGATGGGCGCGAAGAGAAAGGAGAGATTTTGAGCTGAAGGGGGCAAGTGAGGTTTAAGACCTAACCCTTCGGTATTTATAAAGAGGGTAAAACCCTAGAGAGTTACAGTGCGGGTCCACAGTAAATTGTGGATAACGTTTCACTATTAGCGGATCAGTGGTTAACAGACAGAAAGGACATAGCAGAGAAAAGTTAAAGTCACAGAAGTTGAAGAAGCCGGCTTGTCCCAGAATGGCGAGTCCTGTGGCAGTGAAAGTGAAGTTATCTAGTCCTTGTTCGCAAGAGTCACAACAAACCCGGCCAGCATGTGCAAGGGCAAGTGTCGTGGGGTTGTCACGGCAAGTTCTTCCTCAGGGAAGATGAGTTCTGGGGCCATTGGTGATCGAAGTACGTGGGAACGGTTAATCTCGCCGGGGAACAAGGATTTACCCAGGTTCGGCCCCTCTGATTAGAGGTAAAGACCTACTTCCTGCTTCTATGTTATTGCTCTTGATTAGATCTCGATTACAAGGACCCGGCTCCTACAACTCAGGAGCCGGTGACTTCTCTCTGGTGGCTAGGGTTTCTCTCTACTGGTTCAAAAACTTTGCTCACTACGATCCAGGACCCTGCTTATAAAGGCTCCGGGTCCCTGGACTTACAGGCTATACCGAGTCACACTAGAACACGGAGTCCTACTCTATATCTTGGTCTTCCAAGTTAGACTCCGGGTTGTACTTGGACTCCTTCTCTGGACGAGCCTCTTTCTCCACACGGGCCTTGGTCGGCTTGTCTCCAGCCCAGCCCATGTGGCTTGTATCGTGACTCGGCGCTGGCCTTCTTGGTCTTGGCGGGTCTACTTTCCGGGTCCATGGGCCTACCTGTAAAGTATCCCCCCATCAGTAGCCCCCAAATTTATCTTGGGCAGCTTGGCGGCTTCCTCTGACTTGTTGGTTCGACTCCTTGGGTCGACTCCTTCCACTTGAGCCACAGGCTCCAAAGTCGCTTGCTGCTAGCTCCAAGATGAATTCCTGCATAAAGACATAAGACATATAAAAGATGAATCTATCCTCATCCCTTGTTCAAGTCATCACCCTTGCCCTTGCACATGCTGGCCGGGTTTGTTGTGACTCTTGCGAACAAGGACTAGATAACTTGACTTTCACTGCCACAGGACTCGCCATTCTGGGACAAGCCGGCTCCTTCAATTTCTGTGACTTTAACTTTTCTCTGCTATGTACTTTCTGTCTGTTAACCACTGAACCGCTAGTAGTGAAACGTTATCCACAGTTTACTGTGGACCTACACCGTAACTCTCTAGGGTTTTACCCTCTTTATAAATACCGAAGGGTTAGGTCTTAAACCTCACTTGCCCCCTTCAGCTCAAAACCTCTCCTTTCTCTTCGCGCCCATCTCTTCCCGCGCCCAGCACGCACCGCCCGCACGCCATGGCTCCCAAGCGCGCAAAGACCACATCCAAGGCCAAGGCATCCTCGTCGAGCAGGACGGTGGACATCGCCGCCGCGGCCGCCGCCGCCGCAAAATCTTCCTCCAAGCGATCGATTTCCGCCGATTGGGTTGGATCTACGGTGACGGCGGAACAATTGAAGACTCACAGGCTCTCAGGTTTGATTCCTTCTAGCGCTCAAGCTCGGGCCCCAGGGGATGAGGTTGTTCCCTCTCCCGCTAAGGGCGAAGTAGTTGTCTTCGTGGAGCACCTGTTCCGCGGATTTTCTCCCCCCGGCGATCTTTTCTTCCGCCAGCTCCTCGAACTCTATGAGCTGCGGATTCATGATCTGGCTCCTAACTCCATTCTTACCCTTTCCAATTTTGTGACCTTGTGTGAGGATTACCTCCAAATCAAGCCCGATCTCAATCTCTGGCTTGAGCTCTTATATTGCAACCCTCAGCCCGAGACCTCTGGGGGCCCTCTTCTCCAATGTGGCGCCATCGCTCTTCAACGACGCCTCAACTCTGTCTTCCCTAAGCCAATCTTTCCCAATCGCATCAAAGATTGGCAAAAAACCTTCTTCTATTGCAAGGACACCTCCCCTGCAAATGAACCAAAACTTCCCTTGTTCTCTGAGGAACGCCTTCGGGCGACTCCTCTGATGAAAGCTAGGTGCCCAGAGGCCGCCCGGCCAAGAGTCGAGTCTCTGATCACTCGAATCCGGGCCCTCTTATCTCATAACTTAGAAAATATGGATCTAGTCCTCAGCTAGGAGTCACTCCTCCTCTTCTCCAGCTTCAAATAATAATGGCTCTCGAGAGGCTGTTCCCAAGGTACCACTCTCACGAGTCCTTGGGTCCTCTCGCTCTCCTACTAAGCCTGAAGAACACGTGCAGAGTGTTATCGCTGCCAGAAAGAGGAAGCTACGCTCCGATGGGCCTGCAGATGCTCCTGAGCCTCTGCCAGTCTCGCACCAGCGGAGATCAGCTTCTCCTCCCCACAAGGACGACTCCTACCACTCCGGCATGTCGATGCCTTCTTCAGACTCTCAGGCCTCCTTGGACCTGGAGACCAATGTTGGGTAAGACTCCTTTGTTTCTATACTTGCATTCAAATGACTTCTGCTTTTTCTCTTTTCACTAATTCTGGTGCTGACTTCTATCCTTGTGTATTTCAGGGCTCGGCCTTGTGCCAAAGTGGCCAAGCTCCCAGGCATGGTTGATGTTACCTCTGGGCGCGGACCTGTCCCTCCTTCGGCCTCTGAAACAACCAGCACGAGGACAGGTCCTTCCATCGCTGCATCAGCTGGTGCAACCACGACTCCTACCATTCCCGAGTCCTCTTCAAAGACTCGGGCGGCGACTCCAACAATAGTCCAGCCCAGCTCTGGTGCTGCGACTCCTGATACTGCGCCTCAAGTTCATCCGGCTCCTGTGAAGCCAACTCCTGCAGCCTCTCCATCCATCAAGATCAAGTCATCTACTGATTACAGCCGACTCCGGGTAGCTGACAACATGTCATTTTCTGAAGCTTATGCTGAAGCAGTTGACTTGAACGATCAATCAGCGAGGTTGAAGGATGAAGAACAAGTGGCTCTTAGATCTCTCCACATGGTTCATGAAGTAAGTCCTTTAACTTTACCTTATATGCTTTTCTGGCATCATCCTATCTCAGTAGCCCCCAAGCACCTGTCTGTGGTGACTTGTGACTAGGATAGGTGCTTTGATTTGTAACTGAACTCAATTGCTATATAGAAAAGATTTGCACACTGTAGCCCCCAAGCACTGAGTCCTTAGCTCTACTAGGACTCGGGGCTCGTAACTTGCTGTCTGTCGGGTCCTTAGACCAAAAACTTTTGCACGAGTAGCCCCCAAGCGCCGAGTTGTCAGCCTGCGACGACTTGGAGCTACCAACATATATAATTTACTGATGTCTTCCTTGAAGAAAAATTTCTGTTCTGTGAGTAGCCCCCAAGCGCCAAGTTGCTAACTTGTGGCGACTTGGAGCTTATGACTTGTCGATTAGGACTCCTGCCTGTTTGCTGTTTATGAAAAAACTGACTCCTGAGTAGCCCCCAAGCGCCAAGTTGTTAACTTTTGACGACTTGGAGCTCATGAGTTCTCAACTTGACTTGTTAAGCTTAGCTGTGCTTTATAACTTGTGATTGCAGTGCATTGTCTCCAAGATGAAGAGAGACATGAAAGAGCTTGAGGACCAGGCAGCTGCCAGTGCCAGATCTGCCATGGCCGAAAAAGAACACTCCCTTCAACTTGAGAAGGATCTGAAAGCCTTGGCTGCTCAACTGGAGCAGGTAAAGAAAGAGTCGGCTGAAGCCAAAAATATTGCTCAGAAGGCACACAATGACCTAAAGGATGTGTTCGACACTTGCAAAAAAGGCATTGGGGCCATGTGCCAACATATATTTGGTGAGTTTATGACCTTTGCTTGCTTCCTTTTGCACCTTTCTGAATTGCTGTTGGACTGACAATGACTCCTTGATTTCTTTTCCGCAGGGGCCGACTCCCCCAAACTGAAGCTACCCACCAGCAAGCAACTATCTGAGATGCTTGATTACTGTCACGGGCTACAAGAGGGAGCCCGTGCAGTGGTTAAATATCTGAACCATAAGGGCAAGTGCCCTAAGGAGCCTGAACGTCTGGTGGACGAGTTGTCTAGGGCACCAGGCTATATGCGTCTGTGGAAGCAATCTTCATTGAGGAGATCCGCCATAAGGATACTTGCACTGGCACACAGCTACTACCCCACTGTTCTGGAGCCAGCAATGCTTACAATGGGGAAGCCTGAGCAACATGAGGATGGCAAACCTTTTACTCAGGACGACTTCAAGGCCGAAGAAAAATTGGTGCGGCCATATGCTTGCGAAATTGCCAATAAGATGGACCCTGAGGTATGGGTTCATCACTATGATTTGGAGAACAAAAGAGTCGCTCCGGAAACTCCTGAGATAGTAAAATTTGGCCGCCCATCACAGGACCCATCTGGTGTCTTCTCTTCTTCTGCCGGTCCGAGTTCCTCGTCACCGGCGGCTCCTATTCAAAGTGCCGAGCCCACTCTGAAGACTCCTGCTGCGCCCACTCCTTCTAGAGCTGTCTCTGGAGACGCTCAGAAACAAGCTGAGCTTGCCAAGCACATGAAGAGTCCCAAGGGTACTGGCTTTCAAACGAAGAGAGTCGCCACCAAGCCTCCATTGAAGCCGGCTCCTCCTTCTGCTGCTCAAGCACAAGACAAATCTCCTGTGAAGAAGGTCTCCTCCTTTCCTGCTGTGCAAACCAAGGACAAGTCGCCTGCTAAGAAGGACTCCCCGACTCTGGCTAAGGAGTCAGCTCCTGTTAAGGACAACTCTCTAGACGAGTCTAGTTTGTAATGATGTGATTCTGATGGTTTCAAACTATGTAGCTTGTTAGCTACGTTGGGTTGTAATGATGCACTATTGGTGCTTTAAATTATTGAGCTTGTTAGCTATTTTGAATTTGTGCCAATCGGCTTGGTTCTTATAACCCGTCTAGTTTTTCACTGATGAATAAGTAGGCCCTGCATGACTTCTCTTACAGCTTGTGCTGACAGGCTCTTAACTCATATGTTCCTTAGGATCCATAAGAGATAGAAACAAGTCATGCCTGTAGATAAACCATATTGTGCAGGATGCATCTGACTTACTAGCGAGAAAACTAGGAAAATTTGGCTACTGTGCTGGGTCCAGGAGTTTAAGCTTTAACTTTTTTCACTGAAAAGCAAGCCCCCAAGAACCTGATGATCAAAATTTAAAGAACAAAGCGCACTCACTGGGTGACTCGACTAAAGGACTCATGTTCACAAAAGCCGGCTTTATTTCATTTGATCATAACAATGCGATTACATCTAGGCATGGCTCACTGGGCTCTTTGCCTTGCAACTCATAAAGCTATTACAACTTAAGTATAATATGGACGCAACTGAGCTATGTTCCAAGGCCTCTTTGCCTCTGCATAAGGATCTAGAGTATGAGCTGTATCAGCTCCTTTGCCCACACTTGCCGGCTCTCGCACATCCATTAGATAGTACGACCCGTTGTTCAGATTCTTGCTTATGACGAACGGTCCTTCCCATGGTGGAGATAACTTGTGCATCCCTTCCTTATTCTGGACTAGGCGAAGCACTAAGTCACCCTCCTGAAAAGTCCGGGTCTTGAATCTGCGTGCGTGATATCGCCGCAAGTCCTGCTGATAAACTGCTGATCTCTCAAGGGCTAACTCCCTTGCCTCCTCAAGCGCATCGATCGAGTCCTGGCGGGCAAGTTCGTTTTCTGTCTCAACGTAATTGGCGACTCGTGGCGAGTCATGCAACAAGTCGCTTGGCAAGACAGCTTCTGCTCCATACACCATGAAGAAAGGTGTGAAGCCAGTGGATCTGTTAGGAGTCGTCCTGATACTCCAAAGTACTGCTGGTAACTCCTCAACCCAATTCCCAGCGGCTCTTAGCAGGGGAACCCGCAGTCTAGGTTTAATCCCCTTTAACAACTCCTGATTTGCCCTCTCGGCTTGTCCATTGCACTGTGGATGTGCCACTGAGGCTAGGTCGAGTCTGATGTTGTTCTCACCACAAAACTTGGCCATCTCCCCAACTGATAAGTTGGTACCATTGTCTGTAATGATGCTATGAGGGAATCCAAAGCGTGTTGCTATTTTCTTGAAGAATCTCACAGCTGATGCACCGTCGACTCTGCTGACGGGTTCCACTTCCACCCACTTGGTGAACTTGTCAACTGCTACTAGCAGATGGGTCTTCTGACAAGGCGACTTTGAGAAGGGGCCCACCATGTCGAGTCCCCAAACTGCAAATGGCCAAGTGATAGGGATGGTTCTGAGTTCTTGAGCTGGCACGTGGTCCTGCCTTGCGTACCTTTGACATCCATCACAGACTCGAACTATCCTCTCTGCATCCAAATGTGTTGTCAACCAAAAGAACCCGTGTCTGAAAGCTTTTGACACCAAGGATCTAGTGGATGCATGATGACCACAATCTCCTGCATGAATCTCTTGCAATATTTGTTTGCCCTCTTCTGAAGACACACATCTCTGGTAGACTCCAGTAACGCTTCTTCTGTACAACTCGCCATTAATAACTGTGTAGGACTTACACCGTCTGATGAGTTGCTTTCGCTTGACTTCATCCTTTGGGAGTTCACCCCGCAGGAGATATGCTAGGTAGGGCTCTGTCCATGTTGGGATTGCTCGTGTTGCTGCTACCAGCGCCGACTCTAGGTCTGGAAAGGCTAACTCCTCCTCTGAGGGTAATTTGACTGAAGGATGATGGAATTCATCCAAGAACACATTTGGTGGTACTTTCTCTCGACGAGAGCCGAGTCGTGATAACGCATCAGCAGCCTCGTTCTTGCGTCTGTCAATATGCTCCACTTGATAACCAGAAAAGAACCCGGCTATCTGTTCGACTGCTCTTCTGTAAGCTTCCATGTTTGCATCCTTCGAGTCCCAGGTTCCAGACACTTGCTGAGCTACGAGATCCGAGTCTCCAAAGCACCTGATACGCTTGATGTTCATCTCCTTGGCCAAACGCAGGCCATGTAGCAAAGCCTCATACTCTGCCATGTTGTTTCTACAATCAAAATGCAACTGAAGGACATATGCCAACTTATCTCCTTTAGGCGAGGTTAACACCACGCCGGCTCCTGAGCCTTCTAACTGTCTGGACCCGTCAAAGTGCATTGTCCAATACTTGGTGCAAGGGGTACTTGGCGAAGATGTAAAATCTGTCCAATCATTGACAAAATCAACCAAAGCTTGAGATTTGATCGCTGTCCTTGGCTCATATGTGATATGATAAGGACCCAACTCAATTGCCCACTTGGCGACTCGCCCTGTTGCCTCTCTGTTGCGTATAATATCTGCCAGCGGTGCTGAACTCACCACCTTAATTGGATGCTCTTGGAAATAATGCTTGACTTTTCTACTTGCAAGAAAAACTCCATAGACCAACTTCTGCCACTGTGGGTACCTTTGCTTTGAATCTGTGAGGACTTCACTGATGTAGTAGACAGGTCTCTAAACTGGGTACTCCTTTCCTTCCTCTGCACGTTCCACAACTACTACTGCACTGACAACTCTCTCGTTGGCAGCTACATATAATAGCATGGGCTCCTTATCTGTAGGAGCTGCAAGCACTGGTGCCGTTGACAAAGTTTTCTTCAACTCCTCAAAAGCACGGTCAGCTTCTTCATCCCATAGGAATTTATCTGACTTCTTCAGGAGTCGGTAGAGAGGACCCGCCTTCTCCCCGAGTCTTGAAATAAACCTGCTTAGAGCTGCCACACATCCAGTGAGCTTTTGAACGTCCTTCAGACAAGTCGGCTTCTGCAAGTTGTGGATAGCCTTGATTTTCTCTGGATTTGCCTCGATGCCTCGCTGTGAAACGATGAAGCCTAGGAGTTTGCCCGCAGGGACTCCAAAAACACACTTGGTTGGGTTGAGCTTCATCTTGTACTTGCGTAGGTTCTCAAAGGTTTCTGTCAGGTCTGCTATCAGAGAGTCGGCCTTCTGAGACTTGACAACTACATCATCCACATAAGCATGAATATTCCTTCCAATCTGTTTCTTGAAACAATTTTTAATACATCTCTGATATGTAGCTCCTGCGTTCTTGAGCCCAAAGGGCATTGTTGTGTAGCAAAATGCTCCAAAGGGTGTAATAAAAGACGTCTTCAGCTCATCCTCTATGTTGAGTCTGATCTGATGGTACCCTGAATATGCATCCAAGAAACAAAGCAACTCTGACCCCGCTGTGGAGTCAATGATCTGGTCTATGCGAGGTAGTGCAAACGGGTCCTTAGGGCAATGCTTGTTTAGGCCCGTGAAGTCGATGCACATACGCAACTCTCCTGTCTTCTTTGGCACTAACACTGGATTGGCCACCCACTCTGGGTGAAAGACCTCCTTGATGAACTCAGCTGCGAGGAGCCGAGCCACCTCTTCTCCTATGGCTTTCCTCCTGTCGTCATGAAACTTGCGCAGACCCTGCTTGACTGGTCTTGCATTAGACCGAGCTGAAGGGGGCAAGTGAGGTTTAAGACCTAACCCTTCGGTATTTATAAAGAGGGTAAAACCCTAGAGAGTTACGGTGTAGGTCCACAGTAAACTGTGGATAACGTTTCACTACTAGCGGTTCAGTGGTTAACAGACAGAAAGTACATAGCAGAGAAAAGTTAAAGTCACAGAAATTGAAGGAGCCGGCTTGTCCCAGAATGGCGAGTCCTGTGGCAGTGAAAGTCAAGTTATCTAGTCCTTGTTCGCAAGAGTCACAACAAACCCGGCCAGCATGTGCAAGGGCAAGGGTGATGACTTGAACAAGGGATGAGGATAGATTCATCTTTTATATGTCTTATGTCTTTATGCAGGAATTCATCTTGGAGCTAGCAGCAAGCGACTTTGGAGCCTGTGGCTCAAGTGGAAGGAGTCGACCCAAGGAGTCGAACCAACAAGTCAGAGGAAGCCGCCAAGCTGCGCCCAAGATAAATTCGGGGGCTACTGATGGGGGGATACTTTACAGGTAGGCCCATGGACCCGGAAAGTAGACCCGCCAAGACCAAGAAGGCCAGCGCCGAGTCACGATACAAGCCACATGGGCTGGGCTGGAGACAAGCCGACCAAGGCCCGTGTGGAGAAAGAGTCTCGTCCAGAGAAGGAGTCCAAGTACAACCCGGAGTCTAACTTGGAAGACCAAGATATAGAGTAGGACTCCGTGTTCTAGTGTGACTCGATATAGCCTGTAAGTCCAGGGACCCGAAGCCTTTATAAGCAGGGTCCTGGATCGTAGTGAGCAAAGTTTTTGAACCAGTAGAGAGAAACCCTAGCCACCAGAGAGAAGTCGCCGGCTCCTGAGTTGTAGGAGCCGGGTCCTTGTAATCGAGATCTAATCAAGAGCAATAACATAGAAGCAGGAAGTAGGTCTTTACCTCTAATCAGAGGGGCCGAACCTGGGTAAATCCTTGTTCCCCGGCGAGATTAACCGTTCCCACGTACTTCGATCACCAATGGCCCCAGAACTCATCTTCCCTGAGGAAGAACTTGCCGTGACAACCCCACGACACTTGCCCTTGCACATGCTGGCCGGGTTTGTTGTGACTCTTGCGAACATGGACTAGATAACTTCACTTTCACTGCGACAGGACTCGCCATTCTGGGACAAGCCGGCTTCTTCAACTTCTGTGACTTTAACTTTTCTCTGCTATGTCCTTTCTGTCTGTTAACCACTGATCCGCTAATAGTGAAACGTTATCCACAATTTACTGTGGACCCGCACTGTAACTCTCTAGGGTTTTACCCTCTTTATAAATATCGAAGGGTTAGGTCTTAAACCTCACTTGCCCCCTTCAGCTCAAAATCTCTCCTTTCTCTTCGCGCCCATCTCTTCCCGGGCCCAGCACACACTGCCCGCACGTCATGGCTCCCAAGCGCGCAAAGACCGCATCCAAGGCCAAGGCATCCTCGTCGAGCAGGACGGTGGACATCGCCGCCGCGGCCGCTGCCGCCGCAAAATCCTCCTCCAAGCGATCGATTTCCGCCGATTGGGGTGGATCTACGGTCACGGCGGAACAATTGAAGACTCACAGGCTCTCAGGTTTGATTCCTTCCAGCGCTCAAGCTCGGGCCCCAGGGGATGAAATCGTTCCCTCTCTCGCTAAGGGTGAGGTGGTCGTTTTCGTGGAGCATCTCTTCCGCGGATTTTCTCCCCCCAGTGATCTCTTCTTCCGCCAACTCCTTGAACTCTATGAGCTGCGGATTCATGATCTGGCTCCTAATTCCATTCTCACTCTTTCCAACTTTGTGACCTTGTGTGAGGATTACCTTCAAATCAAGCCCGATCTCAATCTCTGGCTTGAACTCTTCTACTGCAACCCTCAGCCCGAGACTTCTGGGGGCCCTCTTCTCCAATGTGGCGCCGTCGCTCTTCAACGGTGCCTCAACTCTGTATTTCCTAAACCAGTCTTTCCCAATCGCATCAAAGACTGGCAAAAAACCTTCTTCTACTGCAAGGACACCTCCCCTGCAGATGAACCAAAACTTCCTTTATTTTCTGAGGACCGCCTCCGGGCGACTCCTCTTATGAAAGCTAGGTGCCCAGAGGCCGCCCGGCCAAGAGTCGAGTCTCTGATCACTCGAATCCGGGCCCTCTTATCTCATAACTTGGAGAATATGGATCTGGTCCGCTGCTGGACCACTTGGAGAATCCAGCCTCTGAGTCCTAGGACTCGGTTGATATGCTCATACACTAGATGTGCTGGTGATGACCTCCGAGTGACGGAGCAGCTGTCTGATGGACCCGAACTTGGTCGACTTATCAAAAAGTTGACTGGGAAACCGGTGAAGGACCAAGCCCATTTTGGGCTCCAGCCATTTTGCTCCACCAACCCAGCTCCTGATGTAAGTATTATTCTCTACTTTATCTCTACCTTGATCTTACTTGTACTGCTTACTGACTCACTTTTGTTGACTCTGTTGCAGCTCACCGACTCCTTCTGGAAGCCGGCCTCTGGAGCTGGTTCTAAAAACAAAGCTGAAGCTGAGGCTGAGGCTGAAGAAGAGACTCCTGCCACAGATCAAACCACTGTGGCAGAAGACACTGATGATGCTGATGAGGAGTCCTCCCAGGGGGCTCCAACCGAAAATGTTGATGAAGAGGAGTCCTCTCAGGAGGCTCCCATTGTGGAGGAAATTGACGACGACGAGTCCTCTCCAGAGGCTCCCGCCACTAGACAAGCTGACACTACATCTGCTGCTGCTCAACCATCACCATCTGAGGAGTCCTCAGCTAGGAGTCACTCCTCTTCTTCCCCAGCCTCAAACAATAATGGCTCTCGAGAGGCTGTTCCCAAGGTACCACTCTCACGAGTCCTTGGGTCCTCTCGCTCACCTACTAAGCCTGAAGAACACATGCAGAGTGTCATTGCCGCCAGGAAGAGGAAACTGCGCTCCGATGGGCCTGCAGATGCTCCCGAACCTCTGTCTGTCTCGCATCAGCGGAAATCAGCTTCTCCTCCCCACAAGGACGACTCCTACCACTCCGGCATGTCAATGCCTTCTTCAGACTCTCAGGCCTCCTTGGACCTGGAGACCAATGTTGGGTAAGATTCCTTTGTTTCTATACTTGCATTCAAATGACTTCTGCTTTTTCCCTTTTCACTAGTTCTGGTGCTGACTTCTATCTTTGTTTATTTCAGGGCTCGGCCTTGTGCTAAGGTGACCAAGCTCCCAGGCATGGCTGATGTCACCTCTGGTCGTGGACCTGCACCTCCTTCGGCTTCCGAGACTACAAGCACAAGGACAGGTCCTTCATTTGCTGCATCTGCTGGTGCAACCACGACTTCAATCATCCCCGAGTCCCCTTCAAGGACTCGGGTAGCGACTCCAACAATAGCCCAGCCCTCCTCTGGGACTGGGACTCCTGATATTGCGCCTCTAGTTCACCCGGCTCCTGTGAAGCCAACTCCTGCAGCCTCTCCATCCATCAAGATCAAATCATCTACTGATTACAGCCGACTTCGGGTGGCAGATAACATGTCATTTTCCGAAGCCTATGCTGAAGCAGTTGACTTGAACGATCAATCTGCTAGGCTGAAGGATGAAGAACAAGTGGCTCTTAGGTCCCTCCATATGGTTCATGAAGTAAGCTTTTCTGACTTCATCTTATATGCTTTTCTGGCATCATCCTATCTCAGTAGCCCCCAAGCACCTGTCTGTGGTGACTTGTGACTAGGATAGGTGCTTTGATTTGAAACTGAACTCAATTGCTATATAGAAAAAATTTGCACACTGTAGCCCCCAAGCACTGAGTCCTTAGCTCTACTAGGACTCGGGGCTGCTAATTTACTGTCTGTCGGGTCCTTAGACCAAAAACTTTTGCACGAGTAGCCCCCAAGCGCCGAGTTGTCAGCCTGCGACGACTTGGAGCTATCAATATATGTAACTTACTGATGCTTAATCTTGAAAAAATTTCTGCTCTGCGAGTAGCCCCCAAGCGCCAAGTTGCTAACTTGTGGCGACTTGGAGCTGCAAATATATCTACTTTACTCATACTTTAACTTGATGAAAAATTCTGATCTGCCAGTAGCCCCCAAGCGCCAAGTTGCTAACTTGTGGCGACTTGGAGCTTATGACTTGTCTACTAGGACTCATGCCTGCTTTTCTGATAGAAAAAATTGACTCCTGAGTAGCCCCCAAGCGCCAAGTTGTTAACTTGTGACGACTTGGAGCTCATGAGTTCTCAACTTGACTTGTGAAGCTTAATTTTGCTTTATGGCTTGTGATTGCAGTGCATTGTCTCCAAGATGAAGAGAGACATGAAAGAGCTTGAGGACCAGGCAGCTGCCAGTGCCAGGTCTGCCATGGCCGAAAAAGAACACTCCCTTCAGCTTGAGAAGGATCTGAAGGCCTTGTCTGCTCAACTGGAGCAAGTAAAGAAAGAGTCGGCTGATGCCAAAAAGATTGCCCAGAAGGCACACAATGACCTAAAGGCTGTGTTCGACACTTGCAAAAAAGGCATTGGTGCCATGTGTCAACATATATTTGGTAAGCTTATGACTTTTGCTTGCTTCCTTTTTGCGCTTTGCTGAATTGCTTTTCAACTGACAATCACTCTTTGATCTCTGCAGGGGCTGACTCCCCAAAACTTAAACTGCCCACAAGCAAGCAACTATCTGAGATGCTTGATTACTGTCATGGGCTACAGGAGGGAGCCCGTGCATTGGTTAAATATCTGAACCATAAAGGCAAGTGCCCCAGAGAGCCTGAACGTCTGGTGGACGAGTTGTCCAGGGCACCAGGCTATATGCGTCTGTGGAAACAATCTTCATTGAGGAGAGCCTCCATCAGGATCTTGGCTTTAGCCCACAGTTACTATCCCACTGTTCTGGAGCCAGCAATGCTTACAATGGGGAAGCCTGAGCAACATGAGGATGGCAAACCTTTTACTCAGGATGACTTCAAGGCCGAAGAAAAATTGGTGCGACCATATGCTTGCGAGATAGCCAATAAGATGGACCCTGAGGTATGGGTTCATCACTATGACTTGGAGAACAAAAGAGTCGCTCCAGAAACTCCTGCTATAGTAAGTTTTGGCCGCCCATCACAGGACCCAGCTGGTGTCTTCTCTTCTTCTGCCGGGCCGAGTTCCTCGTCACCGGCGGCTCCTGTTTCTAGTGCCGAGCCCACTCTGAAGACTCCTGCTGCGCCCACTCCTTCTAGAGCTGTCTCTGGAGACGCTCAGAAACAAGCAGAGCTTGCTAAGCACATGAAGAGTCCCAGGGGTACTGGCTTTCAAACGAAGAGAGTCGCCACCAAGCCTCCATTGAAACCTGCTCCTCCTTCCGCTACTCAAGCACAGACAAATCTCCTGTGAAGAAGGGCTCCTCAATTCCTGATGTTCATACAAAGGACAAGTCTCCTGCTAAGAAGGACTCCCCGACTCTGGCTAAGGAGTCAGCTCCTCTGGAAGACAACCCCTTGAATGACTTTTGAGTACTATGTAATGCTGTGTTATTAGTATCTAAACTCTATAATGATGCACTACTGGTGTTTTACAACTATGTAGCTTGTTAGCTATTTTGAATTTGTGCCAATCGGCTTGGTTCTTATAACCCGTCTAGTTTTTCACTGATGAATAAGTAGGCCCTGCATGACTTCTCTTACAGCTTGTGCTGACAGGTTCTTAGCTCATATGTTCCTTAGGATCCATAAGAGAGAGAAACAAGTCATGCCTGTAGATAGATCATATTGTGCAGGATGCATCTGACTTACCAGCGAGAAAGCTAGGAAAATTTGGCTACTGTGCCGGGTCCCAGAGTTTAAGCTTAACTTTTTTCACTGAAAAGCAAGCCCCCAAGAACCTGATGATCAAAATTTAAAGAACAAAGCGCACTCACTGGGTGCCTCGACTAAAGGACTCATGTTCTCAAAAGCCGGCTTTATTTCATTTGATCATAACAATTCGATTACATTTAGGCACGGCTCACTGGGCTCTTTGCCTTGAAACTCATAAAACTATTACAACTTAAGTATAATATGGACGTAGCTGAGCTATGTTCCAAGGCCTCTTTGCCTCTGCATAAGGATCTAGTGTATGAGCTGTATCAGCTCCTTTGCCTACACTTGCCGGCTCTCGCACATCCATCAAATAGTACGACCCGTTGTTCAGATTCTTTCTTATGATGAACGGTCCTTCCCATGGTGGAGATAACTTGTGCATCCCTTCCTTATTCTGGACTAGGCGAAGCACTAAGTCACCCTCCTGAAAAGTCCGGGTCTTGATTCTGCGTGCGTGATATCGCCGCAAGTCCTGCTGATAAACTGCTGATCTCTCCAGGGCTAACTCCCTCGCTTCCTCGAGTGCGTCCACCGAGTCCTGGCGGGCGAGTTCATTTTCTGTCTCAACGTAATTGGCGACTCGTGGCGAGTCATGCAACAAATCGCTTGGCAGGACGGCTTCTGCTCCATACACCATGAAAAAAGGTGTGAAGCCAGTGGATCTATTGGGAGTCATTCTGATACTCCAAAGTACTGCTGGCAACTCCTCAACCCAACATCCGGCGGCTCTTAGCAAAGGGACTCGGAGCCGAGGCTTAATTCCCTTCAGCAACTCCTGATTTGCCCTCTCTGCTTATCCATTGGACTGTGGGTGTGCCACTGAGGCTAGGTCGAGTCTGATGTTGTTCTCACCACAAAACTTGGCCATCTCTCCAACTGATAGGTTGGTACCATTGTCTGTAATGATGCTGTGAGGATACCCAAAATGTGTTGCTATCTTTTTGAAGAATCTCACAGCTGATGCACCGTCGACTCTGCTGACGGTTTCCACCTCCACCCACTTGGTGAACTTGTCAACTGCTACTAGCAGATGGGTCTTCTGACAAGGCGACTTTGAGAAAGGACCAACCATGTCAAGCCCCCAAACTGCAACAGGCCAAGTGATAGGGATGGTTCTGAGCTCTTGGGCTGGCACGTGGTCTTGCCTTGCGTACCTTTGACATCCATCACAGACTCGAACTATCTTTTCTGCGTCTAGTGCTGTTAACCAAAAGAACCCGTGTCTGAAGGCTTTTGACACCAAGGATCTAGTGGATGCATGGTGACCACAATCACCTGCATGAATCTCTTGCAATATTTGTTTGCCCTCCTCTGGAGACACACATCTCTAGTAGAATCCAGTAACGCTTCTTCTGTACAACTCGCCATTGATAACTGTGTAGGACTTACACCGTCTGATGAGCTGTCTCTGCTTGACTTCATCCTTTGGGAGTTCACCCCGCAAGAGATATGCTAGGTAGGGCTCTGTCCACATTGGGATTGGTCGTGCTGCTGCTACCAATACCGACTCTGGGTCTGGAAAGGCTAACTCCTCCTCTGAGGGTAATTTGACTGAAGGATGATGGAGTTCATCCAAGAACACATTTGGTGGTACTTTCTCTCGACGAGAGCCGAGTCGTGATAACGCATCAGCAGCCTCGTTCTTGCGCCTGTCAATATGCTCCACTTGATAACCAGAAAAGAACCCGGCTATCTGCTCGACTGCTCTTCTATAAGCCGCCATATTTGCATCCTTTGAGTCCCAAGTTCCAGATACTTGCTGGGCTACGAGATTCGAGTCTCCAAAGCACCTGATACGCTTGATGTTCATCTCTTTGGCCAAACGCAGGCCATGTAGCAAAGCCTCATACTCTGCCATGTTGTTTGTACAATCAAAATGCAACTGAAGGACGTATGCTAACTTATCTCCCTTAGGCGATGTTAACACCACGCCGGCTCCTGAGCCCTCTAACTGTCTGGACCCGTCAAAGTGCATTGTCCAATACTTGGTGCAGGGGGTATTTGGTGAAGATGTAAAATCTGTCCAATCATTGACAAAATCAACCAAAGCTTGAGATTTGATCGCTGTCCTAGGCTCATATGTGATATGATAAGGACCCAACTCAATTGCCCACTTGGCGACTCGACCTGTTGCCTCTCTGTTGCGTATAATATCTGCCAGCGGTGCTGAACTCACCACCTTAATTGGATGCTCTTGGAAATAATGCTTGAGTTTTCTACTTGCAAGAAAAACTCCATAGACCAACTTCTGCCACTGTGGGTACCTTTGCTTTGACTCTGTGAGGACTTCACTGATGTAGTAGATAGGTCTCTGTACTGGATACTCCTTTCCTTCCTCTGCTCGTTCCACAACCACTACTGCACTGACAACTCTCTCGTTGGCAGCTACATATAATAGCATGGGCTCCTTATCTGTAGGAGCTGCAAGCACCGGAGCTGTTGATAAAGTTTTCTTCAACTCCTCAAAAGCACGGTCGGCTTCTTCATCCCATAGGAATTTATCTGACTTCTTCAGGAGTCGGTAGAGAGGACCCGCCTTCTCCCCGAGTCTTGAAATAAACCTGCTTAGAGCTGCCACACATCCAGTGAGCTTTTGAACGTCCTTCAGACAAGTCGGCTTCTGCAAGTTATGGATAGCCTTGATTTTCTCTGGATTTGCCTCAATGCCTCGCTCTGAAACGATGAAGCCTAGGAGTTTGCCCGCAGGGACTCCAAAAACACACTTGGTTGGGTTGAGCTTCATCTTGTACTTGCGTAGGTTATCAAAGGTTTCTGTCAGATCTGCTATCAGAGAGTCAGCTTTCTGAGACTTGACAACTACATCATCCACATAAGCATGAATATTCCTTCCAATCTGTTTTTTGAAACAATTCTGGATACACCTCTGATATGTAGCTCCTGCGTTCTTGAGTCCAAAGGGCATTGTTGTGTAGCAAAATGCTCCAAAGGGCGTAATGAAGGACGTCTTCAGCTCATCCTCTATGTTGAGTCTGATCTGGTGGTACCCTGAATATGCATCCAAGAAACAAAGTAACTCTGACCCCGCTGTGGAGTCAATGATCTGGTCTATGCGAGGTAGTGCGAACGGGTCCTTAGGGCAATGCTTGTTTAGGCCCGTGAAGTCGATACACATCCGCAACTCTCCTGTCTTCTTTGGCACCAACACTGGATTGGCCACCCACTCTGGGTGAAAGACCTCCTTGATGAACTCGGCTGCGAGGAGCCGAGCCACCTCTTCTCCTATGGCTTTCCTCCTGTCATCATGAAACTTGCGCAGACCCTGCTTGACTGGTCTTGCATTAGGATTAACATGTAAGCTGTGCTCGGCGAGTTCTCTCGGGACTCCTGGCATGTCAGATGGCTTCCATGCAAAGACGTCCCGATTCTCACGGATGAACTCGACGAGCGCGCTTTCCTATTTATCAGAGAGGTGTGCCCCAATGGTGAACTGCTTGGAAGAATCACCAGGGGTAAAGTCGACTTGCTTTGGGTCCTGAGCTGACTTGAATTTCATCTTCTCCTCTGTGGCCGGCTTTTTAAGGACCGAGTTGTCCTCCGGGTCCACGTTTGCCTTGTAAAACTTCAGCTCCTCTTGAGCACAAGCTGTCTCAGCCATAGCTGCATCACCTAACTCACACTCCAATGCCATCTGTCTGCTGCCATTAACTGTAATGACTCCTGCTGGACCTGGCATCTTGAGCTTCAAGTAAACATAGCATGGTCTGGCCATAAACTTAAAATATGCAGGTCGACCAAAGAGAGCATGATATGGACTCTTAAGATCCACTACCTCAAAAGGCATAATCTCTGAACGAAAATTCTCCACTGTGCCAAAAGCAACCTCAAGGTAAATCTTACCAATGGGTTTGGCCGACTTCCCTGGTACTATCCCATGGAACACTGTCTCTGTTGGAATTAGCTGTCTATCTTGCAGCTGCATCCTCTTAAATGTGTCATAATATAAGATGTTGATACTGCTTCCACCATCCATAAGCACTTTGTTCAATGTATAGCCTCCAACTTGAGGTGCCACCACCAAGGCTAGCTGCCCTGGGTCGTCGACTCTTGGAGGATGATCTGCCCGACTCCATGTGATGATTTGCTCTGACCACCTGAGCCACTGTGGAAGGGCCGGCTCTACTGCATTAATTGCTCTGACCTTTAACTTCTTGGAACGTTTGGACGTGCTAGTTGTGAAGACATGGTAGCTGCCACGACTCGGGTTTTGCTACCGAGTTGTGACATAATACTGACCATTGCCATCATGGAGCTGCTTCGGGTTCTGCTGGAACCCGCCCTGCTGGTTACCTCCTCCTTGAGGTTGGTTTGGATTATTGCCGGCTCCTCCACCGTTATTGTCGGGTCGTCCACCATATTGTTTCCTCTGTATCCACCATTGTTGTTACCTCCTCCTGGCCCTTGGAACCTGGCGCGCTGCAAATCTACGCACTGTCCCAAAGTATGACCGCATCTACCGTTCTTGGCATGTTTAGGGCATGGAATCCTCAAGACCTCCTCTGTAGTTGGGGTGCGGCCTTGGTATCCATTAGAATTATTGTCCTTGCGTCTGACTCCAGTGTTTGTATTGGCCACTAGGTCAGAGTTATCTCCATACGGCCGCTTGCCACCTCCTTGATTCTGGTTTTGATTCTGGTTCTGGTTCTGACCATTGCCACCTTGTCCTTTAGTTCCTTCCTCCTGATCCTTTGTTTTGTCTGTGGCAGCGTGCTTATTAGCACCTGCCATGATCTCACCAATCGTAAGGGGAATACCTTGATTCAGGCTCTCCTTCATACGACCTAGCTTCCAACTCAAGGGATTGTAACTGCAATTTCTCTCCATCGCCATTAACACTGAAACCGGTGGGAGTCCTTGTGAGGAGTTAATGATCTCTGAGACTCGCTTCATCCAGTGCCTTGCTGACTCGCCCTTCCTCTGGACACACCGCTCCAGGTCCTCGATGGTGCTGAGCTTTTTGCATGTGCCTTGGAAGTTCTGAATAAAAGCCGCCTTCAATTGCTCCCAAGAGTTGATTGACCTGGGAGGCAAGTTGCGCATCCAAACCTTGGCTGCTCCCTCCATCATAAGATACATGAACTTGGCACACAGATTACCTGTGGCATTGCGAATACTCATTGCCATCTCGTATGTCCCCAACCAAGAGGTCGGGTCCATATTGGGCTCATAATTTGGAACCTTGCGCGGCTCCTTGAAACTGCTGGGGAAGGACTCGGACCTGATGGCATCAGACAAACACTCTGGTCCTGTTAGTGCTGGGAAGCACCAGGAGAAGTCACCTCCTCGTGCACCCGGGTTGGCTGAGGCGGGTTGGCTGCACCCACTAACGCTCTATCCCTCTCTGCCTCCCGAGCTCTTGCTGCTTCTCTTTCTCGTCGTTGCCTTGCTTCATCAACCACTAGCTGAGCTCGTGAAATACTTGGTATATTTGCACGATTCCTCTCTTGCTCACGACGCCTTGCACTTGTAGAGTTGGCCGGGTTGGACTCACCGTGCCGACTCCTCGTGCCTGAGTTGAAAGGTGTTGAATGTAGCCTACTTGCATCTGGGAAAGTTGGATACAAAGCTTGCTGAGTTAAAGCTGTCTTCAGCAGCTCGATAGCATCACGAGTCTCCTGACCCGCTGGTCCCTCTGGTACCAAGATATTCTCCAATCTCAGAGTCGCCGCATGAACGTTGTCCATAGGATTGGAGTAATGTCCCTCTGGGGTGTGAAATCTGTTGGGCTGAGATCCTAAGCCACCAGATGCTCCTCCTCCGACTCCTCCTTCAGGCGGTGGTCCGTTGGTACGTGTGGCACCCCCTTCTGGCACAAGTCGCCAGAGAGGCGGTCGCCCCGTGCGCCAGCCCAGGATATCTGGACGCACGTTACGACAATGCAACATAGCGGGAATATCATTACACAATCAGGCCCAAAGGGCTACAAAAGGTTTACAAGGCCATCAAGGCATGACAAAATATCAAGCCAAGCATGGCTCAGGACAGAGTTTAACTGGCAGCGGAAGACGGCTATGGCAACGGCTTGGAGCGGCTCCACTCCACAGGCATCTGGCTGGGCTACTGATCCTAGCACGCTCTTGCTCCATCTCCTTGCTATGGTAGTAGATGGATCCTCTCAAAGTCTGGCCACATGAAAAGCCAGTCTGAGTACAATGATGTACTCGCAAGAGAATAACCACAAGACATGAACGGTCAAGCAATCAGGCAACAGGCAACCAGCAATGATAATAACCTAAACATGGCAAGTATACTCATGGCATAAAAGTAGCATGTCGTTGACAACCAAACATGTCATAAGCAAGCAACAGGGGTATCACCAGTACAGAGTCCAAGCCAGGTGGGGTTGGATCGTGTACCGGCAATCATACAACGAGCTTACCTGTGACGAGTAGACGGGTGTAACAGTTGGTACCAGATCTTATGACTACTCCTGTCAACCCACTCAGGCTTCCAAGCCTCTAGCCAGTTCCGGCTATCAATCCTGTCAACTCTGGCTATCTCCCGGGGCATGCACGGTTGATGTTGGCTCTGGCCTAACTATAGGCTTCCAACGCATCACACCGCCATCCCATTCACCTCACAAGTAACATTCCCTGCAGCATCTTATTGTTCATTTAGTGCATTCAGGTTGTTCACTTTCTTTCAAACAAATCTTAAGTTTAACCTCCGGACACGACAAAGACACATAGTGTGACTGACACTGAACTGTTGTTCCATATCCCAGGAACGGGGCTAGCTGGCTAGGTTGATGCTCTCGAGAGTTTGCTTTACCACCTATCAGAATGCACTCCACTCAGCCGACACCTCAGGTTCATCACGCCCAAAGCCGTACCAAGCAAAATACACTCTCGCGACGGTCCACTTGCTAAGACACCCTCCTGCCCCACCCTATACGCATGGTACAACGGGCAAGTAAGTCCGGCACATCCCCCGGCGCTACCGGGTATGCCTAGCTCCGGACTCCTTATCGCAGTCGAACCCGTGCCTGTCGACCTCTCCCCTCGGACAGCACAACCGAACGACTGCGCCCAACGGATGGCACAAAAGGGGCTCAACAACCTACTAGGTCACGGTTTCCATGGGACAACGGTGGTATCGCGTTCAAGGGTTCAGATTAGTGGCACTATGAATAGACCTCATCGTTGTTTGGAGGGGTGTTTCATTTAATCAAGTTTCAGCATTCACATGCCCAACCAACAAAGGATTAGTTCAACACAATAATCACAACCAACAAGGCATTAGCAACACAAACAAGCACAAACAAACATAGCCTAGAACATGCCTAACACTTGCATGAATAAATAACCACATCACAATAATAATACCCGGGTGACTGTGGCGGGCAACCCGGCCGGTGTCACACGGGGGTTAGTGTCACAGAATAACAAGAATACCCGGGTGACGGTGGCGGGAGACCCGGCCGGTGTCACACGGGGGTTAGTGTCACAGAATAATAATAAGCATACCCGGGTGACTGTGGCGGGCAACCCGGCCGGTGTCACACGGGGTTAGTATAATAATATAGCACATGCGGAGTCTGTTACGCAACCGTTCCTCCACGCGCAAGTCTTTGGCGGCGTTATCGTCCGACCGTTGACCAGGAAGTGGGGGGTTGGGCATATAGTCTCCAAAACTAAACCGAAAAGCAATCATAAGAATGAGAGAGCATCCACTCCACTCGAGGGTTCCCTCGACGTGGTGTCAGCAATCTCGGCAAAAAGAACCAAATGGAAAGTCAGCTCCCAAGCGTCGCAGTCCGGGTGGTCTACGCCAACCATATTTGACGGAGGGACAAGAAGCAAATAACTCTTTTGGCAAATGCCCCCAACTCCGAGGGTCACGGGCCGACATTCGTCCGCACCTAGCCTCGGCGTTGAGGAAGAAGCAAACAATCAACGCAGGTTTTTGTTATTTAGTTGTCAAAGCCACGCAAGTGCGAGGCGCACAGATAATTCATACATCACTTTAATGCATACATGGATGATGAGTAAAACATAGCAGGAGTAATATCATCAGTCTCGTATTAAATAAGAACAACAAACAGTCATGCATAAATAAACAGGCAAGCATATAATACTGGGCAAGGCAATAAACAAATAGTAAACGATATTGCGGGACGGCTCATAGCAAGGGGTTAGCTTGCCTTCGACGGTCGACGCCATTTGGCTTGGAGGTCACGGGCACGTCGCGGGATAGGGTTTCGATTCGCCGGTACCGCGGAACACCTATACATGCATACGCGGGTGCTGAGCATCTAAGCACCTCACAAAAATATAAAACATATACCACTGGATAGATCTCTTAAAACTAGGAATTTACAAATTGGAATCACCTCAATCGGAGCTACGGTTCAAAAGATACGGGGGTTCCAAAATCTGTCCAGCAGGAAAAGAAAAACAGATCCGCGGGAAAAAAAACGGCACGGGCCGATGCTGGGCCACGGCGCGTCGCACGCGCGCGTGCCAGCGCTGCGCCTGGCCGGGTCGCTGGTGGGCTGCGAGCTGCTGCTGGCCTGCCGGGCTGCTGCTACTGCACTGGGCTGAAAAACGATTCGGAAAAAAAACAGAAGATCAGGAGGGATCGATCCATGCTTCATCTTCCTCCTGCTCAACGTACTGGAACCAGCATGTACCAATCGGGGATGGCCGGGGAAGCGCGCCGGGAGGCCGGCCGGCGGCAAGGACGGGCCCGGGGCGGTGCACCGCGGTCAGGGGAGGGTAGAGGTGAGGACCGGGGCGGCTTCCACGCGCGGCACCCGCGAGCTCCAGGAGCTTGCTTCACGGACACGGCGGACGCGTCGACGAACGCGACGTCCTCGACGACCACCGGATGCTCAGGTTGCACGGGGAGGTAGAGGAAGGTGGTAGGAGGCTCTGGGTACGTTTAAACGGGGAACGGCTCCGGGTCGAGCTCGCCACGGTCGGAAACCCGACGGCGACGGTTTCGGCCGGAACGGAGCGGGGCTCCGCCGTTGTCCACCTAAACAAGCCGAGAGGTCCAGGGGAGAGAGGAGAGTGAGGTGCAGCGAGGGAGGGGAGGCTCGGGCAACTCTTTTATAGACCAGAGGGGGAGGGGAGTTAGGTGCTGGCCGGTGCTGCCATCAATGGCCGCCGAGGTCATTGCTTACGTCTCCGGCCACAGGGAGGAGATAAGGAGGGGGAGGGGATGAGGCTGCCGTGCTGGATGCACAGTGAAGCACGAGGCACACTGCTGCAGGCGGATTAGGCACCGACCATAGCAGTAACGGGAGTTTAGGTCTTACCAAAGCGCGCGTCCCGGACGTCCAGAGCGCGCCACGGGCGGCATCGTCGCGTTCCCGGCGATTCGGGGCACGAAACCTAAAAAGGATTGCACCACTGGGTTCACAAGGACAAGACCAAGACAACCAAACTGGACACACTCAAAAACTCCACACTTTGCAATACAAGATTTTCTGAAAACTAAGGGTGCGCCAGGTGTTCGATGAAATGACCAGGGCCTTGCACATCTCAGAAAAATCCCCAAAATTCACAGTAGGTTAGGATAGATGTATGTAGTATGTCTTTGAAGTTTGGGATCAATTGGACATAGGCAAGTTGGTCAAATAAATTGGTGTCCAAAACTGCCCTAATGGCATGGGTATGCCAAGTGCACTTCCTCAAATGATCTTGATCTGATATTCTGGATATGTGGTTATATAAGGAAGTTGGTCAATCTGGCAAAGTGGCAATGCCAAATAGTTTTTGTATCTAGGGGTTGCTTTGGAAATCACAATTAGGCATAAAAAGGGCCTTACAAAGGAAGTACCTCAAATATTGCTCAAATGAGGTTGGGCCAATGGAGTGAAACGATCAGGAGGTCAAGTCATGCACCTCACCAAAATGGCAGAATTTTTGGATGAGTGGAAGGTGTCCAGATGATTTCTGAATTGGAAATGGCATAATGGAGAATATGGATAAACTTGGAAATATTGCATTGGAGTATGCAATATTTTTGGATGGATTGTCTTTGTATGAGGAGGGGAGTCTCTGGTATTTTTGGTGGAATTTTTCCAGCTTTGGAAACAGGCTTTTCTTTGGTAGGTGGAGTAAAGGGTTTTAGAGGTTCGATAATCAGGGCTAGGGTTTTCGAGAGAAAACCTAAGCATAAAAATTACCACGGGTGCTGGAGTGGTTCGGGGACACCGGGGAAATTTTGAGAGAGCAATTCCCAAGTCAAATCATTCTCAAAAGTTTTGGAGGAACACTTAGAAAAAAAAATTCAGGTGTCGGAAAACACTACTAAAATTAGGGACGAAATTCTGGGGTGTTACAGTACGGCTGCCTCCCGGTCCTTCTGGGGGTGGTGGTGGTGGTGGTGGTGCTCCTCCGGCTCCTCCTGCGGCGCCTCCTGCTGCCGCTGAGCCTCCTAGTCCTCCTCCACCTGGACCATTGGGTGTGGTGAATAGATTGGTTGGATTGATGTGGACTCCATCACGCAGGCGACTCCTGGCTCTACGGTGTTGAATTGAAGTAAGCTCCTCACGGCACCTCCGCACGACCTGAGCTTCATCTTGGACTCGGGCCTGCTCTTCGGCCAGTCTACGGTTTGCCTCTGTGATATCAGCTAGTTGCTTCTACAACGCAACGCGAGCGTTGGTTAACTCGGCCGCCCTCTTTGCGGCATTGTTTGCATTAATTTCCTTCGTTAATAGAGCCGGATCAAACTGATTGTTTCCAGACATGTAGACTCCCATAACACGAGCGCGTACTGGCGACTCCTCATAGTCCTCTTCCTCTATCCCATACCCAAGCCGATCTTCAAACAAGGGTAGGATGGACTCTGAATCTGCATCGTAATCTGAATCTGACTCTTGAAGCATCTCTGGTTTCTCAGCTAGGGGTTCCTCAGACTCGGCGATGATGCCGACCTCTGAAGTTCCGACCGACTCCTCGCCGTCGGACTCGACGACAACGGTTGGTTCTGGTACTGACTCCGCCGAGTTCGCGCGAAGACCCGACGCGCAAACCATCCCGACGAACACGTTGATTCCTCCAAAGACAAGCTGATAACCCTCGTCGACTTCGTTCATCTCCGAGGTCCATCCTGAGTCATCGATCTCTGTTTCTCCATGCTCATCAGTGTAGACTCGCCCGATGGCAAGTTTCTCCATGGCCCGACGAGCAGCTCCAACGATCTCAACTCCTTTTTTCACCATAGGCCCCACGGTGGGCGCCAACTGTCGTGGGGTTGTCACGGCAAGTTCTTCCTCAGGGAAGATGAGTTCTGGGGCCATTGGTGACCGAAGTACGTGGGAACGGTTAATCTCGCCGGGGAACAAGGATTTACCCAGGTTCGGCCCCTCTGATTAGAGGTAAAGACCTACTTCCTGCTTCTATGTTATTGCTCTTGATTAGATCTCGATTACAAGGACCCGGCTCCTACAACTCAGGAGCCGGCGACTTCTCTCTGGTGGCTAGGGTTTCTCTCTACTGGTTCAAAAACTTTGCTCACTACGATCCAGGACCCTGCTTATAAAGGCTCCGGGTCCCTGGACTTACAGGCTATACCGAGTCACACTAGAACACGGAGTCCTACTCTATATCTTGGTCTTCCAAGTTAGACTCCGGGTTGTACTTGGACTCCTTCTCTGGACGAGCCTCTTTCTCCACACGGGCCTTGGTCGGCTTGTCTCCAGCCCAGCCCATGTGGCTTGTATCGTGACTCGGCGCTGGCCTTCTTGGTCTTGGCGGGTCTACTTTCCGGGTCCATGGGCCTACCTGTAAAGTATCCCCCTATCAGCAAGGGTGATGACTTGAACAAGGAATGAGGATGAACTCATCTTTTTTATGTGTTTTATGTTATATGCAGGAATTCATCTTGGATCTAGCAGCAAGCGACTTTGGAGCCTGTGGCTCAAGTGGAAGGAGTCGACCCAGGGAGTCGAACCAACAAGTCAGAGGAAGCCGCCAAGCTGCGCCCAAGATAAATTCGGGGGCTACTGATGGGGGGATACTTTACAGGTAGGCCCATGGACCCGGAAAGTAGACCCGCCAAGACCAAGAAGGCCAGCGCCGAGTCACGAGACAAGTCACATGGGCTGGGCTGGAGACAAGCCGACCAAGGCCCGTGTGAAGAAAGAGGCTCGTCCAAAGAAGGAGTCCAAGTGCAACCCGGAGTCTAACTTGGAAGACCAAGACGTAGAGTAGGACTCCGTGTTCTAGTGTGACTCGGTATTGCCTGTAAGTCCAGAGACCCGGCAGCCTTTATAAGCAGGGTCCTGGACCTTAGATCGAGGAGTTCAAGAGAATAAGCTTCAACCAGTAGAGAGAAACCCTAGCCACCAGAGAGAAGTCGCCGGCTCCTGAGTTGTGGGAGCCGGGTCCTTGTATTCGAGATCTGATCAAGAGCAATAATATAGAAGCAGGAAGTAGGTCTTTACCTCTAATCAGAGGGGCCGAACCTGGGTAAATCCTTGTTCCCCGGCGAGACTAACCGTTCCCACGTACTTCAATCACCAATGGCCCCAGAACTCATCTTCCCTGAGGAAGAACTTGCTGTGACAACCCCACGACAACAGTCAATGTCGTGGAGGAGGAGTCCTCCTCGGAAGCACGGTATGCTAACGAGGAGCATACTGAATCGAGTCCTGCAGGAGCCCAACCGACTCCATCTGAGGAGTCATCGGACGTCAAGAGTCGCTGTTCGACTCCTCCAGCTCCGAAAAATGGGTCTCGGGCTGCTGTGCCTAAGGTACCCGCTTCGCGAGTCCACAAATCTAACAGCTCCTCCAGTGAGCCTGAAGAAATTGCTGCGCAAGTTCTTGCTGCCAAGAAAAGGAAACTGCGCTCAGAGGGCCCTGCAGAGACTCCTCCGCCTCTACCTGTATCACACAAAAGGAAGTCGGTTTCTCCTCCTGAGAAAGTTGACTCCTATGAGTCGGGAATGTCAATATTTTCCTCTGACTCTCAAGCCTCTTTGGATCTTGAGACAAACGTTGGGTATGACTTTCTCCTTTATCTTTACTAGCATGACATCTGTATTTCCTTTTAGTAAATATTTGACTTTTAATCTGTCCTGTCTCAGAGCCCGGCCCTGTGCCAAGGTCTCCAAGCTACCAGGCATGGCTGACGTGACTTCCAGCCGTGGAGCTATGCCGCCGTCGACATCTCAGACGACGAGTACAAAGACCACTCCTACGACTCCTACATCTGCAGGTGCAACAACTACTAGGACTCCCCCTGTTCCCGAGTCCGCTCCAAGGACTCAGTTGGGGACTCCTTTGGTAATCCCACCCTCCTCTGGGGGTGGGACTCCAACCACTACAACTCAGATGCCTCCAAGTCAAGAAAAGGCGGCTCCCACTTCTCAGCTGGACACCGAGCCAGCAAAGTCCTCAACTGACTACAGCCGACTCCGGATATCTGACAATAAATCTTTCAACGAGGCCTATATTGAGGCCGTAGAACTGAATGATCAAGCCTCCAAGCTAAAGGATGAGGAGCAGGCAGCCCTCAGAGCCCTTGAAATGATTCATAATGTAAGTGCTCTAACTTGTACTATTTATGTTCTCTCCGTTAGTCTCCTATTACAGTAGCCCCCAAGCACCTTATCTGTGGTGACTTGGAGCTAAGATAGGTGCTTCATCCTGAACTCAAATCACTTGCTAGGTGGAAAAAACTTGCATACTGTAGCCCCCAAGACCTGAGTCCTTAGCTCAACTAGGACTCGGGGCTGTTTAATCACTCGCTCTTAAATTCAAAAAGCTTTTCCATGAGTAGCCTCCAAGCGCCGGGTTGTTAGCCTGCGGCAACCTGGAGCTAACCAATACCATGAACTAGCACTTACTTAGATAAAAAATTCTGCTCTGCGAGTAGCCCCCAAGCGCCAAGTTGTTAACCTGTGACGACTTGGAGCTGCTAACTTTCTTCTTATGACTTGTGCATCTGGAAAAAATTTGACTCCTGAGTAGCCCCCAAGCGCCAAGTTGTTAACTTGTGACGACTTGGAGCTCATGAGTTATAGAATTTGACTTGTAAAAATCTGACTTCTATTTTTCTGACTTGTTGCCTGTCGACTTGTACTTTGCTGTTTTCTGCTTTTCCTGACTTGTGCTTTTTCAGACTGTTGTCTCCAAGATGAAGAGAGACATGAAAAAATTGGAAGACCAAGCGACCTCCAGTGCCAGGTCTGCTGAGTCTGAGAGACAACAGTCTTGTTCACGATGCCTTGCACTAGTAGAGTTGGCCGGGTTGGACTCACCGTGCCGACTCCTCGTGCCTGAGTTAAAAGGTGTTGAATGTAGCCTACTTGCATCTGGAAAAGTTGGATACAAAGCTTGCTGAGTCAAAGCTGTCTTCAGTAGCTCGATAGCCTTTGGTACCAAGATATTCTCCAATCTTAGAGTCGCCGCATGAACGTTGTCCATAGGATTGGAGTAATGTCCCTCTGGAGTATGAAATCTGTTAGGCTGAGATCCTAAGCCACCAGATGCTCCTCCTCCGACTCCTCCTTCAGGTGGTGGTCCGTTGGTACGGCTGCCTCCCGGTCCTTCTGGGGGTGGTGGTGGTGGTGGTGGTGGTGCTCCTCCTGCGGCGCCTCCTGTAGCCGCTGAGCCTCCTAGTCCGGCTCCTCCGCCTGGACCATTGGGTGTGGTAAATAGATTGGTTGGATTGATGTGGACTCCATCACGCAGGCGACTCCTGGCTCTGTGGTGTTGAATTGAAGTAAGCTCCTTGCGGCGTCTCCGCACGACTTGAGCTTCGTCTTGGACTCGGGCCCGCTCTTCGGCCAGTCTACGGTTTGCCTCTGTGATATCAGCTAGTTGCCTCTCCAACGCAGCACGAGCGTTGGTTAACTCAGCCGCCCTCTCTGCGGCATTATTTGCATTAATTTCCTTTGTCAATAGAGCTGGATCAAATTGATTTCCACCGTTTCCAGACATGTAGACTCCCACAACACGGGCGCGCACTGGCGACTCCTCATAATCTTCTTCCTCTATGCCATACCCAAGCCGATCTTCAAACAAGGGTAAGATAGATTCTGAATCTGCATCGTAATCTGAATCTGACTCTTGCAGCATCTCTGGCTTCTCAACTTGAGGCTTCTCAGACTCGGCGATGATGCCGACCTCTGAAGTTCCGACCGACTCCTCTCCATCGGACTCGACGACAACGGTTGGCTCTGATACAGATTCCGCCGAGTTCGCGCGAAGACCCGACACGCAAACCATGCCGACGAACACGTTGATTCCTCCAAAGACAAGCTGGTAGCCCTCGTCGACTTCATTCATCTCCGAAGTCCAGCCTGAGTCATCGATCTCTGTTTCTCCATGTTCATCGGTGTAGACCCGCCCGATGGCGAGTTTTTCCATAGCCCGACGAGCTGCTCCAACGATCTCAACTCCTCTCGTCACCATAGGCCCCACGGTGGGCGCCAACTGTCGTGGGGTTGTCACGGCAAGTTCTTCCTCAGGGAAGATGAGTTCTGGGGCCATCGGTGATCGAAGTACGTAGGAAGGGTTAATCTCGCCAGGGAACAAGGATTTACCCAGGTTCGGCCCCTCTGATTAGAAGTAAAGACCTACTTCCTGCTTCTATGTTATTGCTCTTTGCTAGATCTCGATTACAAGGACCCGGCTCCTACAACTCAGGAGCCGTCGACTTCTCTCTGGTGGCTAGGGTTTCTCTGACTCGACTTGACCTCTCCCTTACTGCGATCCAGGGCCCTCCTTATAAAGGTGGCGCGTCCCTAGATTTACAATCTGTACCGAGTTCTACTCATATACGGAGTCCTACCCTAGGCTTTGTCCTTCCAAACTAGAACTCCGGGTTGTACTTGGACTCCTTCTTTGGACGAGCCCCCTTCTCCACACGGGCCTTGGTCGGCTTGTCTCCAGCCCAGCCCATGTGACTTTGTCTTGTGACTCGGCATTGGCCTTCTTGGTCTTGGCGGGTCTACTTTCCGGGTCCATGGGCCTACCTATAAAGTATCCCCCTATCAGATGCTGTGAGGGTATCCAAAGCATGTTGCTATTTTCTTAAAGAATCTCACAGCTGATGCACCGTCGACTCTGCTGACGGGTTCTACTTCCATCCACTTGGTGAACTTGTCAACTGCTACTAGCAGATGGGTCTTCTGACAAGGCGACTTTGAGAAAGGACCAACCATGTCAAGCCCCCAAACTGCAGATGGCCAAGTGATAGGTATTGTTCTGAGCTCTTGGGCTGGCACGTGGTCTTGCCTTGCGTACCTTTGACATCCATCACAGACTCGAACTATCTTCTCTGCGTCCAAGTGTGCTGTTAACCAAAAGAACCCGTGTCTGAAGGCTTTTGACACCAAGGATCTAGTGGATGCATGATGACCACAATCACCTGCATGAATCTCTTGCAGTATTTGCTTGCCCTCTTCTGGAGACACACACCTCTGGTAGACTCCAGTGACACTCCTTCTGTATAGCTCGCCATCAATGACTGTATAGGACTTGCATCGCCTGATGAGTTGCTTTCGCTTGACTTCATCCTTTGGTAGTTCACCCCTTAGGAGATATGCAAGGTAGGGCTCTGTCCATGCTGGGATTGCCCGTACTGCTGCCACAAGCGCCAACTCTGGATCTGGGAAGGCTAACTCCTCCTCTGTGGGCAACTTGACTGATGGGTGGTGAAGCTCATCCACAAATACGTTTGGTGGTACTTTCTCTCGACGAGAGCTGAGTCGTGATAACGCATCTGCGGCCTCGTTCTTGTGTCTGCAATATGCTCCACTTGATAACCAGAAAAGAACCCGGCTATCTGTTCGACTGCTCTTCTATAAGCCGCCATGTTTGCATCCTTCGAGTCCCAGGTTCCAGACACTTGCTGAGCTACGAGATCCGAGTCTCCAAAGCACCTGATACGCTTGATGTTCATCTCCTTGGCCAGACGTAGGCCATGTAGCAAAGCCTCATACTCTGCCATGTTGTTTGTACAATCAAAATGCAACTGAAGGACATATGCTAACTTATCTCCTTTTGGTGAAGTTAGAACCACGCCGGCTCCTGAGCCCTCTAACTGTCTGGACCCGTCAAAGTGCATTGTCCAATATTTGGTGCAAGGTGAACTCGGTGAAGATGTACAATCAGTCCAATCATTGACAAAGTCGACCAAAGCTTGAGATTTGATTGCCGTTCTGGGCTCATATGTGATATGATAAGGACCCAGCTCGATTGCCCACTTGGCGACTCGGCCTGTTGCATCTCTATTGCGTATAATGTCTGCTAGCGGTGCTGAACTCACCACTTTGATTGGATGTTCTTGAAAATAATGCTTGAGCTTCCTACTTGCAAGAAAAACTCCATAAACTAGCTTTTGCCATTGAGGGTACCTTTGCTTTGACTCCGTGAGGACTTCACTGATGTAATAGACAGGCCTCTGCACTAGGTACTCCTTTCCTTCCTCTGATCGTTCCTCCACTACTACTACACTGACCACCCTCTTGTTGGCAGCCACATACAATAGCATGGGCTCCTTATCTGTAGGAGCTGCAAGTACTGGTGCTGATGATAGGGTTTTCTTCAAGCCTTCAAAAGCATCGTCTGCTTCTTTGTCCCATATGAATTTGTCTGACTTCTTCAAGAGTCGATAGAGAGGACCCGCCTTCTCTCCGAGTCTTGAGATGAATCTGCTAAGAGCTGCTACACAACCAGCGAGTTTCTGGACGTCCTTTAGACAAGTCGGTTTCTGCAGATTGTGAATAGCCTTGATTTTCTCTGGGTTTGCTTCGATGCCTCTCTCTGAAACAATGAAGCCTAGGAGTTTGCCTGCAGGGACTCCAAAAACACACTTGGTTGGGTTGAGCTTCATCTTGTACTTGCGCAGGTTATCAAAGGTTTCTGTCAGGTCTGCTATCAGAGAGTCGGCCTTCTGAGACTTGACCACATCATCCACATAATAATGAATATTCCTTCCAATCTGTTCCTTGAAACAATTTTTGATACATCTCTGATATGTAGCTCCTGCGTTCTTGAGTCCAAAAGGCATTGTTGTGTAACAAAATGCTCCAAAGGGCGTAATGAAGGACGTCTTCAGCTCATCCTCTATGTTGAGTCTGATCTGGTGGTACCCTGAATAGGCATCTAAGAAACAAAGCAACTCTGACCCCGCTGTGGAGTCGATGATCTGGTCAATACGAGGCAGTGCAAACGGGTCCTTAGGGCAATGCTTGTTAAGGCCCGTGAAGTCGATGCACATACGCAACTCTCCTGTTTTCTTTGGTACTAACACTGGATTGGCCACCCACTCTGGGTGAAAGACCTCCTTGATGAACTCAGCTGCGAGGAGCCGAGCCACCTCTTCTCCTATGGCTTTCCTCCTGTCGTCATGAAACTTGCGCAGACCCTGCTTGACTGGTCTTGCATTAGGGTTAACATGTAAACTGTGCTCGGCGAGTTCTCTCGGGACTCCTGGCATGTCAGATGGCTTCCATGCAAAGACGTCCCGGTTCTCACGGATGAACTCGACGAGCACGCTTTCCTATTTATCAGAGAGGTGTGCCCCAATGGTGAACTGCTTGGAAGAATCACCAGGGGTAAAGTCGACTTGCTTTGTGTCCTAAGCTGACTTGAATTTCATCTTCTCCTCCGTGGCCGGCTTCTTAAGGACTGAGTTGTCCTCCGGGTCCACGTTCGCCTTGTAAAATTTCAGCTCCTCTTGAGCACAAGCTGTCTCAGCCATAGCTGCATCACCTAGTTCACACTCCAATGCCATCTGTCTGCTGCCATTAACTGTAATGACTCCTGCTAGACCTGGCATATTGAGCTTCAAGTAAACATAGCATGGTCTGGCCATAAACTTGAAGTATGCTGGTCGACCAAATAGAGCATGGTATGGACTCTTAAGATCCACTACCTCAAAAGGCATAATCTCTGAACGAAAATTCTCCACTGTGCCAAAAGCAACCTCAAGATAAATCTTACCAATTGGCTTGGCTGACTTCCCTGGCACGATTCCGTGAAAGACTGTCTCAGTGGGTATTAACTGTCTATCTTGCAGCTGCATCCTCTTGAATGTGTCGTAATATAAGATGTTGATACTACTTCCACCGTCCATAAGCACTTTGTTCAATGTATAGCCCCCAACTTGAGGTGCTACTACCAAGGCTAGCTGCCCTGGGTCGTCGACTCTTGGTGGATGATCTGCCCGACTCCATGTGATGGTTTGCTCTGACCACCTGAGCCATTGTGGTAGTGCCGGCTCCACTGCATTGACAGCTCTAACCTTTAACTTCTTGGAACGCCTGGATGTGCTTGTTGTGAAGACATGGTAACTACCAAGACTCGGGTTCTGTGGCCGAGTTGTGAGGTAGTACTGCCCATTGTCATCGTGAAGTTGCTTCGGGTTCTGCTGGAACCCGCCCTGTTGGTTACCTCCTCCCTGAGGTTGGTTAGGGTTATTGCCGACTCCTCCACCCTGGTTGCCAGGTCGTCCACCATCATTGTTTCCTCTATACCCGTAGTTGTTACCTCTGTTTCCTGGTCCTTGGAACCCGGCACGCTGCAAATCTACGCACTGTCCCAAGGTATGACCGCATCTACCGTTTTTGGCATGTTTAGGACACGGAATCCTCAACACCTCATCTGTGCTTGGAGTACGACCTTGGTATCCACGCGAATTGTTGTCCTTGCGTCTGACCCCAGTATTTGTGTTAGCCACTAGGTCCGAGTTATCTCCATATGGCCGCTTGCTACCACCTTGATTCTGGTTTTGATTCTGGTTCTGATTCTGACCATTGCCACCTTGTCCTTTAGTTCCTTCCTCCTGATCCTTTGTTTTGTCTGTGGCAGCGTGCTTATTAGCACCTGCCATGATCTCACCAATCGTAAGGGGAATACCTTGATTCAGGCTCTCCTTCATACGACCTAGCTTCCAGCTCAAGGGATTGTAGCTGCAGTTCCTTTCCATTGCCATTAGCACTGAAATTGTTGGGAGTCCTTACGATGAGTTAATGATCTCCGAGACTCGCCTCATCCAATGCCTTGCAGACTCGCCCTTTCTCTGAACACATCGCTCCAAATCTTCTATGGTACTCAACTTTTTGCATGTTCCCTGGAAGTTCTGAACAAAGGCCGACTTCAACTGCTCCCAAGAATTGATTGACCTAGGAGGCAGGTTACGCATCCATACTTTGGCTGCTCCCTCCATCATAAGATACATGAATTTGGCACACAAATTACCTGTGGCATTGCGAATACTCATCACCATCTCGTATGTACCCAACCAAGAGGTCGGATCCATATTGGGCTCATAATTGGGAACTTTACGCGGCTCCTTGAAGTCGTTGGGGAAAGACTCGGATCTGATGGCATCTGACAGGCACTCTGGTCCTGTCAGTGTGGGAGAGGTACCAGGAAAAGTCACCTCTGTGTGCACCCGGGTCGGCTGAGGCTGGTTATCTGCACCAGCTAGGGCTTTGTCCCTCTCAGCCTCCCGAGCCCTAGCCGCCTCCCTCTCTCGTCGCTGTCTTGCCTCATCAACCACCAATTGAGCTCGTGAGGCAGTTGGTATAATAACCCTGTTCCTCTCTTGCTCACGGCGCCTTGCGCTTGTAGAGTTGGCCGGGTGAGACTCGTCATGCCGACTCCTCGTGCCAGAGTTGAACGGTGTCGAGTGCAGCCTGCTTGCATCTGGAAACGTTGGGTAAAAAGCTTGCTGAGTCATTGCTGTCTTCAGCATCTCAATAGCACGGCGGGTCTCCTGGCCCGCTGGCCCTTCTGGTATCTCGATATTCTCTAATATCATTGTTGCCGCGTGAAGATTGTCCATTGGGTTAGAGTAATGCCCTTCTGGAGTACGGAACCTACCAGGTGGAGGTCCCATACCACCCGTTGCTCCTCCTCCGACTCCTCCTTCAGGTGGTAGTCCGTTGGTACGGCTGCCACCGGGTCCTTATGGTGGTGGTGGTGGTGGTGGTGTTGCTCCTCCCCCTGCGCCGCCTGCTGCAGCTGATGAACTCCCTAGCCCGGCTCCTGCGCCTGGACCAGTGGGTGTGGTGAACAAAGCAGTAGGGTTGACATTGACTCCTCTGCGCAGGCGACTCCTGGCTCTGCGATGCTGGATCGAGGTGAGTTCCTCCTGGCGACTCCGCAGGACTTGGGCTTCAGTCTGGACCCGGGCCCGCTCTTCCGCTAACCTGCGATTTGCCTTGTTGATCTCTGCTAATTGCCTCCCCATCGCAGAATGCGCACTGGCTAACTCGGCCGCCCGCTCAGCTGCATTGCTTGCATTGATTTCCTCTGTTAACAGAGTTGGATCAAACTGATTTCCGCCGTTTCCAGACATGTAGACTCCGACGACGCGAGCGTGAACTGGCGACTCCTTGTAGTCCTCTTCCTCGATTCCATACCCAAGCCGATCCTCGAACAAGGGCAAGATAGACTCTGAATCGGCGTCGTAACCTGGCTTCATACATGGCTCCGCCAGCGACTCCTCTTCGTGGTTGACAGCAAGATGCTCCCCTGACTCGGCGATGATGTCGAGTTCTGACGTGCGGACCGATTCCTCTCCGTCGGACTCGACAACAATTGTTGGCTCTGATACAGATTCCGTCGAGTTCGCACGAAGACCCGACGCGCAAACCATGCCGACGAACACATTGATTCCTCCAAAGACAAGCTGATAACCCTCGTCGACTTCATGCATATCTGAAGTCCAACCCGAGTCGTCGATTTCTGTTTCTCCATGCTCATCAGTGTAGACTCGCCCTATGGCAAGTTTCTCCATGGCCCGGCGAGCAGCTCCCACGATCTCGACTCCTCGTATCTCCTGCCCCACGGTGGGCGCCAACTGTCGTGGGGTTGTCACGGCAAGTCCTTCCTCCAGGAAGGTGAGTTCGGGGGCCATCGATACTTGAAGTACGTAGGAGAGATTAATCTCGCCTAGGGACACAGATTTACCCAGGTTCGGCCCCTCTTGGTTAGAGGTAAATACCTACTTCCTGCTTCTCTTTATTGCTCTAGATCTGATATCGATTACAGGATTCCGGCTCTTCTCTGGGGAGTCGGCGACTATGGATTGCTTAGAACCTCTCGATCTAAGGTCCAGGACCCCGCTTATAAAGGCTGCCGGGTCCCTGGACTTACGTACAGGTTACACCGAGTCACACTAGAACACGGAGTCCTACTCTACATCTTGGTCTTCCAAGTTTAGGGCTCCGGGTTGTACTTGGACTCCTTTCTGACGAATCCTTTCTCCATCATGGGCCTCGGTCGGCTTGTCTTCAGCCCAGCCCATGCGACTTGATACGTGACTCGGCTTTGGCCTTCTTGGTCTTGGCGGGTCTACTTTCCGGGTCCATGGGCCTACCTATAAAGTATCCCCCCATCAACACGGTTAGGGAAAACAGGTTTTGGGAAGACAGAGTGGAGGCCACGCTGAAGAGCAACAGGGCCGCATTAAAGGAGAGGACCCCCAGAGGTTTCGGGCTGGGGGTTGCAGTAGAAAAGTTCAAGCCAGAGGTCAAGGTCTGGCTTGATTTGGAGGTAATCCTCACAAAGAGTGACAAAGTTTGAGAGGGTTAAGACGGAGTTGGGCACCAAGTCATGGATGCGCAGCTTGTAGAAATCAAGGACTTGGCGAAAGAACAAATTACCCGGGGGAGTGAATCCGCGGAAAAGGTGCTCGGCAAAAATCACGATCTCGTCCTTCGCCGGAGAGGGCACTGCTTCATCCCCTGGGGCACGGGCCTTGACATTGGAGGGGAGGAGACCAGCAAGTTGGAACCTCTTGAGCTGCTCGGCCGTTATGGTAGATCCGCCCCAATCTGCGGAAATGGATCGCTTGGATGAGGAAATCTTGGCGGCGGCGGCGGCCGCGGCGGCGATGTCGACTGTCCGGCTGGAGGTGGATTCTTTGGCCTTGGTAGCAGCAGTAGAGCGCTTGGGGGCCAAGGCATACGTGCGGAGCAAGCAGCGCGCGGGAAAGAGAATGAGCGGGAGGAAGAAGGAAATTGGCAGCGAAAGGGCAAGTGAGGGTTTTTGGGCCCTACCCTTGGCAATTTCTAAGAGGTTAAACCCTAGAAAGTTACGGTACAGTTCCACATTAACAGTGCGGGAAATGTGGGGTCGTCCGCGAAAATTCTGTGGTCAAAGATACGGCTGCCAAAGCCAAACAGAGTAAATCAAATAAAGTGGAGACACAACAGTGGAAAGAAAGGCCGGCTTGTCTCAGAACGACGAGTCCTGTGTCTGTAAGAAGTGGCAAGAGTCAGATTCCTCAAAAGCTAGTTTATAAAAGCCACAACAAACTCGGCCAGCTGATGCAAAGGCAAGAGTGGTGAGCTTGAGCAAAGGGTGAGGAAGGACTCGTTATATATATGTGTTATGTTTTTCTATGCAGGAATTCATCTTGGAGCTAGCAGCAGGCGACTTTTGAGCTTGTGACTCCAAACAAAGAAGTCGAGCCAAGGAGTCGAACCAAGGAGCCGAAGGAAGCTGCCAAGACTGCGCCCAAGATAAATTCGGGGGCTACTGATGGGGGGATACTTTATAGGTAGGCCCATGGACCCGGAAAGTAGACCTGCCAAGACCAAGAAGTCCAAAGCCGGGTCACACTTCAAGTGTAACATCCCAAAATTTTGAAAATCAAAAAGATCAAAAACTTTTGAAAATATATATTTTGTTTTGGAACTTCCAAAATCATGCATACATGCATCATCTTCTTGTCTTGTTTGCATTTGAATGTTCAAAAGTGGGAAATTTAATTCCACTTGAAAACTATTTGAGAAAATATCAAAAAGGGCATATTATGCTCCATATAAATTTTTCTGTTTGGTTATGATTTTATTTGTTCTATTTTGAATCTTGGTTGAGTTTTAAATTCAAACTTTGGAGTTAAAACAAATATTTTGACCTAATAGGGTATTAAATAACCCTTGTCATAAAATCAATTATTTTATTTTATTTTGTGGCAAAGTAAGTGCCAAAGTGTTCTATATTTAACAAGCATTTCAAAAAGTATTTTATCAAAATTTTCTGAAATGTTTTGGGGTGGTTTTGTTGTTGTTTTGAAAAACAGAAATTTGAAAAAGGTTTGACAAAAAAAAAGAGAAAGCAGTCCAACCAGGCCAGACTGCAGCCGAACCGGCAAATCGGCCCAGCCGCGGCCCATCAAGCCAGCCCAGCGTCCTCTCCCCTCCTCTTTCTCGCTGACGTGCGGGACCTACCCGTCAGCTCCGTCCCCAACTGTCGCGGGAGCTCGCCCGACGCCCGTCGACCTCCGTCTTCCATCCGCACTCACGCGAGTGCTAACGGCAGAACCACCGTGCGCATATTAAACCCCTCCCTATCCTCTACCAAAGCCCCCACATCTCCCCTCCCAATAGCCCCCAGGCTGCTCATAATCCGTCACCGTAGTCCGCCTCGGCCGCCGCCGTCGACTACCATTTCCGGTGAAGAACGTGCACCCCGTGCCTCCTCTCCTACCCCTCCCCTCTTACTTCATCCACTCGGTTCTTTTTGACAAGGTCTTGCACCTTTTCCTTTACCAGATCAACGAGTTCGTGGTCGACTGCGCCCGGCCGTCGCCACCCGCCACTCCGACGAGGAATTGCTGACGAATCCGTGCACGAGGACGACGCCAAGTTCGCCACCAAGGCCGCCTCAACGTCCTGCAACTCGTGGTAACGAAAGCCCCTTCCCCCGCCCTATAGTTTCACCGGAACGGCCATGCCGGCCCGTCGCTGCCGTGTCGGACTCACCGGAGCAACTCCGGCAGCCTCCACAATAAACCCTAGAATCCTGACCGTCGGATCTTGCTTAAACGGCCTAGATTAGATCACTTAAATCGAACCGGTACGGTCCAGTCAGCGCACTCGTGGCAGCCCAGTCAGCACCCCCAGCCAATCAGAAGCCGCCAAATCAGATCCAGTCAGCAACCACGTGGACAAGGATTTTCTGTGTATTTTCCTTATTAGTATTTTTCTGTCTGTTTTGCAGAAAAGCCCCTGCAACTTAGATTTATCATAACTTTTTATTGGTATGGCCAAATTCAAATATTTTTATATATTTGAAATCCTTAGAACCTGTAGAATCTTTCTGGCGTTTTAGTTTTCTGTTTTGACATGTTTAAATTTATTCAAATTTCAAATGTGTTGTTTGAGAAAATTTGGCATAACTTTAGTTTAAAAATATATTTTTGAGTGAATCCAATTGGGTTAGTTTAGTTTTGAAGTCCTCTGTCCAGTAAGACCACTCCCATATTTTCTGTAATTATTTTTTTTAATAGTAATTTTAAATTAGTGTTTATGCCCTTTTTGGGATTTGTTTTGTATTGTTGTTAAAGTAAAAATTGTTTTAAATGCATTTTGACTTCATGCATGTTTCTAAAAACCAGAAAACAATAGTTAGTATTTTATTTATGATTTTAGATGCATTTCATGCATAGCATATTTTGTTGTATTGTTATTATTGTTTTATGTGTTTATGTGTGGCTTGTTTATTTTAATTAGATTATTCGGAGAGACCCGGGAATTCTAGCAATTGTTGCTCCTGCTCAACCTGTTTCCAAGGCAAGTGATGCTCAATGCATAATTTTTCCCTAAGTATTTTGTCTATGCATGAGTAGCTATTTTGTTGAGTAGTATGCATTATAGGAGTACTACTACTATGCTATGCTATGAAATCCCAAAGTAGTGTAGCCACCCCTCTTATACCATGTTGTTGTAGTAGCCTTTAACTTAGTAGAATTGCTTAGCCTTGCAAAGATGTTGCCTTGGTAAATGTTTTGAAAAATAACTAAGTTAAAGAACTACCTGGGTGTGTGGTTGGTTTAAGCATTTCCCCAGTTTTGGGAGTATAAAATTGCTAGAAGAGGTTGATTCTCCAGTTTTGGAGTATGGATCACACTGCCGACAACCACTCAGGATCAAAGAGATTTGAAGTTGCTCCAAGTTTAGATTGCTTCCCGTGCAGCCACTTGATAGATGGCCCCTATCTTGACTAAGTAGGGACTTTTCCCAAAAGGTCTCGTCTCAATCTCCTCCTTTCCTTTTCACTACATGAGGGTCAAGGACAGAATGGGTTGATTGAGTCTCGTGGTGAAAGTGCACAACCTCTCGAGAGTGTCAAACTATGATCATAGCCGTGTCCCCGGTTACGGACAATTCTGAGCAGCTGGACAAGGAAGACAATGGAAGAATCTCATCATGCCAACTTCTAAATAAAACTTGTTAGTGAACAACAATAAGTGACTCACCGGAGTTTACCGTGTGTAGTCACCTGACACACTGGAGTTTACCAAGTGTTGTCACGGTTATGCTGGAGTTTCCCAGTGTTACCACTTTTTGAGTCAAAATGTTTTTATAGGATAAAACTTGCTTTACGCAAAGAGCCTTCAAAACTCCACTAGCCAGATATGCATATAGATGTTAGAAGTTTTCCTTTATGAGTCCACAAGTATCACTTGCCAGATCCATTCATATGGTTCTGACCAATTTTTGGCTGCAACGCTTTTACTGTTGCAGGTTGTCTTGACGATTAGTGATGATTAGTAAGGATCGAATCAGGGTTTCGAGTCTTCAACCAACATGCTCGCCTGTGGCTGCATCGAGATGATGAGGACTCCATGCTTTATGTTATTTATTCCGCTGCAACTCTTTCAAAGCTAGCTTCGAGCTATGCACCTTGTAATGAATATTTATAACTTCTGGATCATTCGTGTAATAAATTGATACAATGTTATGGTATTCATCGTAAACTGTGTGTGCTAGCGATTCGATCCAGGGACTAGCAGTATACACAGGGATCTTGCCAATTTTTAAGTGTAGGTCCGCTACAAAGTTACATGGGCTGGGCTGGAGACAAGCCGACCAAGGCCCATAAAGAAGGAAGGACTCGTCAGAGAGGAGTCCTAGTACAACCCGGAGTTCTAACTTGGAAAGCCAAGACATAGAATAGGACTCCGTGTCCAAGTATGACCCGTTATAAACTTGTAAATCCAGGGACCCGAACGCCTTTATAAGGAGGGCCCTGGACCCAAGATCGATAGGCGAAGAAACCCGAAGTCATCGACTCCCCAAATAGGAGTCAAAACCTTGTAATCGAGAACCAGTCCAAGCAATAAAGCCGAAGCAGGAAGTAGGTCTTTACCTCCATCGAGAGGGGCCAAATCTGGGTAAATCCTTGTCCTTAGGCGAGATTAACAGCTCCTACGTACTTCGATCTTCAATGACCTCAGAACTCATCTTCCCCGAGGAAGAACTTGCCGTGATAACCCCACGAGAGACACCTCTAGCTGGGGTTACCCTATTTTAGATTTTGCTGAAGGACGAAAATATGTAATTAAGAGGTAACAAAAAACCTCAGCTGCATCTGTCGAGTTTGTCCAAAGAGTAAATTTGTAACGCCCCGACCCCAAAACTATACAGTGAAGCTTTGTGCAACAGACATAGCTATCCCATATAGTAGAGAGATCAAGACTTGTGGAACAAACTGGCACATCACAGACTCTACGACACAAAACCCATATAGCAACTCATATATGAGGAAGATACAAATATTACACATCAAAAGGTCACAGACCATCAATTCAACAAGCGGAAGCGAAGTAGCGTTGTCTAATACAACAAGATGCAAATATAGGGCCTAAGAGGCCTACAGATAAATAAACCCAGCCAGCTTGCTCCACGGTCCTAAGCTGCCACCTGGGAACCCCAGACTAGTAGTCGATGTCAACGAAGAACCCACCTAGCTGCTCGGTGTCGTCCTCCTCTGAAATACAAATATAGAGGCAGCAAAGAGAGACTGAGTACGATGTACTCGCAAGTTTAGTAGGGCGATATAGGCCCGATGACTGACGGAGGATCTAATGCTTTATATGTATTTCTTTTGCATAAAGCTAATTTTCATGAACCGAAACATAATTGACACATGGCATTCATCTACTCAGAATAGTTTTTATAAAGGGGTAAGAGAGTAACATTTGTCATCATTGGTTCTCATTGAACCCTTTTGTATCCAACCACACTCATCTCCACCAAGGCACCCCCCCCCCCGAATCACCATCGAGGAAATGAACCTTTGTCACACGTTGATTATGCAACCTTTAGCTGCCATATCAATTAGGTTAACATTCTCTATGGTCTCGTATATCCGTTCCCAAGTCATCCATAACCGCGGACACGGCTTTTCGAAAAGATTTAACCCTGCAGGGGTGTACTATTTTACCCATTGGTACCATCCAGCTCACCTAGTTGGCCCTCTTCCGGGGAAGGCTGGCGAGCGGGCGCGGTTAGACCTTTACAATGCATGAGGCTTACTCAAGGACCATCAGTGTGCGGAAGGACAGGTTCAGCGCTCCCAGCGCCCTGCCCCGCGGCCACATCCTAAACACCACAGTCCTCCTCGTTTCTTTTCCACCCACACCACTCACGCGCAAATGGAAATAGCAAACTAGAAGACCCTTGACAAGCCCCTCAGAAATTATTCGGTCAAAGGGGATTCCATATGTCCCCACCTTTGGCAGCACGCTCGATCTTGGTTCTAGAGACAAGAACTCGCACCTAGGGGCTAGAGTGAAGCAAAACACCATCCCCGATGGCAACTCACCCAAGCCATCTTAGCATTTTAATTAAGCACCACCATTACCCACCATGCCCGAATCATTCCATCAACATCAATAAGTATGGAATTCAATAACGGACATAACTAGTATTTCAACTAAGCATTTCTAAGCATGGCTAAGCGTATAACCAACAATTGTATTCTGTAACCGGCCAACACATCAACACTAGGGTTCATAGGTAGGGATACATATGATTGGCTCGGGGGAAAACATGCAATCATAGGATTCTCTATATTTTGATCAAAAGAGACATTTGAATCGCATGCAATAGTATGGTGGATAAAATAAGTTGATAAACATTAGGATGCTAGAATGCCAAGAAGGTTAGGTTATCTCTTGCCTTGCTGCCGGGGCATGTAGTACGGCTCGTCGGGGTAGATAGGGGAACTCTCGACTCCGGAATCGATCGATACCCAAAATAAAAAAAAGCACCAATAAATCACAAGAACACAAGCTGCAATGCTCAATCACATGATGGCATGTCAAACTTATGCAAGACCTTAGCATTTAGATTATTTAACAAAGTAAATGGAGTTCCAAATACTTGCAATTATTTGGACGCAACTCCATATTTATCTTAGTGACCACAATCTTGATCAATTATTAAGATATTAGAGAAGTGGCTCAAATATGCATGAACATGACATGATTGGATATGGTTTGTCATTCTGATCATTTTGGTACTTTATTTGTAATTTTCGGAGTACCGATGAATAAATAGCAACTTAAATAAATAAATGAATTTAATTCATTTAAACAAATTATGAATAACATCAAATAATAATTTGTGATCATGATGTGATAAGTGCATAATTGGATAGAATTTGAAGTGTGGATCACATTGATATTTTATTCATAATTTTTGGATCAATATTTAATAAGTTATGAATTTCTCAAAATCGGTATTATTTAGCCCATTTTAGGAATCCTTAATTAAAAGCAAAAATATAACTTCAAAAGAACATTTCAATTGTTCCAAATGGTAGAGTTTGTCTTTCTGATCAAATTGGTATATTATTTAAATTTGGACCATTATTTGAAAAGTTATTAAATATTTGAATTTAAAACATTTTCTGCTTTTACTGTGCAGGCCGGCCCACAGGTCGGCCCAGGCCGGTTTGCAGGCCGGGTTGGTGGCAGAGGAGGCCGGCCTCAGAGCCGGCCCAGACCGGGGCCAGGCCGGGGCAGCGCCTGAGGCTGCCGGCCTCGAGGCCGGCCTAGGCCGGGGTGAAGGCCGAGCACTGGGCCGAACAGGCCGGCCTCATGGCCGGTCAGGCCGGGGGCCAGGCCGGGCGCGTGTGCGGGGACGCCGGCAGCGACGGCGACCAAGAAACGGCGGCGAGGAGAGGGGAGAGGGCGCGGGAGAGGGCTAGCAAGCACGCAAAGTTCACCTTGAGTACGCAAACAAGGACGACGACGGAGCGGAGGGGCGGGAGTTGCCAGATTCGAGGCCGATGAACGGAGCGGCCGAGGCGGGATGTCGATGATGAAAACGTCGATCCCCGGCCACCCCGGCTCGATTCCGCCGCAGAGGAGGAAGCCGCGGACGCGGCGGAGGTCGCCACACCCTTCAATTTGGGCAAGGAGGAGTCAAACGATGGCGGCGAGCTCGTCTCGGTGGTGGTGACGGAGGAGCTCGGGAGAGGTTCAAGAAATCGCCCCGATCCGGAATTTGTGGGAGGAACGGGGAGAGAGGAGAGAGAGGGAGCAGTGGCGAGGGGGCGGCCTCCTTTTCCATGCGGAGGGCTCGGCCCCGTGCGGCATGGCGCCGGCCAGCTCGGAGGCATGGCGCCAGTGCGCCATGGCACACTGTAGCGACGCAATTTTGGTGGGAACCCCCTGTGAACTTTCAAATAAATTGCAAATGGGTCCAACAGCAGGTTTTCACAATTTAAAAGAGACACCAGGGCATTTTTATAAATTCCAGGAAAATTCATGCATAGGGGTTCCGAATGACCTTTAGGTGCTCCACAAAATTTGGTGAGGCCAAATAATTTATTTTGACCAACATTTGTTCATAGCTTTTAATTAAGGTAATTTTGAGCAATTTCCAGAATGTATTTAATTGGGGCATTTAGACAATCCAAAAATAATAAAAATATTCATGGAGACTCTCACAATCATATTGGGGCTTCCCATGATTTTAGTTTGAATTTTTGAAATGTTTTACTGGGTTTCAAAAATAGGAATTGAATTCAGCCAAAATTGAACTCTCATGTCATTTCTTCTTTGACACAATCTGGAAAGTGAGAATTTGTTATAAACTGCAAAGTTGGAACTTCCTAAATAATTTGGAAGTTCAATTAGTGGTTGCCAAGTTGGGCATTGCATTTGGTTGGAGGTTTTGGGAAAGGTTGTCTTACCATTTCAATTGGTTTCCAAAACAATGTGCATTGTTAGAAATGACAAGTTTCACATGCATGCAATGATGCAAAGGATGCAAAGCAAAAGTGGAAAAAATCTTCGTATTTTTCATTACCAAAGTGGGGCTGTTACAAAATTATGATATCAATCCAATAAAGTATAGGATGTACATTGTCATATGCTCCATTTGCATATTTCTTCTTGCTTATGCTTAAATCATGAGCTACAATTTTGTGATGTTTTATAATTCTTCGGTAACGTCAGTAAAAAAAATTAAAATTATGTTTATGGATTACAGTTAGCTTCATTTCAGTTAGTCTTGGTATGATAAGCGGGAACATATCCACGTGCTGATGGGGATACTACTGAAGCCAAGAGTCTACATATATGGGAGATTTTGTCTTTCAATGTTTGAGATGTGAAGCTATGAAAATCCTATATATAAGAAGTATAATATCCTACTTGAGCCATTGCTGGCAAAATCAGAGGTAACCATTGTGCTTCTATACTTCCTTTTATTTTTAGTTTGTAAATATTGTCCTCGATGATTCATTTATGTTTGAACCTTAATTATATCAAATATATACAGTTGGCCGAATATTTGATACCGACTATATACTATTAGAATTTTGTGCCACCGTGTGACTTACCTGATGCTACCTTCTTGGATGCTTTTCAAGTCTAACGTGTATCGTCTGATTGGGCACCTTCATTACTAAATATTCATATCAACATTGTAGGTTGCAGGGTACGGTTTATATTGATTGTGAGACTAAATTAACGAATTATCATGGTTTATAGTGGAAGTATTAAGGCATTCTTAGACTGTTAAATGAATTAAACCATTGATGCAGTTTTAATTGGTTATACACATAACAAACAAACATTTGGCCACAAGATACACAATTTGAAGGTAGATCATTGGGCAAGGCTTAGTTTCTATTTTCTTGCTCTGTTCTACATTAAAGAAAGGAGAGCTTATTCTTTTCAGGAATATTATGTCGATGTTTGTCGTGGCATCACCATTGGCATGGTCATGTTCATGGGATTTGGATGTCCCTGAAGGTGAAGATGGTAGTTGTAATAATTGGTGTGCTGAACATTGTCAGGGTCGCCATGACTGGTGCAAGTACCACTGTCGTGGGGTTACTCTATGACTACCCCATGGTGGTGATACCTGGGTCACGCCAAGTCCATCAACCTTATGGCGAGGGTCCAAGGAAGGCCCAAGAAGGACGACGTGCGGCCCAAGATAGTCGACGTTAGGTCTTCGGCCTTGATCGTCCTGTAAGTGCCATCGGCACCGTTCACCCGAGACCCAGCCTATCATATAAAGGCTGGGAGGGACCCTCGTATAGGGTAACGAACACGCTCACCCTCATAGCCACCATCTCAAACCCTAGCGAGATTGCCATCTCGCCATTGTAGCCACGCATAACATCAATACCAGACAAGCAGGAAGTAGGGTGTTATCCTCCGGGAGCCTGAACCTGGGTAAACGCCTCGCCTGCTAGCCGTCGTGATCACCAGCGCTCATCTATCTCCCCCTCAATCAACCCGGGGTGCTCAACCCAGGGATTTGCCGAGCCCTAACCTCGTCAATTGGCGCCGTCTGTGGGGAAGAACGAGCGTTGGAACCATGGTCGCTCCGGCTCCATCAACCTTGAAGACCGACGCCTGCACCAGGGAGCCAATCCGGTCCGGCTCCCTCGAGTACGTCAGCCACCCGCCGGCTCATCGCTCGGCATACGCTGAACTGAGTGAAGGTACGTGGATCACCTTTGGTACCATGCGCTACCTCATAAACAGCTACGGAACGCTCCGATCTACGGTGGCCGCGCTACGCGCGGAGACGACACCCGCGTCTGCATCGACTATGTCGACCACGCCTTCACCTACCGTGAAGATCGCATCTGCTGCAAATGCAGCGATCGCATCTTTGATTGCCGCGAAGATCGCGTCCGCCTCGACTACGCCAACTGCCTCCATGGCGAAGATCATGCCCAACGCAACCACGACACCCGCACCTCCGGCTGCCAAGGAGATCGCATCGGCGGTGACCCCTGCGCGGATCAAGTCTACTTCGACTACCTTGGTTGCGTCGCGGGCAAGGCCAAGATCTACATCAACTTCGACTACGTCGGCCACGCCTTCGTGTCGCGAGATCATCCGCAAGCCAATCGCACCCGCATCGACGACAGCGACTCCATTCCTCGCGCCCGCGGTGAAGGCCGCGAAACTCTACGGAAAGAACCTCAACGGCAACTGTGGTACCCACCACGTTGGAGCCATTTTCGACTCCGAGCACGGCTCGGATGAAGGAAGCAGCAGTGGAAGCATCAGCCCCACTCCCCGGATTTACCCCGCACAAGTCTACATGACCGGCCCGGTGCGGACCAATGGCGACGAACCCGCATATCCACTGGAGGTGATCATGCCGGACCAGACACGACTCACCATCGCTCGCGACATGGCAATCAGAGCCCTGAAGCACGTTGAGGAGGGCACGTACCCCCCACCAGACGCACCCCGAGAGGACCTTATGGCGGTCCAGTATCTGCTGCGGAAGGAAGGTGAACGACTCCGCGCAGAGAAGGCCGAGCTGCTCCGACGCAAGGAGGAAGCCGACACGGCGAGTGCCAGGAGGGCCGCGTATTCATTCCCTGCTGCCTCGACAGAGGTCTCACAAGGAGAAAGGCGCCACAGGGCCCGCGTGCCCCGGATGACAGAGGCCGAACGCGCCGGAATCACCCGCAACCTCGAGTCGTCATACATGACTGAAGACGCGGATGGGATACCCGTCCCCAAAACACCTGGAGCTGCCCTCTTGGCAGTCGAAACATACATGCGACTGACGCAGCCGCCTGAGGGTGACGCCCGTGCTCTCCTCCACAAGCAACAGATCATGTCCATCAAGGCAGTCGAAGAAGCTCTGGCGAACAAGGCGCCAACAGAAAGGGCGCAAGAGAATCGGGGTCGCCGCGACCGCGAACCCGCAGCGCTCGCAGGCCCAGCTCCAAGACAGCCACAATAGCCGCAGCCAGGCGAAGACCTCCGCAACGTCATCACGCAGAGGACGGTAGACCGCAACCGCACCCAGCGGATTGTCAGCACACCCAATGCTAACGACCGCGACGATAGCGACTTCGAGCCACGCGGTGCCCCATGCTTTAGCTTCAACATCCGCGACACAAGAATGCCCAAGGGATTCAAGGTCACGGCAGAAGCGGTCAAGTACGACGGAAAGCAGGACCCGAGAGACTGGCTGGAGGACTACCTCATAGCCTGCAGTTGCCAGGGCGGTACTTCGACTACAGCCATGCAGTACATCCAGCTGATGCTCACAGGATCTGCACGCGGGTGGCTCAACACTCAACCCAAGGACGCCTTCAGCACATGGGACGAGTTCGCGGATGCCTTCGTCAAGAGCTTCCTGGGGACATACTCAAGGCCGACAACTTTCGTCGAGCTCCAAGCATGCAAACAAGGACGGGACGAGCCGCTCCGGTCCTACATCCAGCGATGGACCCTGCTCCGCAATACCATGGAAGCCACCTCGGAAGACCGAGTGATGGATGCCTTCATGCACGGTGTCTACCGCCGCGACCTCCGCGAGGAATTTGGTAGGCTCCGGCCGAGAAACATGATTGAGCTCATGAAGATAGCCAACCAGTGGGCAGACGGAGAGGACTCGGTCCGTGATACTTCACGCTACTCCCCAAGAAACGAGGCCGGACCAAGCAACTGGCGGGAAGGACGCCAGAAAAAGAAGCCGCGTTACCACGGCAATGACTCAATAGAGTTAGTAGCGGCGGGATTTGAAACCCCCCGTGAGGATGAAGCACGCGACAGCAGTCGCCAATACAGTCGAAGCGGCGATGACCAGAATCGCCAATATAGCCAAGGGCAATTCAACCGAAGCGGTGGCAGCACCTACCGCGGCGACGGAAGCCGCAAACGAGAGTGGCAGAGGCGCACGCTAACTCCGGAGGAAGAGCTGGAGCAACCCTGCAAGCACCATATGTTCAGGAACCCGGAAACGGGCAAGTGGGGGTCCCGCCACCTGTTGAAGGACTGCAAAAAGGCACGGAGGATATACCAGGCAATGCAGAAGATAGTCGCTCAGCCAGCCATGCAGTTGGCTCCCCAGGCAGCACCCGTAGCGCAGCTAGTCGCGCAGCTGGCTCTCCAAGAAGCACCCGCACCCGCACCTGCAGTCGCTAACCCAGCACAGGCAGCGGCAGCTTTCTATCAGCAACAGCAGCCGCAGCAAGAGGCCCCTGACGCATATCCAGCGGCACGCGGACAGCTCAACATGATACAGAAGGGGCGCCCTTCAAACAGGACCCAGAAGATCATCACCCGCCAAGTCTACCAGGCTGTCACCTATCCACCTGCAGTACCCGAATACCTGAGAGGGTCAGAGACACCAATCACGTTCTCCAGAGCAGATCACCCGCCTGTGGTACCATGACCCGGGCACGCCGCTCTGGTAGTCGAAGCTCTGATCGGGGATTACACCTTGAAAAAGGTGTTCATGGACGGAGGCAGCGGCATCAACATTATCTTCGCCGACACCCTCAGAAGGATGAACAGGCCAACAACAAATTTGACGCCAACAGAGACCACCTTCCACAGCATAGTACCAGGGCAAGCAGTCACGCCCATGGGAACAATCACACTCGACGTCATCTTTGGCACACCCGACAACTTCCATAGGGAGGCGATCGACTTCGAGGTAGTCGACTGGAAGTCGCAGTACCATGCGATACTTGGGCGCCCAACCTTTGCCAGATTCATGGCGATTCCTCACTACGCTTACCTGATGCTCAAGATGCCAGGACCCAAGGGCGTCATCACGGTGCACGGTGACTTCGACCGCTCCAACAGCTGCGACCGCGAATTCAGCAAGATCTCTGAGTTCTTCGGAATGGAGGAGCACCTTGCGCTGATGGCAGTCGACAATGACAAGACCATCTTCCCGCCATCCAAGGGCTCCGCCTTCAACACGACGGATGACACAAGAACCCATCAAGTCCACCCGACGGACGCCAGCAAGACAGTCAAGGTGTCGACAAGCCTGCCTATCGCATAGGAAGGCGCGCTCGTCGAGTTTCTACATGAGAACTGGGAGATCTTCGCTTGGCAACCTTCTGACATGCCAGGCATACCCAGGGAACTCGCCGAGCACTCCTTACGCGTCCACAAGGACGCCAGACCCGTCAAGCAGACCATGCGACGCTTTTCGGGTCCCAAGCGGGACGCCATCAGCAAGGAGATCGACCGACTGCTCCACGCCGGATTCATTTGGGAAATCAAGGACTCGGACTGGGTAGCGAACCCGGTCCTGGTGGAGAAGAAGAAGACGAAGAAACTCCGCATGTGCGTCGACTTCACCGCCATTAACAAGTGCTGCCCCAAGGACCATTTTCTGCTCCCACGGATAGACCAGATCATCGACTCGACTGCAGGCTGCGCGCGCCTATCCTTCCTGGACGCCTACTCCGGGTACCAGCAGATCAGGATGAAAGTCGAAGATGAAGAGAAGACTGCATTTATCACACCCCATGGTGTGTTCTGCTACCAAATGATGCCCTTCGGGTTGAAGAACGCTGGAGCCACATACCAGCGCACGATGCAAGCTTGCCTGAAGGAGCTAATAGGAAAGATCGTACAAGTCTACGTCGACGACATAGTCATCACCACTCGAACGGAGGACAGTTTAATTGCTGACCTCCGCAAAGTCTTCGCCGCACTCAACGAGTATCAGATCAAGCTGAATCCGGACAAGTGTGTTTTTGGCGTGCCAGCCGGAGAACTGCTCGGGTACCTCGTCTCTGCAAGAGGAATCGAAGCCAACCCTGAGAAGGTGCAAAACATACTCGCAATGCCAGCACCGACCAAGCTTCATGAAGTGCAACGCCTAGCCGGCCGAGTCGCAGCTCTCAGCCGGTTCATTAGTAAGTTGGGAGAAAAGGCCCTGCCTTTCTACCAACTGATGAAAAAGGCAGACAAGTTCGAGTGGACAGAAGAAGCGCAAAACGCCTTTGACCAACTTAAGAAAACCCTCACGACTCCTCCAGTACTGGTGGCACCACTGGAGAACGAGCCGCTATACCTTTACGTGTCAGCCACGAACAGAGTGGTCAGCACAGTACTCGTAGTCGAACGAGGAGAAGAAGGGCACAGCCACCCGGTTCAGCGACCCGTCTACTTTCTCAGCGAGGTGCTAACCCTCTCCAAGCAACAATATCCGCATTACCAGAAGCTGGCGTACGGAGTCTTCATGACATCAAGGAAGGTCGTCCACTACTTCTCCGAGCACACCATCACGGTGGTAAGCTGCTCTGGGCTCTCCGACATCCTCACCAACCAAGCCGCGACAGGACGAGTCGCCAAGTGGGTTGTCGAGTTAGGACCCTGGGGGCTGAAGTATGCGCACCCGAAGGCAATCAAGGCCCAAGTTCTTCCAGAATTCACCACAGAGTGGATAGAGGCCCAGCTACCAGACGTACCCGATTTGTCCAACACTTGGACAATGTACTTCGACGGGTCCAAGAAGTTCATATCAGCAGGGGCGGGAGTCGTCCTCATCTCACCCAAAGGCGACAAACTGAAGTATGTACTGCAAATGGACTTCCCAACACCCTCCAACAACGAGGCAGAGTATGAAGCCCTAATCAACGGCATGCGGATGGCCAAAAACTGCGACGCCACTCACCTCATGATCTACGGAGACTCCTACCTCGTCGTGCAGCAAACCATGAAGCAATGTGACGCCATCGCCGACAACATGATAGCCTACAGGGACCTATATAACCAGTTGGAAGGCACCTTCGACGGCTGCGAGTTGCGGCACATCGGCCGCGAGAGCAACGAGGAAGCTGACACCCTCGCCAACCTCGGCTCAGACAAAGCGCCGGTGCCACCCGGAGTCTTCCTCGAGTGCATCACGCAACGCTCCATCAAGCTCCGACCTGCGCCGGGACCCTCTACACCGACAACGAGCACCACCAACCCGCCCAGCACGGAGAAGGAACCCATGGAGGTAATGATGGTCGAACCCACATGGACAAGCCCATACCTGGCCTACATACTGCATCAGAAGGTGCCAGCGAACCCAGTCGAAGCCAAGCGCATTGTCCACTGCTCCAAGGGCTTCACCGTCATCAACGGGGAACTCTACAAGCGAAGCATCTCAGGAGTCCTCCAAAGGTGCATCGACCCAGTCGACGGTCAAGCCATCTTACTCGAGATCCACGCCGGCATCTGCGGACACCACGCCAGCAGTCGAGCCTTGGTGGCCAAAGCCCTACGATCAGGGTTCTACTGGCCCACCGCAATGCAAGACGCAGAAGAACTCGTGAGGAAATGCATCGGCTGCCAGGAGTTCGCCAACAAGCCGCACGCACCGGCATCAGCACTGAAGACCATACCACTCGCGTGGCCCTTTGCTTAATGGGGGCTCGACATGGTGGGTCCACTCAAGAAGTCTTCTTCGGGCGGACACACTCACCTCCTGGTGGCAGTCGACAAGTTCACGAAGTGGATCGAAGCCGCGCCCATCACAAGTTCGACCGCCTCCTCGGCGGTTAACTTCATCAGGTCGATCATCTTCAGGTTCGGCGTGCCACACAGCATCATCACCGACAACGGCTCGAACTTCACAGCCGAAGAATTCAAGGACTTCTGCTCTGACCAAGGCATCAAGCTCAACTACGCATCCGTCTCGCACCCGCAATCCAACGGACAAGTCGAGAAAGCCAATGGCCTAGTCTGCAAGGGCGTAAAGAGGCGCCTGCGAGTGCCACTGAGGCGCGCCGCAGGTGCCTGGGTCGAAGAACTGCCATCTGTGCTGTGGAGTCTGCGCACCACACCAAATAGATCTACCCAGTACACACCATTCTTCATGGTGTACGGCGCTGAAGCAGTCCTGCCGTGCGACATCAAGTTCGACGCTCCCCGAGTGGTGGCCTACGATGAGTCTGATGCAGAGGAAGCACTCGAAGATGACATGGACACCCTGGACGAAGCACGCGACATCGCCCTTACCCGCACAGCCGTGTATCAGCAAGACCTGCGCAACTATCATGGGCGGCGACTGCGGCCCAGAGCGTTTGTTCCTGGTGATCTTGTCCTCCGTCTCAAACAGAAAAATGTGCATAAGCTTCCCTCCCCGTGGGAGGGTCCATACATCGTGACAGAAGCAATCGGCGGCGGAGCCTACCGCCTGAAGGACTCAAAGACGGGGACAGTCTGCAACAACCCGTGGAACGTTGCGCAACTGCGCCGCTTCTACGCCTGATCAACCCCAATTTGTAACAGTGCAATGTCAATAAGCGGCAGGTTTCAGACGCACTCTTTCCCTCGCCAGGGTACCCGAGGGGACTGGAAGGGTTTTAATGAGGCGTCCTGCTCGCAAAAATCAATAAAGTGATTTGAGGAACAAGCTCTCCCCTTTACTTTCATCAGCAAGCAACATAAACCTAGGCCGCCACCCGAACCACTCGGAGGCTGCGCCGCACAGGTCTAAGTCAACCTAGGCCGCCACCCGACGCACTCGGGGGCCGCGCCATACAGGTTCAACTCGCAAAAACCTCGGCCGCCACCCGAATCACTCGGGGGCTGCGCCACACAGGTCTAAGTCAACCTAGGCCGCCACCCGATGCACTCGGGGGCTGCGCCATACAGGTTCAACTCGCAAAAAACCTCGGCCGCCACCCGAATCACTCGGGGGCTGCGCCACACAGGTCTAAGTCAACCTAGGCCGCCACCCGATGCACTCGGGGGCTGCGCCATACAGGTTCAGCTTGCAAAAAACCTCGGCCGCCACCCGAATCACTCGGGGGCTGCGCCACACAGGTCTAAGTCAACCTAGGCCGCCACCCGACGCACTCGGGGGCCGCGCCATACAGGTTCAACTCGCAAAAACCTCAGCCGCCACCCGAATCACTCGGGGGCTGCGCCACACAGGTCGAAGTCAACCTAGGCCGCCACCCGACGCACTCGGGGGCTGCGCCATATAGGTTCAACTCGAAAAATCCTCGGCCGCCACCCGAACCACTCGGGGGCTACGCCGTACAGGTCTAAGTCAAGCCTCGGCCGCTCCCGACGCACTTGGGGGCTGCGCCGCACAGGTCTAACTCAAAAAACCTCGGCCGCACCCGACGCACTCGGGGGCTGCGCCGCACAGGTCTGACTCGAAAACGCCTCGGCCGCACTCGAAACACTCGGGGGCTGCGCCGCACAGGCCTGACTCGACACACCTTGGCCACACTCGATCCGCTCGGGGGCTGTGCCATACAGGTTTACAGAGGTCTGCAAGATACAATTTATTCACTCGGAGGCTACCACCACCTCGGCATACATACACTCATGCTCCCACTTGGGAAAAATATCTCTTACAAACTAATGCTATACAACAACAGTCTGGCATTCTCACTCTACAGGCTCATCCTTTGGCGCATCGAGTGGCCCTACAAGCTGTTCACTGAAGTTCTGGACCTGTTGAATCATCTGACGTGCAGCCGCAAGGGTATCGGCGTAGTCATCCGCTCCAGGCAAGCCGTCAAGCACCTTGTCCAAGGGAAGATGAGGCCGGTGCATCCGAACGTACGCCAGCGCCACGTTCGCCCCGCCGACAAGCTGGGCGTGCACGACTTCCTTCAACGCCTTGCCTTCACGGAATTTCTCCAGCAGCGCAGCCAGTCCACTAGGCTGCTCGTTGTGCGGAAAGTACACCTTGTTGATCTGCCAGAGGGTCTTCCTACAACCTTCCAGAAGCAAAGCAGCCCGCCAGGTGCGATCCAGCATTCTAGCCAGTACACTGCCTTCGGATTTGTTCGACCAAAACGTACGCGCTTCGGGTGAGTCACTGGTGGCCTCTCTTTCCACCCGCTCGTCCACTCGACTCTGCTCGGCCTTCCAGTCAGAGTTTACATCAGCATCAAGACCCAGCACTTAGAACAGAGAAAGCATAAAGAAGCCGAAGCAAAGCGCTAGAAGGCCAACCTTGCAGCTGTCGACTGATCAAGTCTATCTGGCCAAGAAGGAATTCCTCACGCTGTGAGAACGGCGCAGCGGGCCGTGACTTCAAGCGCTCCAACTCCAACTCGGCAATCTTCAACTTCGACTCGAGCTCAACAATCTTGTTTCTCATAAAGGTGATCACTCGCTGGTCATTTACACTTCGCGCAGGAGCTGGAGGAGTTCGACGACAATGGCGAGTGGGTGTAGCCGAAGAGGTGTCCTCATCCTCACCCGCACCAGCAGTTCTAGCGACCTCAGGAGCCTCGCCCATCTCAGACTGCCAAATTCGACAGCGTCAAGCAAGGAAAAGAGCACATTCATTCTAGCATAAATATAACAGAAGACTCGAAGGCACAAATTCACATTTCACATCAGCATGTTCGCGGCCAGAAGACCCGCAAACTATATGGTTCATTACAGACCAAGACCAAAAGTAGAAGCTTAAAATAAAGAAGTCTACATCGCAGACTCCGACTGAGAACGGCCCTTCCTAGCGGCCAACTCTGCAGCCTTGGTGATTCTCTTCTCGAAGGTGGCAACCAACTTCGCAGCCAGCTGACTCGCCCGCGCCTTCACACAGCTAAGGGACGCGGTTTTGCCATCAGGTCTCCGAGGGAAGTCGCTGACAACCTTCTCAAAGTCACCTGCGACTTGGTGACCAAGTAGGAGCTGGAAAGTGAGCTCTGAGCCGCGTACCGTCTGAGCACGCGTGTAGTCCGCCATGTTAGTCGCGTCGCCTTCAAAGGGAGCCGCAAGCGCGTCAACAGCGACCGGCGATGGCTGATTGGGGAAGATGCTCCGGTGCACAGTCACCAAGGCGCCGGTCGACTTATGCAGCGCCGTCGAGGCATACGCACAGACGCGATCGATGAAGCCAACAGCTTCCGTTAAGCTGACATTGGCACTGGAAGTTCCTTCGGGAGGAGCACCTCCGTAAGTCTCTGCTCCAAAAAGACCACACTGATAAGACACCAGAAGTCGACACAAGAAAAAGTAGGCAAACAGCCGAGATACTTACTTCCAGTAGCATCGGCGAGTGAGAGCAAGTGCTCAACCTAGGCCTTCTCCAGTTCATCCCGGGCTCGCTCACGCTCTTGAGCTTCGCCCAGTGACTTCTCCAGCTCCGCGACCCGCTTCGCCAGGCTCTCCCTTTCGCCTATGGATCACCGGAGCAAAGTTAACAATGAAGATAGTCGAAGCACCTCTCGAACGCAAGGGTTAGTACTCACTGTTTGCTTGCTCCAGAGCAGTGCGGAGCTGACCCCCCTCCTTCTCCATTGGCACGAAGGCTGCGGCTCCCTCCATCAGCTGACGACAAAACGGCTATGGAAAGAACAAGACATCAATCTGCGCCCGACTATTCTAGTCACACACATATTCGGGGGCTACTCCCATCGGGAGCGCTGTTCGCGCACCCGATACAGATCTTGCAGACTGAGTTAAGGGACACTTACATGCTCAAGCAATCCAGCATCCACCGAGGTCGCATCAGCAGTCTTCTCTGGCACGGAGGAGGTCGAAGCCTTCAAGGTCGACGCATCACCCGCCCGCGGCTCTTCTTCGGTCGCCTTCGCGGTCTGCTCGAACACGGGAGCAGAAGTGTGCTCCATCTCTGGAGGCGAAGAACCGACAGCGCCAGTACGGTAGCTGCGACAAGATATTTCAATTCAGATACTCGCAAAGGCAAAAAAAAAGGCACTCGACAAAACAAGGTGATGGTTGCAAGACTAACCTGGTGACGTCCAGATCATCATCGCTGCCCAGGGAGACGGAGGGCATCCTCGCGAACCCAGTCGGCGGCGCAGAGCTAAAGGGAGGCACGACCAAAGGCTCCGTCGGGTCGCTCGTGTGCCTGGCACCCGAGGACGACTCGCTTGCCTCGTCCACGTCCTCCACCTCCACCTGCTTTGCGGGTGACGAAGCCGAAGCAGACTCGCCACTCTTTCGTCTTTGTCGCTTCTGCAGCGGCTCTTCATCTTCATCATCCTCCACTACCTCTTCACTCCGAGAGGTGGCGGAGGGAACTTCATCGTCATCAACCTCTTCATCCTCATGAGGTCCGTTCTCCATCAACGGAGGAAGGCTGACAAAGCTGGAACGACCCTGTCAAAAATTCGGGTCAGACAAAAGAAGATCTCGACAGAACATACAAGACAGAAGCAAAACAAAAGTAAGCTTACCTCAGGCACAGGGTTGTTCGGCCCATACGGTTGGGCCGGGCACTTGACGTTGCACGGATCGGCAGCTCGGAGACTGGTGATGCTCCTCACCTTCGACTCAACTTCGTCATCGCCGAGTTCGTTGCCGTGCTCAAGCGCCCACATCGGGTGGACGCGAGCGCGGAGCGGCTGCACCTGGAGCCTGAAGAAGGTGGCAATGAGATGCACCCCACCTGTCTCGCGTCCAAGGCTCTTCAGCAGGCCACGGAGAAGCGCCAGAAGGGGTTGAGTCGCCTCCCTGTCTCCCTTTGACAGCGGGTGCGCCCAGGCCTTCGTCTTCCGCAACTCGCGATCAGCCGCGAAGGGAAGAAGCCCCTCCTGGTCGCACCTGACGTAGAACCACTTCCTCCGCCAGCCTTGGACGGAGTCGGATTTCTTCATCTGGAAGAAGGTGGTGTCGCCACGCACCTGGATGCCGAAGCCGCCCACCGGGTACACTTGCCCGCTCTTCCCCACGTTCCTCCTGACGAGGAACAGCGACTTCCATAGCAGCCAGTGGGGTGCGATCCCCAAGAAGCACTCGCAAAGCACGATAAAGCTCGCGATGCTCAAGACGCTATTTGGGAGTCAGATCGTGGATCTGAATCCCATAAGCGTACAGGAGACCACAAACGAAATCGTGGAGGGGGAACCCGAAACCCCGCGGAAGAACATCCATGAAGCATACGCGTTCCCCCTCGCGAGGGGCAGGGAATACCTCCTTCCCTGGAGCACGCACCGCCGCCTGGTCCGCCGGTGGCAGCAGCCCCTGCGCGCGGAGGCCCTCAAGATCGGCCTTCTTCACCGACGACTTTGTCCAGTCGCCCTCGGGCTTCTTCATCACGCCAGCCTCGGTGGCGGCGACGGCGCCGGCGGCAGACTTTCCCCTCTTCATTGTGACCTTGCTCATGGTGGGTGGAGAAGAATCTGGCAGAGGAGCAGCAATGGAGGAGAGAGCAGTTGAGACGACGGTGAAATGGAGATGGGATGAACTGTTCCCCACCGCGGTGAAAAATATATACCGCGGGGTCAGTTCATCCTGGCCGTTCCCCACGAAACCGCTCTCGACGGCCTCATATGGCCGTCCACGCGTCGCGCAGAGACGCCAACCGTCGCCGCCCACGCCGCCCACTACGCGCGGGAATCGAGGCGCCTTCATCACGCCGCGAAAAGTTCACGCCCAACGGTCAGATCAGTCAATGCTGGCACTGGGACCACCATGTCGCGTCCCATCGGATGCAGAGCACACCCAAAACGTCAGCGCTGACGTCATTTGCGGAGGCGTAGCAAGCCAATGGGCTGATGGAGCACCCGGACAGTTCATTCGAGTGCAATAAAGATACAGTAAGCTCTAAGAGCTGAGTCGACTCGACAAGTCCATTCGAGTGCAAAAGAAATACAGTAAGCTCCACGAGCTGAGCAAACTTGAGCAGTAAACCAAACCGGCCGAGTACAAAGTAAGTCATGCAAAGCAAGTTGCGACTCCGTCAATTCGAGTCCCTTCTTCACTCCCATCGGGAGCGGGCTTTTCGACTGAAGGAAAAACTGAGTTTAACCTCAATTGCAAGCAATTCAGCTTAATCTCGGGGGCTACTCCCATCGGGAGCGCTGTTCGCGCTCCCGAATGACTCAGAGCAATCGCAGTCGAAAAATCACCGACCAAAGCAATACTCAGAGTTTTCACCCTGTAGTCGATGTTTCGACTAAGGAATCCTCCATAAGCCCTGAACGGCCGGAGTCGACCATTTTATTTGTTCCTTTGAGGAACCTGGTGGCGTGCCCTGAAGGAAGGAGTCCTTTACCCGACTCTACGATTCGACTAAGCACTCGGGGGCTACTGTCGTGGGGTTACTCTTTGACTACCCCACGGTGGTGATACCTGGGTCACGCCAAGTCCATCAACCTTATGGCGAGGGTCCATGGAAGGCCCAAGAAGGACGACGTGCAGCCCAAGATAGTCGATGTTAGGTCTTCGGCCTTGATCGTCCTGTAAGTGCCATCGGCACCGTTCACCCGAGACCCAGCCTATCATATAAAGGCTGGGAGGGACCCTCGTCTATGGTAACGAACACGCTCACCCTCATAGCCGCCATCTCAAACCCTAGCGAGATTGCCATCTCGCCATTGTAGCCACGCATAACATCAATACCAGACAAGCAGGAAGTAGGGTGTTATCCTCCGGGAGCCTGAACCTGGGTAAATGCCTCGCCTGCTAGCCGTCGTGATCACCAGCGCTCATCTATCTCCCCCTCAATCAACCCGGGGTGCTTAACCCAGGGATTTGCCGAGCCCTAACCTCGTCAACCACTAACGCCAAGGAGTAGCAGTTGACGGGAGCATCATATGTGATGTTTTGACAAGCTAATTAGTGATGTAATTATCACTATATATCATTCTTGCATAGCCATCTCTATGTACCATTGGTATTAGATTATTTACAGAGATCCGAACAACAATTGGGGTGTAGTTTATGTATATCTTTAGAGGAACTGCAATATCACAAATTATATTGAAGTTTGTTCAAGATTTTGTGAGTTCTCTGGTGGAGCAATTACACTCACGTGTAGAGAGGTTGCTCCTTTTGCATACTTCGCTGTAAAGGATGTTATTACCAGCTTGCATTGTTGACATGTAGAAGTTCGTATATGGTGTGCCGTGTAAATGTGTGTTTCAGGCTTTGATCCTTCGACATATAGCACGTGTGTCGTGTTTCCCATTTGTCAAGATGCACGGGAGCAATTTACATGTAGCCCAATGGTTCCCGTTGTTCTTCCAACTCAAAAATTACAACTCAATATAAAATAAATTAAAATAAAATAAAGATCTACATAGCAACTATTTTAATTTATTAAACCTAAACAGCCACGGGCGTGGCATGCCGCCGCGCCAAGGCCTACTAGTTAGAGCAACTCCAGCCGTCCCCCCACGAAGCCCCCCAGGACAACTTTTCGACGCCGGCGGTCCATTATCCCCGTAGTCGCGCCCCTAGGACCCCCCAAGGCCTCGTTTTTTGCCGGATTTGGTCCAAATTTTATCCGGCGTCCCAGGCCGAACCCAGCGCGCTGGGTTCGGCCTGGGGGCGTCGGCAAAAGGGGAAAACCGCGCGGGCCACCCCTGTCGGCGAGAGAACGCACATTTCCACCAACAGATTCGTCCTTTCCTCCTCTCCTTCTCCCCGTCGCCGGCACCGACTCCTCCCTTCCGCCGCGAGCTCGCCACCAAAACCACCGCCAACCACCGCGACGACACCCTCTGCCGTATCCCCCTCCCCGCCCTATCCGCCTCCACCCGAGAATCGCCGTCGCGGTCAAGCTTCGCGCACATCCGCCTCCACCCTGCCCGCGAGGTGTTCGACGCTTTGCCTCGATGGACTCCGACGATGAGGAGATGCTCGCCGCTCTGCTGGACGAGGAAGCCGACTCTGCCGCCGCCGACGACGAAGAGCACTTGCTGATGCTCGCCTGTCTGGTTGGCCTGTACGACGCCGATGCACAGCTGAAGCGCGGTGGTTTGGCACCAGGTCGGCGCAAGAGCAAGGCACGCCAGCGTGCCGAGGGGTATTGCATGCTATATGCCGACTACTTCACCGACGATCCAGTACACGGCGAGAAGACATTTCGGCGCCGTTTCAGGATGAATCGGCACCTTTTCCTTAAGATTGTGCATGGCGTCCGAGAGTTCGACAGCTACTTCGTTTGCAAGAAGGATTGCACCGGTACGGTTGGTTTTTCCTCGCTTCAGAAGTGCACGGTCGCATTGAGATTGCTTGCATATGGAGCTCCATCTGATTCGCAGGATGACTATCTGCGCATGGCCGAATCCACCATCCTTAAGTGCTTCTACAGGTTCTGTAGAGCCGTAATTGGCGCATTTGGACCTGAATATTTGCGATCACCCACTGCTGAAGACACTGCTCGAATCCTAGCCGAGAATGAAGAAAGAGGATTTCCTGGGATGCTAGGAAGCATCGACTGCATGCACTGGAAATGGAAGAACTGTCCATTTGCTTGGCAGGGGATGTACAAAGGGCACAAAGGCGGTTGCAGTGTCGTACTTGAGGCAGTGGCTTCGTATGATACCTGGATTTGGCATTCCTTCTTTGGAATGCCAGGATCAAACAACGACATCAACGTCCTGCAGTGCTCGCCTGTCTTCTCCAAACTTGTTGAAGGTTCGAGATCAACGGGCACCATTACAACAAGGGATACTACCTGGTAGATGATATCTATCCAAAATGGTCAACATTTGTGAAAACCATCTCAAACCCTGTGCCGAAGACGGCTCAAGCTTGGTTTGCCAAGTGTCAGGAGGCTTGCAAAAAGGATGTCGAGCGGGCATTTGGTGGGATCCAAGCTCGATTTGCTGTTGTCCGGTATCCCGCTATGTACTGGTCGAAAGATCAGATGTGGGAGGTGATGACTTGTTGTGTGATCTTGCACAACATGATCATTGAGAGCGAGCGGAAGTATCCAGTAGATGAGAAGGAGAAGAAGGTGGCATACTTCAGACAGGGTCCTCTCGTGGGCGAGGATCCAGAGGAGAGCGAGCGTCTGCCTATACCGAAATCATAGACTGCCTACCTTGCAAAGCGTCAGGAGATCCGAGACCCAGTAGTTCATGAGCAATTGCAGCAAGATCTGGTGGAGCACCTGTGGAGGCGCAAAGGCGAGGTCTAGGTTTTATGTAATTTGATTTTAAAAAATTGTTTTAAATTTTATAATTTGTTAAATAATTTATAATAATTTTTCTGTCGAATTATTTTATACAAATGATAAATTTACTTTAAAAATAATGGATTTACTAGTAAAATGGGGTTTTATGATTATTTTCGCCTAAAAACGCCGGGTTGGGGGGCGACACGGCTGGGAATCGGGCTGCCCCACGCCCGTTTTTTTCCGTCGGTGTCCCCCAAAGCAGGCCCAAAGGCAATTCGGCCTGGAGGGCAACGGCTGGAGTTGCTCTAATTAGTACTACAGAACAAGGGAGAAAGAGAGAGAGAGTGGCACTCCGCCGGACGCGAGGAAGAGGAAAAGCAAGAAAGAGGCGGCCGGAACCCTAGGAGGATGGCGCTGCGGTCTCTGCTCCGGAAGGTGCCGACCCTCGCCGGCGTACTCAGGTTTCCGGCAGCCCACGCGCCTTCGCCGGCCATCCGTCCACTGCTCGGATCCCCTGCGTTCCAAGCGCCGGCACCGGCACCGGCGGCGGCTTCCCGATCTCTGTCCCATGGTACCAGCGCAGCGGCAGGTACCGGTTCTTCCGCCCCCCTCTCCCCACCGTGGTCGGTACGAAATCTCTGGAATTTATCGTTTCCTCGACCGTGTGTGTTGCAGGGTGGGCGACCCGTGAGGACGATGGAGGAAATGGGTCGCGCGCACGCGGAGTTCATGCAGAAGATGGAGATCATCGATAAACAGAGTGAAGAGGAGTGGAGGTAAGCGCATTACTTGTACAACAAATTTCTCAATGTCGTTCCGTGCTTGTACCTTGCTCTTCATCCACGGCCTTGTACTTCTTGGCCTCCTTGATTCGAGGGATCCCGTCTCGGTCAATGTCAAAGCGCACCTTGATTCCAGGGACGTCCCTAGGAGCCAATTTGATGCCGGAAAGCCTGAACTTGCCGCGCAGGCTGTTGTCCTTTGTCATGGCGCTCTAGTACACCTGGAACAATATGCTGGTATGGTTGTCCTCTCTTGTGGTGAAGGTCTCCTGCATCGTTGTGGGGATGTATGATTCCTCCTTTGGTGCCTACGCCCTGTGAGAGTGCCGTTACGTCGATAGCTTCGTAGTAAAATAGAACTACTTAGTGAAAATTACTTACATTTCTAGCTGTCATAGCAATCAGTAGGAATTGTGATGAACAAGAGGATGAAACCTATATTATCTATGTTTTCCTCTTGTTTGAAGGAAAGTTTAGCTCTCAGGGGTCTATTGGTCATGTATATTTCAAATTTAGATAGGTAAGCATGCTAGCAAAACACTGACGTCAGAGCAGTACTACAGCAGTTTTGAGTTTCAGGACAATGCACAGTTTAGCCTGTAAATTAAGAGATGTGCATGTAATAAAGTCTGCTATGATAAAAAAAGTCCCGAACCTGTTCTTGTGGTTCAGTTTTAGCTCTAACAAACACTCCGAAATACACAAGCAAGCATGATATATAAGAAGTCCCGAACCTGCTTGGCCTTCTAAACCCCCTTGCTTTTCCTCCTTATGGCTAGCGTTCTCCTAGTCTTTCTTCCTCCTTGCCTCCCCTGGTGCTTGCTCTCTTAGTTCATGGTCATGGCGCAGAGCTTCGATTTGGTGGGGATCGTCTGCAATGGTGCAAGACTGCTACATCAAGTAGATGGATATGCGTATAGTCTCTCTACTTTCCTAATTACACAGATGTGGATATGCTGCTCCTCTCCACCTTCCCTGGCCGTCAACTGTGCCCTGGTCCAGGCCAAGTGAGAACGAGATTCACTGGAGTCGGACGAAAATGGAGGGCGAGCTCGGAAGAGGAGTGACCAAGTGGGAGGATGGGCGCGGAGGGGAGAGGGCGAAGGCGCATGAAGTGGCGGAGGGAGAGGGATTTTTTCACCAGTGTTGGTTTTCCTCCCCACCAATAGCCAATACGAGCGTGCCATTTTCCTGTCCTAACTAATCTCTTTGTCTGATCCTTTTATTTTCCTTCCTAGCTCGCCACGTGGGTTTCTCGCCCCAGTAGGTCGTGTTCGAGCGTGCCATTTTCCTGTCCTAACTAATCTCTTTGTTTGATCCTTTTTTTTTTTCCTTCCTAGCTCGCCACGTGGGTTTCTCGCCCCAGTAGGTCGTGTTCGCAGCTTCTAAATGATTGTTGTGGCCTCAGGGTGGTTTTTTCCTGTGTCCAGTCTTGAATTATTTGTGATTTGGTGCAACAGACTGTGCAGATTAGCATTTTGGCGCGTCTAAGGTCTAAGTGTCCGATGACATATTCCGGACATATGACTTGAGCCTCAGAGGAGCGCTTTTACATTTTGATTTTCAGAACAGCTCTGTTTCTTCCAGTATATAATTAGCTATTTAACAGTTTCTCACTCTTGTTCTAAAACTTAGTCTATGTTTCTTCAGGTCTCTCATAACATAATTTCCCTTTGATGTGCAGGCTTGTAAAAGAGTCCTGGGCGAGGCTTCACAAGCAGCTCAATACAATTCAGAGGGGATGCAATGTCGTCATCATCCTTTCTGTGACTGCAGTTGTTCTGAACCTGATCACTCGTCCTATGTAGTACAGTATGGGTGTGCAACTACTCTGAACACTGTAGGTGTGCTAGAGAAATTAGCATAAAACCACCACTTTTGTGGCCGAGATCACCAAAAACCACCACTTTACGTTTGCGGGACAGAAATCCACCGCTATTGAGGTAGTTTTTTGCAATTCGGGCTAAAACCGGTCTGGCGGCGAATTGACACGCATTATAACAAGGGGGACCCACACGTCAGGCTGAGGTGGCGGTCCGCGGACGGTCGACTCTAACGGCCGTTAGTCCGTAAGGCTGTAACCCTAACTCTGGACCGGTATGTGCTCAGATTTTTTCCCCGTCCTCCTCTGGCTCCCTCTCGCGACCGCTCTGTGCTCAGCTCGCCGGCGCAGCCCCCTTGTTCTCCGGCCGCCGCATCTGCTTCGCCGAAATGCCGAGCTGGGGAGATGGCGAGAGTTCAGATGGTTCCTACCTGGGCGATGTGAGTCTGTCTCTCTTCCCCTTCTTATTCGTAGGGTTAGGGTTAGGGTTTCCGATTGGGGATTTTGCAATTTCTTTCGGTTGAGCTTCGTTTTCAGTGTTAGTTTTTTCAATTTGGTAGGTCACTGAGCAAGATTATTCCCCTGATTCAATTATCGACCCAATTTTCTGTGGCATTGATGTTGATGCAAGTGTGGTGTGTCGCGTTCACAAGCTGAAGCTAGAGAAATTTGTTGCATTTGAAGGAAGTAACACAGGACGGCGTTTCAATTAAAAATGTGAGTTTTACTGATATTTACAATCAGCAGTTGTAGCTTTAGTTACTGTCCGAATGATCTCTAATATATTTCCTTTTTTAGCAAGTGGAAAATTGTGGTTTTGTGGAGTGGGTTGATGCTGAGTGGCCTGAAAATTTAAAGAATTCTCTTACTCAGTTATGGACAATGTATGAGGATAGTGAGAATCGCCACATTGAAACAGATAATAAACATGCAGCCATGATGTACAAGTTAGTTGATGAAAAAGATAAGGCTGAGAGGAAATATGCAATGATGAATGCCGATGTAAACAAGTGGTTTGATTCCACTTGTAAAAGGGTTATGAAGGAAAATTATCACAAGATTATGAAAGAGGGCAGAGAGGAGGACCAGTTAGCTGTATGTCAGGCTGAGAAGGAGAAAGCTCTGAAAGCATTAGAAGAGGTGAAAAAGCAAAGGAGCCATCTACTGGTTGAGTTGCAGGCCTTAAAGGATTTGAAAAGTTGTGACCAAGAGATACTGATGATGAAGGAGAAGAATTTGGAAGAGGAGAAGGCAAAGCTGAAGGAAGAAAAAAAGAAGTTGGAGTATGGCATGTATGAAATGTTTAAAGCCAAAGGTGAGTTACAGAAGAAGCTCAGTAAAATCAAGGAGATTTGTGATGAGTGAGATGTAGGTTTAGATGAGTGAGATTTCAGTTAGGTTTGTATCAATTGATGTCCATTTGAACAAGTGGATTAAACTTGGTTGTATCAATTTGAACTATGTTGTAATAGGGTAGTATCCATTCGAAATCTGTTGTATCAGTGTTTTTTAATAAGAATTCTATTTGTGTAAGTGTTGAATTCTATTTGAATGTCGTTTAATAAGAATTATATTTGTGTAAGTGTTGAATTCTGTTTGAATGATTTCTGATGACTATTTGTTGTATCTGTGTGTTTGAATGATTTTTAACAAGAATTGTAGAATAAGAATTGGATAGTCGTCGTCAACGATATCGTCGACGACGACTAACCCAAATGCATCATTGCAGAAAAAGAATAGGATAGTCGTCGTCGACGATTTCTCGACGACGACTAACCCTAATGTATCATTGCAGAATAAGAATTGGATAGTCGTCGTCGACGATATCTCGACGACGACTAACCCTAATGCATCATTGCAGAAAAAGAATTGGATAGTCGTCGACGATATCTCGACGACGACTAACCCTAATGTATCATTGCAGAATAAGAATTGGATAGTCGTCGTCGACGATATCTCGACGACGACTATCCCTAATGCATCATTGCACACAAACATTATAAGATACCAGAAACATTCATTGTCTACCACACAAACATAGTCTTACACAAACTTTGTGTCCACAGAATCATAACTCAAAGTTTTACACACAAACATAGTCTTTTCAACACACAGCTACCACATGGACCACATAGTTTAGCATAGCACAAGGAACCAACATCAATAGTTCCCAGATGCTGTGAGGTATTCTTTTGTCTTCCCTGTTAGAAGTGGCCCCTTCCTCTTCCTGCCTCTCTTTGTTGGTGGAGCTGAAGATGATGGTGATGCTGTTGTTGGTGGTGGAGCTGAAGAGGATGGTGCTGCTCTTGTCCTTCCTGCAGGTCTTCTTGGAGGCCTAGGTGCAGTTGGAGCACCAGGATGAGCACCAGCAGAAGGAGCACCAGCAGGAGGAGCACCAGCAGAGGAGCACCAGCAGGAGGAGTACCAGTTGGAGGTGCATCTGTAGGTGCAAGGTCCTTTTTGCTCTGTCTATTAGCCTATCAGACATTAATGCTAATGTTAGAACTGACCAACACAAATATAGGTCCAAATATAGGTAGTAGCAGTACAGAAAACATGTAGTACCTGATTTTGTTGTTTCCTCAGCAGCAACCCTGGCCTCAATTCAGAATCACAATTAGTGTATCTATGGCCTGGTTTGTGGCAGTTGCCGCAAGTGATACTGCCCATTCTAGATGTATCTCTAGGGGCTGGCACCTCAAATAACCCTTTTCTTCTAGCTGTTTGTTTTCTTCCAGGTTTTTCTCTGAAAACAGGGGGGTCAATATCCTGTGTATCTGTCTTTGTCCATGCATCAGGACCAGGAACAGGGTACACAACATGCTTGTATGCCTCATAATACACAGGTTTTTTGAAGAAATCAGCAACAAATTCTTCTGGGCACTGCTTGGACTTCATAATTGCAGAAACTGCATGATTGCAGGGCAGACCAGTCTGATCCCATTTCTTGCAGCCACAAGTCCTTGCTCTCAGGTTCACTGCATGTATGTTGGACCCACTGGTTACTTGCCACAAATCTACATCAGCCTGCCTTGCAATGCAGTACCTGGAGTATTTTTTGGCCTCCTCTAATAATCCTGAGTAGTGAGGGGTTATTTCCTACCTTGTACTCTCTGTCAATTCTCTAATCTTGGAGTACTTCATCATCAGCTTTGTCCTTATCCCATCAACCATTGTCCAGATTGGCTTGTTTCTAACATCTAGTATCATTCTATTAAATACTTCACTAAGATTGTTGACAACAAGATCTGTTTTACAGTTGGTATCAAATGCATGCCTAGCCCAACACTCAGCTGGAATTGCTGCAAGCCAATTATATGCTTCTTCACAGTCACTTTTCATTGCAGCCATTCCTTTGTCAAAGCCAGCTTTAGTGCAACTGTAACTAGCTGTATCCATGTGTTTTTTAAGTTCTTCCCCTCTAAACCCTGCTGACTGGAAATTAGCATATATATGCCTAAGACAATATCTCTGTGGGGAGCTTGGAAATACACGAGATACTGCTTTCAGCAGGCCCTGGATATTTATTTAAAATATTCAATAAAACTACATGGACTTCAATATGTTCACAGAGAAATAATTAGTTGTTGACAGAGAAACACACCTTTTGCCTGTCAGACATTATAGTATAAGTTCCAAACTTGTTGCCCTCTCCAATGCAGAGCTTCAACTGGGTAAGAAACCAACACCAGCTAGCAGTGTCTTCTTTATCAACTATTCCAATGGCTATGGGGAAAATGTTGTTATTTCCATCTCTCCCAGTGGCAGCAAGTATTTGCTGGCCAGTGGTTAGTTTTATGAAACATCCATCTAAGCCTGACAATAAATAGTAGTGAGGGGTTGAATATGTTGACAATAAATAGTAGTGAGGGGTTGAATATGTTGACAATAAATAGTAGTTGCAATGAAAACATGTAATTGATGAAAAATTATAACTTACCAATAAAAGGACGACATCCATTAATGAATCCTTCTTTGGAAGCATTTAGACAGTAAAATAAGCCATGGAACCTGGGATTGGGACTAGGATGTTCCAATAATTCTTTTGTTGTCACAATGCACCTGCTTCCTGGGTTAGTTTCAAGTACAGTTTGCAGATAATCCCTTAACCTTTTGTACTGTGCCTTCTGATCACCTATCACCACCTGCAGGGCCTTCTTCCTTGCTCTGTAAGCCTTGCTCCTTGGCACTTGTACTCCATAATTCAATTTTGCATTTTCTATCAGAGTATCCACAGTGGTTTTAGGGTCTGTTCTTATTGCCTGCTCAGATGCATTAGCAACCCAGTCAATAGTTACTTTTGTTGATTCTCCTTGTACAGCACAGTGGTGCTTCAAACTCATTTTCCTGATACAAAATGTCTTCTCATGTTTAATCTCAGAACCAACCATGTAAAAAGGACATTCCTCCTCTGAGCACACAACAATAACCCTATCTTTATTGTTCCTCCAATATGCATAGTTTCTTAGCTGAGACACATGCAATTGCCTCAATGCTCTCCTGAACTGGTACACATCAGTAAAGCACATCTTCAGACACAGTTGGTCCTCTGGGTTAGCCCTTGACTCATCATACCACAACCTCTGCTTTGGTTTCTTTCTTCTACTCTTCCTGCCACTAGCAAGTTTAAACTTTTCCACTGCTCCATCATCATCACTGTCACCTAGGTCACCAGGATTTTTCTCCTCATCAGAAGAAGGCAGAAAATAGAAATAATCGTCACCAACTGGCTCATGGTGTGATCTGCTGGTAGGGCCTTTCCTCACTGCCAACTTACTAACTGCCAGAGGTTCTTCAAGGACCTCTTCATCTGAATCTGAACTCTCCTGGTATAATTCTTCCACATCAGTGTCTCCTTCAAAGTGCATAAAAGGATCATCTCTTTGCTTCTTCTGCTGCTGCAATATCTTCAGTATTTGCTTTTCTTCACTGTCTTCTTCTACAGCTATCCCTTTCCCCTTTCGGTTCTTCTCTTGAATCTGCTTGACTGCTTCTAACTCCTCTGCTAACTGCTTATCTCGCTCTTCTGGCCTATACTCACCCATGTCATAATAAAACTCCTCATCCTCTTCTAAAGAAACACACTCTACTCCCTTGTGCATATTGCTGCTCTGCTGTGTGCCAACATATAAAGCATCAGTGAAATCCACAGCCACAGGAAACAGTTCATCCTCACTTGCATCATCAGTTATGTAAGTCAGACCACCTTCATCAACAGCTAACAATACTGGCTCAGTAAGTTGGACCTGTGGTTCACATGTATCCATGTTCAAACCAACTGGTGCTGCTGCATTTGCCCTAATGACAGTCAAGTTCAACACCTTCTCACTCTGAAACCTGCTAAGCATTGTCTCCACCTTTGCCATGCTATCTAGTAGCTCCATTCCATTGATTCCACTGCCTTTTTCTTTGACATAATACATTTTATCCATAATTCCATAACCTTGTGTTTCAATCAGAGCTAGCAAATTCAGGAGAGTTATGTCTGATCTACCAAGTGTTCTCTCCAAATTATCTTCCCCCACAAAATTGAATCTAATTTCCCACACTTCGTCATCCAAACTACAGATAAATGAAGATTATACATGTTATTGTTTGGGAGGCGAAACCCTAACTACATTCAGAATGCCGCGGTACAAATGCTAGAGTAGGCACGGGTGAGGAGGCTTACTCGACGCCGGAGAAGGAAGATGACCAGTGGTGACTATGCTTTGCTGGGGAGGAGCGCACCGCACTCGCTAGTGCTGTCGCCGCAACTTTCTCCGGTGACCACGCCCGCGATATGGTCGAGCAACTGAAATCATCCACGCCCGCATGATGACCTCCGCTGCTCCTGATGCCGGCATAGCCGCCATCGCCGGCGCCGGTGGATTCTTCGTCGCCACCGCCGGCGGGATTCGCCGCCGCCATCATCGGGGGAGAGAGGGAGCCAGAGGACGGGGAAAAAAACTGAGCACACACCGGTCCAGAGTTAGGGTACTAACGGCCGTTAGAGTCGGCCGTCCGCGGACCGCCACGTCAGCCTGACGTGTGGGTCCCCCTTGTCATAATGCGTGTCAATTTGCCGCCAGACCGGTTTTAGCCCGAATTGCAAACAACTACCTCAATAGCGGTGGATTTCTGTCCCGGAAACGTAAAGTGGTGGTTTTTGGTGATCTCGACCACAAAAGTGGTGGTTTTATGCTAATTTCTCGGTGTGCTAGAATTCCAAGTATGGATGAGTCATTATGTCAGTACGCTGTTGGTCAGCAGCTTAATGTCATCGTACCTGATATTACTCTGATATTACTCTAAGCACCGGTGAATTATTATGATGTAATGGATCTACTAGGAGGGCGGCGTTTTGGTGCCCGGGAGCATATGCTCCCGGTATTTTTGACAAAATTTAAAAAATCAAAAACTGTTCAAAAAATTACGGAAAAAATCATGCACGTAACTAAGCATGGTGAGCATCGTCGTGAAAAATTTCGCATAGAAATGTTATCGTATGCGCCCTGGGCAAAAATGACAAAATTCTGACAGCAAATGAGATCCGAAAATTTGAATTTGCTGTCAGAATTTTGTCATTTTTGCCCAGGGCGCATACGGTGTCGGTACGAAATTTGTCACGATGATGCTCACCATGCTCAGGTACGTGCGTGATTTTTTTGAGAATTTTTTGAACAGTTTTTGATTTTTTATATTTTTTTGAAAATACCGGGAGCATATGCTCCCGGGCACCGAAGCGGATTTCCCATCTACTAGTATTTATTTATGCTATAAGCACTGGTGAATTGTGATGTAGTGGATTTACTTATGATCAGTTAGTTTGTTCAGACCGTGCAAAGATGACATGAAGCCAAGAAAGAGACTGGACCCTACCAATCCAAGTATCTGGCCGGACCATTTTATTGTCAACTGGAGTAGGAAAAGAGCGCACGTTTGGAGAAATTCATAGCAAACTGAAAGAATTCTTGTGCAAAAGATCCGGCGTGTACGTCGTCCTTAGTACGGGTGACTCTGCCAAAGCCGGATATTCGCGTGCCAGCCTCTCCTCCTAGGGTGTGTTTTGGGAACAGAGTAGAATGTAATTTTATGGTTTCATTCTAGAGAAACGGGTTGGTTTCAATCCTATATTTGGTTTGAGTTAAAAGAAATAGAATGGATTTGGTTGGAGAGTAGAATCGGGTAGATTCTATGAATAGAACAAGTGAGCACGCATGGGGTAGTTGCAAGAGAATAGAGGAGGTGAGAGAGCGTGGGGGTGGCTTTAACATGAAGAAACGGGGAGATTCTACCGATTTTGAGGAATGGGTTCACCTCCTTCCGTTCCATTTCTTAACCAAACACCGGAACTATCTTCAAGATCGGAACCATTCTACTATGTTCCACTTCATGATCTCACTAATGTACCATTTTGTAAATCGACCTCGTTATGAATATGGTACGGAGATCATCAGGCACCACATGCTGGAGTAGATATTTACCTTGATTCTGATGCTATAATCGTGTTAAGTGGTTCAATTGTTAAACATGAATTCATCATTTTTTGCTCCTTGATAGTTTTTAGGAATTTTATTATAGTCACTGTTTCTCAAAGCGAAATATTGTCTGACATGTAGACTTGTATTATTATAGAACAAAGACATGCATGTAGGTGGAGAACTCTGAATTGTTTGGAGAAGGGGAACCCTGTGAACTTGTATAGCTCCATTGAACGGAAAGCTAAAACTCCAACAAATGCAATACCCAATTCCTTGAGGCGGTGCAACAGCTTCTTACGCACAGCCTCCTTGCGTTTGTGGAGGGAGTGTAAGAGAAACAAATAGAAGTACACTTTGAACACACGTCGTCCATTACAAATAATTAGAAAGACGAGCGTACAAAGCATAGGTAATCCGGCACATACTTATACTACAACGGTAACCACCTACTACTAAAGTACTACTAGGTACTACCATAAACATAAGTCAGGATGGTTGCTATCCTTGTTCACGTCAGCCTACTTCGATTTTGCGGGGATCATCTCGCCCCAGTAGTTCGTGTTCACAGCTTCTAAATGATTGTTATGGCCTCAGGGTGGTTTCGTCTGTGTCCAGTCTTGAATTATTTGTGATTTGCTGCAGCAGATTAGCATTTAGGCGCGGCTAAGGTCTAACTGTCCAACGACATATTCCGGACATATGACTCCAGCCTCAGAGGAGCGCTTTTACATTTTGATTTTCAGAACAGCTCTGTTTCTTGCAGTATACTATATACTCATGCTGTTCATTTCTCAATTATTATTAGCTATTTAACAGTTTTTCACTCTTGTTGGTAAAACTTGGTCTCTGTTTCTTCAGTCCTGTCATAACATAATTTCCCTTTGATGTGCAGGCTTGAAAAAGAGTCCTGGGCAATGATTCGCAAGCAGCTCAAAACAATTGAGAGGGGATGCAATGTCGTCATCATCCTTTCTGCGACTGGACTTGTTCTGAACCTGATCACTCCTCCTATGTAGTACAGTATGGGTGTGCGATTACTCTGAACACTGTAGGTGTGCTAGATTCGAAGTACTACTAATTAGTCATTATGTCAGTACGCTGTTGGTCAGCAGCTTAATGTCAACGTACCTGATATTACTATGCCAAGCATCGGTGAATTATTTATGATGTAATGGATTACTTATGATCAGTTAGTTTGTTCAGACTGTGAAATGAAAAGGATTGAGACTGGACGGACCATTTTATTATCAACTGGAGTATGAAAAGGGAGTATGAAAAGAGAGCACGTTTGGCCGGACCATTTTATTGTCAACTGGAGTAGGAAAAGAGAGCATTTTAGGGTGTGTGTTTTAGGAACATAGTAGAATGAAATGTCATCGTTTCATTCTAGAGAAACGGGTTGGTTTCACTCCTATATTTAGTTTGAGTTAAAAAAATAGAGTAGATTGGTTTCGTTCATGTATTTGGTTGGAGAGTAGAATGGGGTAGATTCTGTGAATAGCACAAATGAGCACGCATGGGGTAGTTGCAAGAGAATAGAGCGCGTGGGAGTGGCTTTAACATGAAGAAACGGGGAGATTCTTCTGATTTTGAGGAATGGGTTCACCTCCTTCCGTTCCATATCTTAACCAAACACCGGAACTATCTTAAGTGCGGAACCATTCTATTACGTTCCACTTCATGATCTCACTGATGTACCCATTTTGTAAATTGACCTCGCCATGAATATAAGGTGAGGTACGGAGATCATCAGGACAAGCTCTCGAGTCTCGACATAATACACCACATACAGGAGTAGATATTCACCTCGATTGTGATGCTAGAACCGTGTTAAGTGGTTCGATTGTTAAACTTGAATTTATCTTGCTCCTTGATAGTTTCTTAGGAATTTTATTACCGTCACCGTTTCTCAAAATGGAATATTGCTTGACCTGCAGTTTTATAGAATAAAGACATGGATGTAGGTGGAGAACTCTGAATTGTTTGGAGAAGGGGAAAACTCTGAACTTGTATAGCTCCATTGAACGGAAAGCTAAAACTCCAACAAATACGAATACACTTTGAACACACGTCGTCCATTACAAACAATTAGAAAGACGAGCGTACAAAGCATAGGTAAACCGGCACACACTTATACTACAACGGTAACCACCTACTACTAAAGTACTACTAGATACTACCATAAACGTAAGTCAGGATGGTTGCTGGCACGCATAGAAGAATAACAGCATTACACACCCTGCTAACCTTCTCATGTTCCTTGCGAAGCATATCGAGGGTTTCAGCCTCATTACGCCTGCACATGAAGGAAGAGGCAATTGTCATCATCTCTTTTTACTAGGTAGTAAGTAGCAGAGTTTAATTATTATGAGAGCTCAAATTAAGCAAACGAGAGAGGTGGAAAATATTTACCTGCAAAGTTCAGGAAGAGCCTCAATCTCGCACCACACTTCCTTGAAGGTCTGATCAAAGTGTGCACGCTTGCGATTTATCTCCTCTCGCTGTGCGGCCAGCATTTCTGCTCGAGAAGAAGGAACTAGTCGCCCCTCCTACAATCAATAAGGCATGTGAGGAATGATCATGCATATGCAGGGCTCTCAGGATGGATCTAAATTTACTCTCGAATCGTCCTGGTGCTATGCAGTGTATTTTAGATGAAAAAAATCGAGCACCAGAGCAAAATTATTTTTATCCTAGAGTTGTTTAAGGGCATATGGGAATGAATTAGAATTACACAAATAAATCATGCATAAGGTAGGTTCTTAGGATGGATCTAAATTTACCCTCGAATCGGCCTAGTATTAGATGAAAAAGAATCGAGCCGCGGCTGACCAGATCAAAATCATGCCCGGATTCTTGAATTAGTCTAGCTCAGTCATAAGTCAACCCCGTATGCCCCTCCTAGAGTTGTTTAAAGGGCATATGGGAATGAATTACACAAATAAATCATGCATAAGCTAGGTTCTTAGGATGGATCTAAATTTAGGCACGAATCGGCCTGGTATTAGATGAAAAAGAATCGAGCCGCGGCTGACCAGATAAAAATCATGCCCGGATTCTTGAATTAGTCTAGCTCAGTCATAAGTCAACCCCGTATGCCCCTCCTAGAGTTGTTTAAAGGGCATATGGGAATGAATTACACAAATAAATCATGCATAAGGTAGGTTCTTAGGATGGATATAAATTTACCCTCGAATCGGCCTGGTATTAGATGAAAAAGAATCGGACCGCGGCTGACCAGATCAAGATCATGCAAGGATCAAAATCAGTCATAAATTTGCTTGTCAACCCCATATGCCCCTCCTAGAGTTATTTAAAGGGCATATGAGAATGAATTATTACAGAAATAAATCATGCATAAGCTAGGGTTCTCAGGATGGATCTAAATGTACTATGGAATCGGCCTGGTATTTCGATGAAAAAATCGAGACCAGATCTAAACACTTACCTCTGCGGAGGGGAGATCTGTAGAGGACATAAGCCGAGAACCCGCTGCCGGCGACACGGGCCCCATAATGGGGACCGTCGGCCAAGACCTTACACCGAGGGCCGGCATCTTTCTAACCAAAGAGCGCAGCGCCATGGCTTCTTATTCCAGCCGGCGGCGGCGACTTATTAGGGTTTTCTTGCCTTCGCTGCTTTCACCGAAGCCAGGGGACGGGAGAGCCCCGTACACCAGGACCTTCGTTTATAACTGCAGCCAAGCCAACCAACGGGCCAGCCCGCTCTCCGACTCCCCCTCCTATTCCAACTCTACTCCGCCACGGCCTCCGACTATATACAACTAAAGAAAAAACTTGTGTAAAGAATTTCATTTTTCTTTTATATACTTTAGAGCCATATAATATTTATGAGTCCATCGTAACCTCAACTTAGAGTCATAACTTGAATTCTTCTCTTGTGATCAAACTCTTAAGATCATGATTCTCCATAGCTTAACACATAAGATAGATCATGGCTTCTTCGATTTCCACACAAGAACTATATCTTTATTTCTTCTTCTTGATCTCACACCATATTCATCGCGTAAAATATATGGTCTTCATGCTAATACACAAATCATATATTTATATTTGTGAAATCGAACCTTAAATCCAACACATGGGCATCAATGAAACCATTAATCCACAGAGATTGTCATTGATTACCAAAACCACACATGGGGTCCACCCACTTACTCCATCACTCAGCAGTCTCAGACTCGACATGAGCCATGGAGACCCCTCTAACCTTCCAAGCAAAATTGCCTTGACGTTTCTCGCCTCTGCCAGCAACATAGTAAACGCGGTGGTGATGCCATGGTGTTCCCTAGTGTGCCGACATAAAGCGGGGTGTCACAGCATGCCACCTCGACGCTCCATGGCCCGAGAATAGACGTGCACGATCAGAACCTATCTGAGCCCGAGGTCCATGAGTGCACATCGCTTGCATGCTGACCGCCGGGTGTAGAAGGTTCGGATCATGGGGAGCGGATAGAATGTTGGCCGGAGGGAGACGCACCCTTTCGAACGGTCACAGTAGCGACCAATGACAGATCCGTACCGAAGTGCCTTATCTGGTTGGCCCCTTGACGATCGCCTGAGCCTGATTGCACGAGAAATTCACAAACATAAGAGACAAGTTAGAAGACACACTAGCGCTCGGCCTCTCTCGTTTTGGCGTTGATAGTTTCCTAATCGATCGTGTAGGGCCAAGGAAAATCGGTTTGCTCCATTGGGGAATAGGTAAGTCAGCTGAGCTTAGTGTCGTGGCGCGAGTCTAGGGGAGAGGCGTGGCTAGGTTAAGCCACCCGGGGTCATAGGACACCGAGAACAAATTGTTTTCTTTGACAAATTTTGTCCCATTCTCATTAGTGTATGACTCCCTTAAATCTAGGTCAAAATTATGTGCGACTCACATGCATAGTGACACCGGTTTACTTCTAGGTACTGCCGAGTCATAGCTGCTAGCATTAGGGCTTGTTTGGTTGCAAGGGATCCGGGGGGGTCCCGGCCTTTTCCCCGGGTGGAATGCCCACGCGTAAAAGTGACCCGGGGAAGCCCGCTGCATCGTTTGGTCGCCTAAGGGGGGAGAGGATACCGACCCCTTCCCCGGCCTTTCCTCGGGAGGTCTATCCACTACTCCGGAGGTCGGGGACGAAACCCTTGCTCTCTCTCATGTCTCGTCTCGTGACAGAGGCGACGGCGGGATGCCCTCCCGAGCTGTCGTGGGGTTGTCACGGCAAGTCCTTCCTCTGGGAAGGTGAGTTCTGGGGCCATCGGTGAACGAAGTACATAGGAGAGGTTAATCTCGCCAAGGGACACAGATTTACCCAGGTTCGGCCCCTCTTTATCGAGGTAAAGACCTACTTCCTGCTTCTCTTTATTGATTGGGTGGATTCTCGATTACAAGGCTCCGGCTCCTCTCTGGGGAGTCGGTGACTATGAATTGCTTAGGCCCTCTCGATCTAAGGTTCAGGACCCCGCTTATAAAGGTGGTCGGGTCCCTGGACTTACAACTTACACCGAGTCATACGTGAACACGGAGTCCTACTCTACGTCTTGGCCTTCCAAGTTAAAGCTCCGGGTTGTACTTGGACTCCTTCCTGGCGGGTCCCTTTTCCGTCATGGGCCTTGGTCGGCTTGTCTCCAGCCCAGCCCATGCGACTTGATGCACGACTCGGCTTTGGCCTTCTTGGTCTTGGCGGGTCTACTTTCCGGGTCCATGGGCCTACCTATAAAGTATCCCCCCATCAGTAGCCCCCGAATTTATCTTGGGCGCAGCTTTGGCGGCTTCCTTCGACTCCTTGGTTCGACTTCTTGATTCGGCTTCTCCAATTTGAGTCACAGGCTCAGAAGTCGCTTGCTGCTAGCTCCAAGATGAATTCCTGCATAAAAATATAACACACATATAAAATGAGTCTATCCTCACCCCTTGTTCAGGTCACCACTCTTGCCTTTGCATTAGCTGGCCGAGTTTGTTATGACTCTTGTGAACAAGGGCTGAAGAACTGGACTCTTTTTAACTCTCACTGTCACAGGACTCGCCATTCTGAGACAGGCCGGCTCCTTCCACTTCTGTGACTTTAATTTCTCTTATCATTTCCTGTTTGGCTTTTAGCCACTGAACCGTTATCCACGTATCTGTCATGGACCGTTATTGTAACTGTCTAGGGTTTTTCCCTTCTTATAAATTGCGAAAGGTAGGATCCAAAACCCTCACTTGTCCCTTTCGCCTCCAAATTCCCCTTTCTCTTTGCTCCTTTCTTTCCCGCGCACAGCACGCACCGCCCGCTCGCCATGGCACCCAAGCGCGTCAAGGTAGCTTCCAAGACCAAGGCCTCCTCGTCAAGCAGGACGGTTGACATTGCCGCCGCGGCCGCCGCCGCCGCTAGGGCTCCATCATCCAAGCGATCGATCTCCGCCGATTGGGGCGGATCTACTGTTACTACCGAGCAGCTCAAGGGGCATCGGCTTGCTGGCCTTCTTCCCTCCAGCGTCAAGGCTCGAGCCCCAGGGAATGAGGTGGTGCCCGCTCCTGCGAAGGATGAGGTTGTGATTTTCTCAGAGCACCTGTTCCGCGGATTCACGCCCCCGGGTAATCTCTTCTTCTGTCAGCTTCTCGCTTTCTACAAGCTGCGCATCCACGATTTGGCACCCAATTCTGTCCTTACTCTCTCCAATTTCGTGACTCTTTGTGATACCTCCAAATCAAGCCCGATCTTGACCTCTGGCTTGAACTTTTCTATTGCAACCCCCAGCCCGAAACCTCTGGGGGGCCTCTCCTTCAATGCGGCGCTGTCACTCTTCAGCGCCGCCTCCACTCTGTCTTCCCAAAACCTGTCTTCCCCAACCGTGTCAAGGACTGGCACAAAACTTTCTTCTACTTCAAGGACACTTCTCCTGCAGATGAACCTAAACTCCCTCTATTCTCTGAGGATCGCCTAGAGGCGACTCCTCTGATGAAGGCTAGGTGCTCAGAGGCCGCCCGGCCAAAAGTGGAGTCTTTGGTCATCCGGGTTTAAGCTCTTCTGTCTCACAACCTGGAGAACATGGACCTTGTGCGCTGCTGGACTACTTGGAGAATTCAGCCGCTGAGTCCTAGGACTCGGCTTATTCACACGTATACTCGCTGCGTGACTGATGACCTCCGAACAACAGACAAGCTATCAGATGGTCCTAAACTTGGTCGACTCATCAAAAAGCTGACCGGGAAGCCAGTGAAGGACCAAGCGCACTTTGGGCTCCAGCCCTTCTGCTCCACCAATCCGGCTCCTGGTGTAAGCTTTCTACTTTGTTGCATCTTTAACTTTCTTTTCCCTGTATCACTTGCTAACTCATTTTCTCTGACTCTTTTGCAGCCAACCGACTCCTTCTGGAAGCCGGCCTCTGAGGCTGGAGCTAGAATTGAAACTGAAGCTGAGGCTGAGATTGAGGAGGAGACTCCTGTCACAGAGCAAGCTACTATGGCAGAAGACGTTGATGATGATGCTGACGAGGAGTCCTCTCAGGAGGCTCCTGCTGAGAATGATGGTGATGATGATGATGATGAGGAGTCCTCTCCAGAGGCTCCTATTGTAGATGATACTGATGAGGGCGAGTCCTCCCCGGAGGCTCCTGTTACTGAGCAGGTTCACACGACTTCTAACACTGCGGCTGCTCAGCCAACCTCATCTGAAGAGTCCTCGGCTGCGAAAAGTCATTCCTCTTCATCCCCAGCTTCCAATAACAATGGGTCTCGAGAGGCTGTCCCCAAGGTACCCCTTTCACGAGTCCTTGGATCAACCCGTTCGCCTGCTAAGCCTGAAGAATGTGTGCAGAGCGTTGTTGCCGCTAGGAAGAGGAAATTGCGATCCGATGGGCCTGCAGAGACTCCTGACCCTTTACCAGTTTTGCACCAACGGAAGTCGACTTCTCCTCCTAGCAAAGACGACTCCTACCACTCTGGCATGTCTATGCCCTCTTCCGACTCTCAGGCCTCCTTGGACCTGGAGACTAATGCTGGGTACGACTTCTCTGTTTACTCTATTTGCATTCAAATGACTTGTGCTTTTTCTTTTCATTAGATTTGCTGCTGACTTCTGACTTTATCTATTTCAGGGCTCGGCCCTGTGTCAAGGTCACCAAACTCCCAAGCATGACTGATGTCACATCGGCTCGTGGGCCTGTCCCTCCTTCGTCTTCTCAGACAACAAGCACGAGGACAGGTCCCTCCACACCTGCATCTGCAGGTGCCACTACAGCTCCCACTATCCCCGAGTCCCCTTCAAGGACTCGGGAAGCGACTCCACTGGTGGCCCAACCCTCTTCTGGGACTGGGACTCCTGTCGCCGCGCCTCAAGCTCATCCGGCTCCTCCGAAGGCGGCTCCTGTAGCTCAACCAAGCGACAAGCCGGCCAAGTCTTCTATTAACTACAGTCGACTTCGGGTGGCTGATAATATGTCTTTCTCTGAAGCTTATGCTCAGGCCGTCGACTTGAATGACCAATCCGCCAGACTAAAGGATGATGAGCAAGCGGCCCTTAGGTCCCTTCATATGATCCATAACGTAAGCTTTATGACTTCTACCTTTTATGCTTTCTGGTAGCCTCCTATTGCAGTAGCCCCCAAGCACCTGTCTGCGGTGACTTGTGACTAAGATAGGTGCTTTGCTTTGAAATTGAACTCAATTGCTATGTAAAAAAATTTGCACACTGTAGCNTATCTATTTCAGGGCTCGGCCTTGTGTCAAGGTCACCAAACTCCCAAGCATGACTGATGTCACATCGGCTCGTGGGCCTGTCCCTCCTTCGGCTTCTCAGACAACAAGCACGAGGACAGGTCCCTCCACACCTGCACTGCAGGTGCCACTACAGCTCCCACTATCCCGAGTCCCCTTCAAGGACTCGGGAGCGACTCCACTGGTGGCCCAGCCCTCCTCTGGGACTGGGACTCCTGTCGCCGCACCTCAAGCTCCCGCTGGCCTCCGAAGGCGGCTCCTAGCTCAACCAAACGACAAGCCAAGTCCTCTATTGACTACAGTCGACTTCGGTGGCTGATAATATGTCTTTCTCTGAGGCTTATGCTCAAGCAGTCGACTTGAATGATCAATCCGCCAGGCTAAAGGATGAGCAAGCGCTCTTAGGTCTCTTCACATGATTCATAACGTAAGCTTATGACTTCTCTCCTTTATGCTTTCTGATAGCCTCCTATTGCAGTAGCCCCCAAGCACCTGTCTGTGGTGACTTGTGACTAAGATAGGTGCTTTGCTTTGAAATTGAACTCAATTGCTGTGTAGAAAAAATTTGCACACTGTAGCCCCCAAGCACTGAGTCCTTAGCTCTACTAGGACTCGGGGCTGCTGATTTGCTGTCTGTCGGGTCCTTGGACCAAAAACTTTTCCACGAGTAGCCCCCAAGCGCCGAGTTGTCAGCCTGCGACGACTTGGAGCTACAAATCATGTAATTTACTGGTACTTAACTTATAGAAAAAATTCTGCTCCTGCGAGTAGCCCCCAAGCGCCAAGTTGTTGACTTGTGACGACTTGGAGCTGATGACTTGTTGACTAGGACCCATGCCTTCTGGTGATAAAGAAAAACTGACTCCTGAGTAGCCCCCAAGCGCCAAGTTGTTAACTTGTGACGACTTGGAGCTCATGAGTTCTCTGCTTGACTTGTAAAGCTGACTTGTAAATCTGACTTAATATATCAATTCTGACTTGTAAAAATTTGACTTGTGATTGCAGAGCCTTATCTCCAAGATGAAGAGGGATATGAAGGAGCTGGAGGACCAGGCAGCTGCTAGTGCCAGGTCTGCTCAAGCTGAAAAGAGCACTCCTTCAATTGGAGAAGGATCTGAAGCTTTATCTGCTCAACTGGAGCAGGTGAAGAAAAGATCTGCAGATGCCAAGAGAATTGCCCAAAAGGCACACAATGATCTGAAAGCTGTCTTTGACACCTGCCGCAAAGGCATTGGGGCCATGTGCCAACATATATTTGGTAAGTTTGTGCCTTTGCTTACTCCTTCTTTGCACTTTTGAACTACACTTTTAACTGTATGACTGATTTCCTTTCTGCAGGGGCTGACTCCCCAAAACTCAAGCTGCCCACTAGCAAGCAACTTCATGAGATGCTGGACCACTGTCATGGGCTGCAAGAGGGAGCCCGTGCTGTGGTGAAATATCTGAATGCTAAGGGCAAGTGCCCCAAAGAGCCTGAACGTCTGGTGGATGAGTTGTCAAGGGCGCCAGGGTATATGCGGCTTTGGAAGCAATCCTCCTTGAGGAGAGCCTCCATCAGAATCCTTGCCTTAGCCCACAGCTATTACCCCACTGTCTTGGAGCCAGCCATTGCTTACTATGGGGAAGCCAGAACAACATGAAGATGGAAGGCTTTTACCTAGAATGACTTCAAGGCCTAGGAGAAGTTGGTACGCCCCTATGCCTGTGAGATTGCCAACAAGATGATCCTGAGGTATGGTTCACCATTATGACTTGGAGAACAAAAGAGTTTGCTCCAGAGACTCCTGAGATTGTAAAATTTGGCCGTCCCTCACATGACTCAGCTGGTGCCCCTTCTTCTTCGGCTGCGCCGAGTTCTTCTTCTCCGGCGGCTCCTGTGCTTAGCAACCCAACTGGTGCAGAGCCCGTATTAAGACTCCTACTGCGCCCACTCCTTCAAGAGCTAATCCTCTGGCGACGCCCAGAGACAAGAAGAGCTGGCTAGCACATGAAGAGTCCCAGAGGCACTGGTTTTCAAACGAAGAAAGTCGCCACCAAGCCTCCTGTGAAGCCGGCTCCTGCCTCTGCTGCTCAAACAAAAGACAGTCTCCTGTGAAGAAGGACTCCCCAATTCCAGCTGAGAAGTCGACTCCTCTAGAGGATCATCCTTTGAATGACTACTGAATTTTTGTAATGATGCACTACTGGTGCAAAACCTTTTAGGTCTTTTGAACTACTTGTTCTGAAATTGTGCCAATCGGCTTGTAATGACTTGCTTGTTAAACTGTGAAGTTGATATGTATTATCTATGCAAGTCATTTTGTGGTTCTTATAACCCATCCAATATCCACTGATGAATAAGTAGGCCCTGCATGACTTCTCTTACAGTTTGTGCTGACAGGCTCCTTAACCTCTCATGTCCCCTTAGGATTCATAAGAGCCGGAGACAAGTCATGCCTATAGATTAGCCATATTGTGCAGTATGCATCTGACTTACCAGCGAGAAAATTAGGAAAAGTTCGGCTACTGTGCCGGGTTCAAGAGTCTAAGCTTTGACTTTTTTCACTGAAAAGCAAGCCCCAAGAACCTGATGATCAAAATTAAAAACTAAAGCGCACTCACTGGGTGACTCGACTAAAGAACTCATATTTACAGAAGCCGGCTTTATTCCTTTGATCATAATAATTTGATTACATCTAGGCATGGCTCACTGGGCTCTTTGCCTTTCAACTCATAAAACTATTACACTTTAGTATAGTAAGGACGTAACTGAGCTATGTTCCATGCCTCTTTGCCTCTGCATAGGGATCTAGCGTATGAGCTGTGTCAGCTCCTTTACTTTCACTTGCCGGCTCTTGTACATCCATTAGATTAGTACGACCCATTGTGCAAGTTCTTGCTTATGACGAACGGTCCTTCCCATGGTGGAGATAACTTGTGCATCCCTTCCCTGTTTTGGACAAGGCGAAGCACTAAGTCGCCTTCCTAGGAAAGTCCGAGTCTTGATTCTGCGTGCGTGATATCGCCGCAAGTCCTGCTGATAAACTGCTGATCTCTCAAGGGCTAACTCCTTGCTTCCTCAAGTGCGTCCACCGAGTCCTGGCGAGCGAGTTCATTCTCTGTCTCGACATAATTGGCGACTCGTGGCGAGTCATGCAGCAAGTCGCTAGGCAGGACGGCTTCTGCTCCATACACCATGAAGAAAGGTGTGAAGCCAGTGGATCTGTTAGGAGTCGTCCTTATACTCCAAAGTACTGCTGGCAGCTCCTCAACCCAACACCCGGCGGCTCTTAGCAAGGGGACTCGGAGCCGAGGTTTAATTCCCTTCAGCAACTCCTGATTTGCCCTCTCTGCTTGTCCATTGGACTGTGGGTGTGCCACTGAGGCTAGGTCGAGTCTGATGTTGTTCTCACCACAGAACTTGGCCATCTCTCCAACTGATAAGTTGGTACCATTATCTGTAATGATGCTGTGAGGATATCCGAAGCGTGTTGCTATCTTCTTGAAAAATCTCACTGCTGATGCTCCGTCGACTCTGCTGACGGGTTCGACTTCCACCCACTTGGTGAACTTGTCAACTGCTACTAAAAGATGGGTCTTCTGACAAGGCGACTTTGAGAAAGGACCCACCATGTCAAGCCCCCAAACTGCAACGGCCAAGTGATAGGAATAGTCCTGAGCTCTTGAGGCTGGCACGTGGTCTTGCCTTGCGTACCTTTGCATCCATCACAGACTCGCACTATCTTTTCTGCGTCCAGATGTGCTGTTAATCAAAAGAACCTGTGCCTGAAAGCTTTCGACACCAAGGATCTAGTGGATGCATGATGACCACAATCACCTGCATGAATCTCTTGCAGTATTTGCCTGCCCTCTTCTGGAGACACACACCTCTGGTAGACTCCAGTGACACTCCTTCTGTACAACTCGCCATCAATGACTGTGTAGGACTTGCATCGTCTGATGAGTTGTTTCCGTTTGACTTCATCCTTTGGTAGTTCACCCTGTAGGAGATATGCAAGGTAAGGCTCTGTCGATGCTGGGATTGCCCGTACTGCTGCCACAAGTGCCGACTCTGGATCTGGGAAGGCTAACTCCTCCTCTGAAGGCAACTTGACTGATGGGTGGTGAAGTTCATCCACAAATACATTTGGGGGTACTTTCTCTCGACGAGAGCCGAGTCGTGATAACGCATCTGCAGCCTCGTTCTTGCGTCTGTCAATATGCTCCACTTGATAACCAGAGAAGAACCCGGCTATCTGTTCGACTGCTCTTCTATAAGCCGCCATTTTTTGCATCCTTCGAGTCCCATGTTCCAGATACTTGCTGGGCTACGAGATCCGAGTCCCCAAAGCACCTGATATGCTTGATGTTCATCTCCTTGGCCAGACGCAGGCCGTGTAGCAAAGCCTCATACTCTGCCATGTTGTTTGTACAATCAAAATGCAACTGAAGGACATATGCCAACTTATCTCCTTTTGGTGAAGTTAAAACCACGCTGGCTCCTGAGCCTTCTAGCTGTCTGGACCCGTCGAAGTGCATTGTCCAATATTTGGTGCAAGGTGAACTTGGTGAGGATGTGCAATCAGTCTAGTCATTGACGAAGTCGACCAAAGCTTGAGATTTGATTGCTATCCTAGGCTCATATGTGATATGGTAAGGGCCCAACTCGATTGCCCACTTGGCGATTCGACCTGTTGCGTCTCTGTTGCGTATGATGTCGGCTAGCGGTGCTGAACTCACCACTTTGATTGGATGCTCTTGAAAATAATGCTTAAGCTTCCTACTTGCAAGGAAAACTCCATAGACTAGCTTCTGCCATTGTGGGTACCTTTGCTTTGACTCTGTGAGGACTTCACTGATATAGTAAACAGGCCTCTGTACTGGGTACTCTTTTCCTTCCTCTGATCGTTCCACAACTACTACTGCACTGACCACCCTTTCATTGGCAGCCACATATAATAGCATGGGCTCCTTATCTGTAGGAGCTGCAAGTACTGGTGCTGATGATAGGGTTTTCTTCAAGCCCTCAAAAGCATCGTCGGCTTCTTTGTCCCATATGAATTTGTCTGACTTCCTCAAGGAGTCGGTAGAGAGGACCCGCCTTCTCTCTGAGTCTTGAAATGAATCTGCTTAGAGCTGCTACACAACCAGCGAGTTTCTGAACGTCCTTTAGACAAGTCGGCTTCTGCAGGTTGTGAATAGCCTTGATCTTCTCTGGGTTTGCTTCAATGCCTCTCTCTGAAACAATGAAGCCTAGGAGTTTGCCTGCAGGGACTCCAAAAACACACTTGGTTGGGTTGAGTTTCATCTTGTACTTGCGCAGGTTATCAAAGGTTTCTGTCAGGTCTGCTATCAGAGAGTCGGCCTTCTGAGACTTGACAACTACATCATCCACATAAGCGTGAATATTCCTTCCAATCTGTTCTTTGAAACAATTCTGGATGCACCTTTGATATGTAGCTCCTGCGTTCTTGAGTCCAAAGGGCATGATAAAAGACGTCTTCAGCTCATCCTCAATGTTGAGTCTGATCTGGGGGTACCCTGAATAGGCATCCAGGAAACAAAGTAACTCTGACCCCGCTGTGGAGTCAATGATCTGGTCAATACGAGGCAACGCAAACGGGTGCTTAGGGCAATGCTTGTTGAGACCCGTGAAGTCAATGCACATCCGCAACTCTCCTGTTTTTCTTCGGCACTAGCACTAGATTGGCTACCCACTCTGGGTGAAAGACTTCCTTGATGAACTCGGCTGCGAGGAGCCGAGCCACCTCTTCTCCAATGGCTTTCCTCCTGTCATCGTGAAACTTTCATAGAACTTGCTTAACTGGTCTTGCATTAGGGTTAACATGTAAGCTGTGCTCGGTGAGTTCTCTCGGGACTCCTGGCATGTCTGATGGCTTCCATGCAAAGACGTCCCAGTTCTCACGGATGAACTCGACGAGCGCGCTTTCCTATTTATCAGAGAGGTGTGCCCCAATGGCGAACTTCTTGGAAGAGTCACCAGGGGTAAAGTCGACTTGCTTTGTGTCCTGAGCTGATTTGAATTTCATCTTCTCTTCTGTGGCCGGCTTCTTTAGGACTGAGTTTTCCTCCGGGTCCACGTTCGCCTTGTAAAATTTCAGCTCCTCTTGAGCACAGGCTGTCTCGGCCATAGCTGCATCTCCTAGTTCACACTCCAATGCCATCTGTCTGCTGCCATTGACTGTAATGACTCCTGCTGGACCTGGCATCTTGAGTTTCAAGTAAACATAGCATGGTCTGGCCATAAACTTAAAGTATGCTGGTCGACCAAAGAGAGCATGGTATGGACTCTTGAGATCCACTACCTCAAAAGGCATAATATCTGAACGAAAATTCTCCACTGTGCCAAAAGCAACCTCAAGATAAATCTTACCGATTGGTTTGGCTGACTTCCCTGGTACGATTCCATGAAAAACTGTCTCAGTGGGTATTAGCTGCCTGTCTTGCAGCTGCATCCTTTTGAATGTGTCGTAATATAAAATGTTGATACTACTTCCACCATCCATGAGCACTTTGTTCAATGTGTAGCCCCCAACTTGAGGCGCCACCACCAAGGCTAGCTGCCCTGGGTCGTCGACTCTTGGTGGATGATCTGCCCGACTCCATGTGATGGTTTGCTCTGACCACCTGAGCCACTGTGGGATTGCCGGCTCCACTGCATTGACAGCTCTAACCTTTAATTTCTTGGCACGCTTGGACGTGCTTGTTGTAAAGACATGGTAATTGCCACAACTCGAGTTCTGTAGCCGAGTTGTGACATAATACTTCCCATTGTCATCATGAAGCTGCTTCGGGTTCTGCTGGAACCCGCCCTGCTGGTTACCTCCTCCTTGAGGTTGGTTAGGGTTATTGCCGGCTCCTCCATCATGGTTGCCGGGTCCTCCATCACCATTGTTTCCTCTATATCCATTGTTGTTGCCTCTATTTCCTGGTCCTGGGAATCTGGCACGCTGCAGATCCACACACTGTCCCAAGGTATGACCACACTTCCCGTTTCTGGCGTGTTTAGGGCATGGACTCGCCAAGACCTCCTCTGTGGTTGGCCTATGCCCCTGGTACCCTTGAGAATTGTTGTCCTTGCGCCTGACCCCAGTGTTTGTGTTAGCTACCAGGTCAGAGTTGTCTCCGTATGGCCGTTTGTTACCTCCCTGGTTCTGATTCTGATTTTGGTTCTGGTTCTGACCATTGCCACCATGTCCTTTAGACCCTCCTTCCTCCTGATCCTTTGTTTTGTCTGTGGCAGCGTGCTTATTAGCACCCGCCATGATCTCACCGATTGTAAGGGGAATACCTTGATTCAGGCTCTCCTTCATACGACCCAGCTTCCAGCTCAAGGGATTATAGCTGCAATTTCTCTCCATTGCCATTAACACTGAAATTGTTGGGAGTCCTTGCGATGAGTTGATGATCTCCGACACCCGCTTCATCCAATGCCTTGCAGACTCGCCCTTTCTCTGAACACACCGCTCCAAGTCCACTATGGTACTAAGCTTTTGCATGTTCCCTAGAAGTTCTGTACGAAAGCCGCCTTCAACTGCTCCCAAGAATTGATTGATCTAGGAGGCAAGTTACGCATCCAAACCTTGGCTGCTCCCTCCATCATAAGGTACATGAATTTAGCGCACAGATTACCTGTGGCATTGCGGATACTCATCGCCATCTCGTATGTGCCCAACCAAGAAGTCGGATCCATGTTGGGCTCATAATTGGGAACCTTGCGCGGCTCCTTGAAGTCGCTGGGGAAGGACTCAGACCTGATGGCATCTGACAGGCACTCTGGTCCTGTTAGTGAAGGAGAGGTACCAGGAAAAGTCACCTCTATGTGCACCCGGGTTGGCTGAGGCTGGTTATCTGGACCAGCTAGGGCTCTGTCCCTCTCAGCCTCCCGAGCCCTGGCCGCCTCCCTCTCTCATCGCTGTCTCGCTTCATCAACCACCAGCTGAGCTCGTGAGGCAGTTGGTATGTTTGCCCTATTCCTCTCTTGTTCACGGTGCCTTGCGCTTGTAGAGTTGGCCGGGTGAGACTCGTCATGCCGACTTCTCATGCCAGAGTTGAACGGTGTCGAGTGCAGCCTACTCGCATCTGGAAACGTTGGATAAAGAGCTTGCTGAGTCATTGCTGTCTTCAGCATCTCAATAGCTCGGCGGGTCTCCTGCCCCGCTGGTCCTTCTGGTATCTCGATGTTCTCTAATCTCATAGTTGCCGCATGAACATTGTCCATTGGATTGGAGTAATGTCCCTCTGGAGTACGAAACCGGCCAGGTGGGGGTCCCATACCACCCGTTGATCCTCCTCCGACTCCTCCATCAGGTGGTGGTCCGTTGGTACCGTTGCCGCCGGGTCCTTCTGGAGGTGGTGGTGGTGGTGGTGGTGTAGCTCCTCCTCCTGCGCCGCCTCCTGCAGCTGATGAACTCCCTAGCCCGGCTCCTGCGCCTGGACCATTGGGTGTGTTGAACAAAGCAGTTGGATTGACAATGACTCCGCCACGCAGGCGGCTCCTGGCTCTGCGATGCTGAATTGATGTAAGTTCTTCCTGGCGACTCCGCACAACCTGGGCCTCAGTCTGGACCCGGGCCCGCTCTTCCGCCAATCTGCGATTTGCCTCTGTAATTTCCGCTAGTTGCCTCTCTAACACAGCACGAGCACTTGCTAACTCAGCCGCCCGCTCTGCTGCGTTGCTTGCATTGATTTCCTTTGTCAGCAGACTTGGATCAAATTGATTTCCGCCGTTTCCAGACATATAGACTCCAACGACGCGGGCGCGTACTGGCGACTCCTCATAATCTTCCTCCTCAATTCCATACCCAAGCCGATCCTCGAACAAGGGCAGGATAGACTCTGAATCGGCGTAACCTGGCTCCATACATGGCTCCGCCAGCGACTCCTCTTCATTGTTGACAACAAATTGTTTCTCTGGCTCGGCGATGATGCCGACTTCTGATGTGCCGACCGACTCCTCGCCGTCGGACTCTACAACAACTGTAGGCTCTGATACTGACTCCGCCGAATTAGCGCGAAGTCCTGACGCCATTGGTGAACGAAGTACGTATGAGAAGTTAATCTCGCCTAGGAACACAGATTTACCCAGGTTCGGCCCCTCTTGATCGAGGTAAAGACCTACTTCCTGCTTCTCTTTATTGATTGGGTGGATTCTCGATTACAAGGCTCCGGCTCCTCTCTGGGGAGTCGGCGACTATGGATTGCTTAGGACTTGTCGATCTAAGGTCCAGGACCCCGCTTATAAAGGTGGCCGGGTCTCTGGACTTACAACCTACACCGAGTCATATTAGAACACGGAGTCCTACTCTACGTCTTGGCCTTCTAATTTAGGGCTCCGGGTTGTACTTGGACTCCTTCCTGACGGGTCCCTTTTCCGTCATGGGCCTTGGTCGGCTTGTCTCCAGCGCAGCCCATGCGACTTGATGCATGACTCGGCTTTGGCCTTCTTGGTCTTGGCGGGTCTACTTTCCGGGTCTATGGGACTACCTATAAAGTATCCCCCCATCAGGTACCTATCAAGACATCAATAGTATAACTGCAATTTGCCACCAAATAGTGTACTTCCTCCTCTGAAACTAAAGGCGCATTAAACATGAAAAGATACAAAAACTATTAGTGATATGTCCTGTTTGGTACCTATCACGACATCAGTACTATAACCACAATCTACCACCAAATAATGTACCTCCTGCTCTGATAATAATAGACGCACAATTATATTGCTAGACAATATTTTAAATCTTCAACAACTAATATACACCCAAAGTGTTGACTCAGACACCTAAATTCCACTTTTATCTTATATTCCCTTGTATTGTGCATCAGCCGGCAGTACAAAAAAGAGAGACCAATAGGGACTAGCCCCTGGCCACTGTTGATTTTTGTTTACAGAAGAAGCAAACATGCACCATAGGGGACTCAAACCCCTGTGGGCTGGTGCGCAAGTGATGACACATATAATTCAAAAAATCATCCTTGCTGCTCTGGAATCGTATGTGCGGCAACTAATTGGTGACTGCTTATTGAGAACTTTGTAATAAGAGCAGCGGTACTGCCTGTAACATGCAATCCGCCCAGAAAACGGAGCACCTAAACAGGTAAGCCGTCCTCTGTTTTCCTGACAGCCGAGAAACAGAGCATCTTTGCCCCCCAGGTGAGCCTCACCGTCTGACATCGCTTCATCAAAAACATTACGGTCCAGCACTTGCGTCAATGGACTAGCTAGACGTCAATGTGCATATGTTGGGTACACCCTCTGTTTCTAAATATAATTTGTTTTTAGATTTCTCATGATTCACACGTATCTGTATCGCATTTTAGTATGTCGATTCACTCATTTTTTTAGTGCGTTCTGACCACTACCGGTGTTAGTTGGGGGACCAACAAAGACGATTTTGCCCTAGATACATTATGAGTTAAATTTTGTTCACAGGACAAGAGCAGTACCGGGATTGGAGTACGTGCAAGCTGGAGTTGGATAACTAGCTTAGCTTCTTGAAGGTGTGAAACTCTCCGGAGAGCTACTGTACGTGCGTCTTTCTTTCTTTCTTCTTCCTTCATTTAGTTCCCTATGTATATAAATTGTTTTCATGAGTGTGTAAGTTTTGTTCCACTTGGGTTAAAATCATGTTCTGTGGTAGTTGTGATTTTTCCTCATCTGTATAATTTCTTTTGGACTGGCCTAATCCTTTTTTAAAACTTTTTACTCCTGATTAATGTTCCATTATTGGTAAACTTTTGTTACACTCGGTATAAAATTGTGTCGGGGTGCCACCTAGTAATTGAGTAACTTTCAACTATGATTTTGTAGATGTCTGTATATATGTGGAACTTTCCTCAGTAAATAAAGAAAAAAACAAATTTCACTTTCAAACATTAGACTTTTCATTGTTTTGTCCATGAAATATAACGTGCATTTCAATATCTTTTCCTATAACGAAGTTTTGGCATGGGCCACGAAATACGTACCCAAGGAACCAGATACACACTTATAAAGTTCATTCCAGGAACTAAATAACATCAGTAATAGTTGAAGTATATAGTAACTACACCCAAATAACAACCTACACAGGAAGAGCACAAGGGCAACTATACATATCACTCTTCAACATAATCCAGTCTATATCGAGGTACCGCTGATCCTAAAATGAAAGGTGTCTCTAGCATATCGCTCTGGTCAAAGAATTCTTTCGTGCGCCCGTCTATTCCACACCTATGCCGGAAGAATTCGTCATCGTGGCCCTGCTTTCCGCATTTAAATTCGGTGTCTGTCGTGGGGTTGTCACGGCAAGTTCTTCCTCAGGGAAGATGAGTTCTGGGGCCATTGATGACTGAAGTACGCTGGAACGGTTAATCTCGCCAAGGAACAAGGATTTACCCAGGTTCGGCCCCTCTGATTCGAGGTAAAGACCTACTTCCTGCTTCTATGTTATTGCTCTTGATATGTCTCGATTACAAGGACCCGGCTCCCACAACTTAGGAGCCGGCGACTTCTCTCTGGTGGCTAGGGTTTCTCTATTGATTGAAGCTTAGAACTTCTCTCTTGGAACTTGTCGATCTAAGGTCCAGGACCCCGCTTATAAAGGCTGCCGGGTCTCTGGACTTACACTTTACACCGAGTCATACTAGAACACGGAGTCCTACTCTACGTCTTGGTCTTCCAAGTTTAGACTCCGGGTTGTACTTGGACTCCTTCCGGACGGGTCCTTTCTTCATCATGGGCCTTGGTCGGCTTGTCTCCAGCCCAGCCCATGCGACTTGATACGTGACTCGGCTTTGGCCTTCTTGGTCTTGGCGGGTCTACTTTCCGGGTCCATGGGCCTACCTATAAAGTATCCCCCCATCAGTAGCCCCCGAATTTATCTTGGGCACAGCTTGGCGGCTTCCTCTGACTTGCTGGTTCGACTCTCTGGGTCGACTCCTTCCACTTGAGCCAATGGCTCCAAAGTCGCCTGCTGCTAGCTCCAAGATGAATTCCTGCATAAAAACATAACACATATATAAAATGAGTCCACTCTTATCCCTTGTTCAAGCCACCACTCTTGCCCTTGTACTAGCAGGCCGGGTTCTGGTGTGACTCTTGCGAACAAGGGCTAGATAAGCTGATTTCACTGTCACAGGACTCGTCATTCTGAGACAAGCCGGCTACTTCCACATCTGTGACCTTTGACCTTTCTCTGCTATAACTCCTTATCTGTCTTGTTAGCCACTAAAACGTTTTTACTGAAACGTTATCCACAGTTGACTTTCTAGGGTTTTACCCCCCTTTATAAATCTCGAAGGGTTAAGTCTTAAATCTCACTTGCCCCTTCAGCTCAAACCTCTCCTTCCTCTCTTCGCGCCCATCTCTTCCCGCGCCCAGCACGCACCGCCCGCACGCCATGGCTCCCAAGCGCTCAAAGACCACATCGAAGGCCAAGGCAACCACGTCGAGCAGGACGGTGAACATTGCCGCCGCGGCCGCCGCCGCCGCCAAACCCTCCTCCAAGCGATCGATCTCCGCCGATTGGAGTGGATCTACGGTCTCGGCGGAGCAATTGAAGACCCACAGGCTCTCAGGTTTGATCCCTTCTAGTGCTCAAGCTCGGGCCCCAGGGGATGAGATCGTTCCCTCTCCCGCTAAGGACGAAGTAGTTGTCTTCGTGGAGCACCTATTCCGCGGCTTTTCTCCCCCCGGCGATTTTTTCTTCCGCCAGCTCCTCGAGCTTTACGAGCTGCGGATTCACGATCTTGCTCCTAACTCCATTCTCACACTTTCTAATTTCGTCGTTCTCTGTGAGGATTACCTCCAGATTAAACCTGACATCAACCTTTGGCTCGAGCTATTCTATTGCAATCCTCAACCTGAAACCTCTGGAGGTCCTCTTCTCCAATGTGGCGCCGTCGCCCTTCAACGGCGCCTCAACTCCGTCTTCCCTAAGCCAGTTTTCCCAAATCGCATCAAAGACTGGCAAAGAACTTTCTTTTATTGCAAGGACACTTCCCCTGCAAATGAACCTAAGCTTCCCCTGTTCTCTGAGGAACGCCTCCGGGCGACTCCTCTGATGAAAGCCAGGTGCCCAGAGGCCGACCGGCCAAGGGTCGAGTCTCTGATCACTCGCATCCGGGCACTCTTGTCCCATAATTTGGAAAATATGGATTTGGTCCGTTGCTGGACAACCTGGAGAATCCAGCCGCTGAGTCCTAGGACTCGACTGATCTGCTCATATACCAGATGCGCTGGTGATGACCTCCGGGTTACGGAGCAGCTGTCTGATGGACCGGAACTTGGTCGACTCATCAAGAAGTTGACTGGGAAACCGGTGAAGGATCAAGCTCATTTCGGGCTCCAACCCTTCTGCTCAACCAACCCAGCTCCTGATGTAAGTATTACTCTCTACTTTATTTCAACCTTGACTTCACTTGTATTGCTTGCTGACTCATGTTTACTAACTCTTTTGCAGCTCACCGACTCCTTCTGGAAGCCGGCCTCTGGAGCTGGTTCTAAGAATAAAGCTGAAGCTGAGGCTGAAGCTGAAGAAGAAATCCCTGCCACAGATCAAACCACTGTGGCAGATGATACTGATGATGCGGATGAGGAGTCCTCCCAGGAGGCTCCTGCTGATGATGGTGCTGCCGATGAGGAGTCCTCGCCAGAGGCTCCCACTAAGAATGCTGACGAAGAGGAGTCCTCTCAAGAGGCTCCCATTGTGGAAGAAACCGACGATGACGAGTCCTCTCCAGAGGCTCCCCCCACTAGGCAAACTGACACTGCCTCTGCTGCTGCTCAACCATCTCCATCCGCAGAGTCCTCTGCCAGGAGTCATTCCTCATCTTCTCCAGCCTCGAACAATAATGGCTCTCGAGAGGCTGTTCCCAAGGTACCACTCTCACGAGTCCTTGGGTCCTCTCGCTCCCCCACTAAGCCTGAAGAGCAAATGCAGAGTGTTATCGCCGCTAGGAAGAGGAAGCTACGTTCCGATGGGCCTGCAGATGCTCCTGAGCCTCTGCCAGTCTCACACCAACGGAAATCGACCTCTCCTCCCCAAAAGGACGACTCTTACAACTCTGGTTTGTCAATGCCTTCTTCAAGCTCTCAGACCGCCTTGGATCTGGAGACCAATATTGGGTAAAACTCTTTTGTCTCTGTACTTGCAATTGTATGACTTCTGATCTTTCCTTTCACTAGGTTTATTGATTTCTATCTCTGAATATTTCAGGGCTCGGCCTTGTGCCAAGGTGACAAAGCTCCCAGGCATGGCTGATGTCTCCTCTGGGCGTGGACCTGCCCCTCCATCGACTTCTCAGACAACCAGTACGAGGACAGGTCCCTCCATCGCTGCATCAGCTGGCGCAGCCACGACTCCTACATTCCCGAGTCCTCTTCAAAGGCTCGAGCGGCGACTCCAACAACAGTCCAGCCCAGCTCTGGTGCTGCTGACTCCTGATTCTGCGCCTCCAGTTCAACCGGCTCCTGTCAAGCCGACTCCTGCAGCCTCTCCATCAATCAAGATCAAGTCATCTACTGACTACAGTCGACTTCGGGTGGCAGATAACATGTCATTTTCCGAAGCCTATGCTGAAGCAGTCGACTTGAACGATCAAGCTGCTAGGCTGAAGGACGACGAGCAAGCGGCTCTTAGGTCTCTTCACATGGTTCATGAAGTAAGCTTTTCTGACTTCTCCTTTCATGCTTTCTGGCATCATCCTATCTCAGTAGCCCCCAAGCACCTGTCTGTGGTGACTTGTGACTAGGATAGGTGCTTCATCCTGAAATCAAATCATTTGGTAGGTAGAACAAACTTGCATACTGTAGCCCCCAAGGCCTGAGTCCTTAGCTCTACTAGGACTCGGGGCTGATAATTTACTGTCTGTCGGGTCCTTAGACCAAAAACTTTCGCACGAGTAGCCCCCAAGCGCCGAGTTGTCAGCCTGCGACGACTTGGAGCTACCAATATGTATTACTCACTGATACCTTACTTGAAGAAAAAATTTCTGTTCTGCGAGTAGCCCCCAAGCGCCAAGTTGCTAACTTGTGGCGACTTGGAGCTTATGACTTCTCCACTAGGACTTGCATGTCTGAGAAAAAATCTGACTCCTGAGTAGCCCCCAAGCGCCAAGTTGTTAACTTGTGACGACTTGGAGCTCATGAGTTCTTTATTTGACTTGTGTAGCTCACTTGTGCTTTATGACTTGTAATTGCAGTGCATTGTCTCCAAGATGAAGAGAGATATGAAAGAACTTGAGGACCAGGCAGCTGCCAGTGCCAGATCTGCCATGGCCGAAAAAGAACACTCCCTTCAGCTTGAGAAGGATCTGAAGACCTTAGCTGCTCAACTGGAGCAGGTGAAAAAAGAGTCGGCTGAGGCCAAAAAGATTGCTCAGAAGGCACACAATGACCTACAAGCTGTGTTCAACACTTGCAAGAAGGGCATTGGTGCAATGTGTCAGCATATATTTGGTGAGTTTATGACTTTTGCTTGTTTCCTTTTGTACCTTTCTGAATTGCTTTTCAACTGACAATGACTCCTTGTTTCCTTTCTGCAGGGGCTGACTCCCCAAAGCTTAAATTGCCCACAAGCAAACAACTGTCTGAGATGCTTGATTACTGTCATGGGCTACAAGAGGGAGCCCGTTCTGTGGTCAAGTATTTGAATCATAAAGGCAAGTGCCCCAAAGAGCCTGAACGTCTGGTGGACGAGTTGTCCAGAGCACCAGGCTATGTACGTCTGTGGAAACAATCTTCTATGAGGAGATCTGCTATCAGGATCTTGGCCTTAGCCCACAGCTACTATCCCACTGTTCTTGAGCCAGCAATGCTTACAATGGGGAAGCCTGAGCAGCATGAAGATGGCAAACCTTTTACTCAGAATGATTTCATAGCCGAAGAAAAGCTGGTGCGGCCATATGCTTGTGAGATTGCGAATAAGATGGACCCTGAGGTATGGGTTCATCATTATGATTTGGAGAACAAGAGAGTCACTCCAATAACTCCTGAGATAGTAAACTTTGGCCGCCCATCACAGGACCCATCTGGTGTATTCACTGCCTCTGCCGGTCCGAGTTCATCGTCACCGGCGGCTCCTGTTCCGAGTGCTGAGCCTACCCTGAAGACTCCTGCTGCGCCCACTCCTTCTAGAGCTGTCTCTGGAGACGCTCAGAAACAAGCAGATCTTACTAAGCATATGAAGAGTCCCAAGGGTACTGGATTTCAAACGAAGAGAGTCGCCACCAAGCCTCCATTGAAGCCGGCTCCTTCCTCCGCTGCTCAAGCACAAGGCAAATCTCCTGCTAAGAAGAACTCATCGACTCCTGCTGTTCAAGCAAAGGACAAGTCGCCTGCTAAGGAAGGACTCCTCGACTCTGGCGAAGGAGTCGACTCCTCTAGAAGACCACCCTTTGAATGACTTTTGAGTGCTATGTAATGCTGTGTTACTGTTGAGACTTTGTAATTATGCTACTATGGTGCTTTTAAACTATTGAGCTTGTTGAGCTCTTTTGAGTTGTAAAGATGCACTACTGGTGCTTTAAACTATTTAGCTTGTTAGCTATTTTGAATTTGTGCCAATCGGCTTGGTTCTTATAACCCGTCTAATTTTTCACTGATGAATAAGTAGGCCCTGCATGACTTCTCGTACAGCTTGTGCTGACAGGTTCTTAACTCATATGTTCCTTAGGATCCATAAGAGAAAGAAGCAAGTCATGCCTGTAGATAGATCATATTGTGCAGGATGCATCTGACTTACCAGCGAGAAAACTAGGAAAATTTGGCTACTGTGCCGGGTCCAAGAGTTTAAGCTTAACTTTTTTCACTGAAAAGCAAGCCCCCAAGAACCTGATGATCAAATTTAAAGAACAAAGCGCACTCACTGGGTGACTCGACTAAAGGACTCATGTTCACAGAAGCCGGCTTTATTTCATTTGATCATAATAATTTGATTACATCTAGGCATGGCTCACTGGGCTCATTGCCTTTCAACTCATGAATCTATTACAACTTAAGTATAATAAGGACGTAGCTGAGCTATGTTCCAAGGCCTCTTTGCCTCTGCATAAGGATCTAGAGTATGAGCTGTATCAGCTCCTTTGCCTACACTTGCCGGCTCTCGCACATCCATCAGATAGTACGATCCGTTGTTCAGATTCTTGCTTATGACGAACGGTCCTTCCCATGGTGGAGATAACTTGTGCATCCCTTCCTTACTCTGGACAAGGCGAAGCACTAAGTCTCCTTCCTGGAAAGTCCTGGTCTTGACTCTGCGTGCGTGATATCGCCGCAGGTCCTGCTGATAAACTGCTGATCTCTCAAGGGCTAGCTCCCTTGCTTCCTCAAGTGCATCGACCGAGTCCTGGCGGGCGAGTTCGTTTTCTGTCTCCACATAATTGGCGACTCGTGGCGAGTCATGCAACAAGTCGCTTGGCAAGACAGCTTCTGCTCCATACACCATGAAGAAAGGTGTGAAGCCAGTAGATCTGTTAGGAGTCGTCCTGATGCTCCAAAGCACTGCTGGTAACTCCTCAACCCAAGACCCGGCGGCTCTTAGCAAAGGGACTCGGAGCCGGGGCTTAATTCCCTTCAGCAACTCCTGATTTGCCCTCTCTGCTTGTCCATTGGACTGTGGATGTGCCACTGAGGCTAGGTCGAGTCTGATGTTGTTCTCACCACAAAACTTGGCCATCTCCCCAACTGATAAGTTGGTACCATTGTCTGTAATGATGCTGTGAGGATACCCAAAACGTGTGGCTATCTTCTTGAAGAATCTCACAGCTGATGCACCGTCGACTCTGCTGACGGGTTCCACCTCCACCCACTTGGTGAACTTGTCAACTGCTACTAGCAGATGGGTCTTCTGACAAGGCGACTTTGAGAAAGGGCCCACCATGTCGAGTCCCCAAACTGCAAATGGCCAAGTGATAGGGATGGTTCTGAGTTCTTGAGCTGGCACGTGGTCTTGCCTTGCGTACCTTTGACATCCATCACAGACTCGAACTATCCTCTCTGCATCTAAATGTGCTGTCAACCAAAAGAACCCGTGTCTGAAAGCTTTTGACACCAAGGATCTAGTGGATGCATGATGACCACAATCTCCTGCATGGATCTCTTGCAATATTTGCTTGCCCTCTTCTGGAGACACACATCTCTGGTAGACTCCAGTAACGCTTCTTCTATATAACTCGCCGTTAATGACTGTATAGGACTTGCATCGCCTGATGAGTTGCTTTCGCTTGACCTCATCCTTTGGGAGTTCACCCCGCAGGAGATAGGCTAGGTAGGGCTCTGTCCATGTTGGGATTGCTCGTACTGCTGCAACAAGTGCCGACTCTGGGTCTGGAAAGGCTAACTCCTCCTCTGTGGGCAACTTGACTGAAGGGTGGTGAAGTTCATCTAAGAACACATTTGGTGGTACTTTCTCTCGACGAGAGCCGAGTCGTGATAACGCATCAGCGGCTTCGTTCTTGCGTCTGTCAATATGCTCCACTTGATAACCAGAAAAGAACCCGGCTATCTGTTCGACTGCTCTTCTATAAGCTGCCATGTTTGCATCCTTCGAGTCCCAAGTTCCAGATACTTGCTGAGCTACGAGATCCGAGTCTCCAAAGCACCTGATACGCTTGATGTTCATCTCCTTGGCCAAACGCAGGCCATGTAGCAAAGCCTCATACTCTGCCATGTTGTTGGTGCAATCAAAGTGTAACTGAAGGACGTATGCTAACTTATCTCCCTTAGGCGATGTTAACACCACGCCGGCTCCTGAGCCTTCCAACTGTCTGGACCCATCAAAGTGCATTGTCCAATACTTGGTGCAAGGGGTGCTTGGTGAAGATGTAAAATCTGTCCAATCATTGACAAAATCCACCAAAGCTTGAGATTTGATCGCTGTCCTTGGCTCATATGTGATATGATAAGGACCCAACTCAATTGCCCACTTGGCAACTCGCCCTGTTGCCTCTCTGTTGCGTATAATATCTGCCAGCGGTGCTGAACTCACCACCTTAATTGGATGCTCTTGGAAATAATGCTTGAGCTTTCTACTTGCAAGAAAAACTCCATAAACTAATTTCTGCCACTGAGGGTACCTTTGCTTTGACTCTGTGAGGACTTCACTGATGTAGTAGACAGGTCTCTGCACTGGGTACTCCTTTCCTTCCTCTGCACGTTCCACAACTACTACTGCGCTGACAACTCTCTCGTTGGCAGCTACATATAATAGCATGGGCTCCTTATCTGTAGGAGCTGCAAGCACTGGTGCTGTTGATAAAGTTTTCTTCAACTCCTCAAAAGCACGGTCAGCCTCTTCATCCCATAGGAATTTGTCTGACTTCTTCAGGAGTCGGTAGAGAGGACCCGCCTTCTCCCCGAGTCTGGAAATAAACCTGCTCAGAGCTGCCACACATCCAGTGAGCTTTTGAACGTCCTTCAGACAAGTCGGCTTCTGCAAGTTATGGATAGCCTTGATTTTCTCTGGATTTGCCTCAATGCCTCTCTCTGAAACGATGAAGCCTAGGAGTTTGCCAGCAGGGACTCCAAAGACACACTTGGTCGGGTTGAGCTTCATCTTATACTTGCGCAGGTTCTCAAAGGTTTCTGTCAAGTCTGCTATCAAAGAGTCGGCCTTCTGAGATTTGACAACTACATCATCCACATAAGCATGAATATTCCTTCCAATCTGTTTTTTGAAACAGTTCTGGATACACCTCTGATATGTAGCTCCCGCATTCTTGAGTCCAAAGGGCATTGTTGTGTAACAAAATGCTCCAAAGGGCGTGATGAAGGACGTTTTCAACTCATCCTCTATGTTGAGTCTGATCTGATGGTACCCTGAATATGCATCCAAGAAACAAAGCAACTCTGACCCCGCTGTGGAGTCGATGATCTGGTCTATGCGAGGTAGTGCAAACGGGTCCTTAGGGCAATGCTTGTTCAGGCCCGTGAAGTCAATGCACATCCTTAACTCTCCTGTCTTCTTTGGTACCAACACTGGATTGGCCACCCACTCTGGGTGAAAGACCTCCTTGATGAACTCGGCTGCGAGGAGCCGAGCCACCTCTTCTCCTATGGCTTTCCTCCTGTCATCATGAAACTTGCGCAGACCCTGCTTGACTGGTCTTGCATTAGGATTAACGTGTAAGCTGTGCTCGGCGAGTTCTCTCGGGACTCCTGGCATGTCAGATGGCTTCCATGCAAAAACGTCCCGGTTCTCACGGATGAACTCGACGAGCGCGCTTTCCTATTTATCAGAGAGGTGTGCCCCAATGGTGAACTGCTTGGAAGAGTCACCAGGGGTAAAGTCGACTTGCTTTGTGTCCTGAGCTGACTTGAATTTCATCTTCTCCTCTGTGGCCGGCTTCTTAAGGACCGAGTTGTCCTCCGGATCCACGTTTGCCTTGTAAAACTTCAGCTCCTCTTGAGCACAAGCTGTCTCAGCCATGGCTGCATCACCAATCTCGCACTCCAATGCCATCTGTCTGCTGCCATTAACTGTGATGATTCCTGCTGGACCTGGCATCTTGAGCTTCAAGTACACATAACATGGCCTGGCCATAAACTTAAAATATGCAGGTCGACCAAAAAGAGCATGATATGGGCTCTTAAGGTCCACTACCTCAAAGGGCATAATCTCTGAACGAAAATTCTCCACTGTGCCAAAAGCAACCTCAAGATAAATCTTACCGATAGGTTTAGCCGACTTCCCTGGTACTATCCCGTGGAACACTGTCTCTGTTGGAATTAGCTGTCTATCTTGCAGCTGCATCCTCTTGAATGTGTCGTAATATAAGATGTTGATACTGCTTCCACCATCCATAAGCACTTTGTTCAATGTATAGCCCCCAACTTGAGGTGCCACTACCAAGGCTAGCTGCCCTGGCTCGTCGACTCTTGGAGGATGATCTGCCCGACTCCATGTGATGGTTTGCTCTGACCACCTGAGCCACTGTGGAAGGGCCGGCTCTACTGCATTAACTGCTCTGACTTTCAACTTCTTGGAACGCTTGGACGTACTAGTTGTGAATACATGGTAGCTGCCACGACTCGGGTTGTGCTGCCGAGTTGTGACATAATACTGACCATTGCCCTCATTGAGCTGCTTCGGGTTCTGCTGGAACCCGCCCTGCTGGTGACCTCCTCCTTGAGGTTGGTTTGAGTTGTTGCCGGCTCCTCCACCGTTATTGCCGGGTCCTCCGGCTCCGTTGTTCCCTCTATATCCACCATTGTTGTTACCTCCTCCTGGCCCTTGGAACCTGGCGCGCTGCAAATCTACGCACTGTCCCAGGGTATGACCGCATCTACCGTTCTTAGCATGTTTAGGGCAGGGAATCCTCAAGACCTCCTCCGTGCTTGGAGTGCGGCCTTGGTATCCACCAGAATTGTTGTCCTTACGTCTGACTCCAGTGTTTGTGTTGGCCACTAGGTCAGAGTTGTCTCCATACGGCCTCTTGCTACCACCTTGATTCTGGTTCTGATTCTGGTTCTGATTCTGACCATTGCCACCTTGTCCTTTAGTTCCTTCCTCCTGATCCTTTGTTTTGTCTGTGGCAGCGTGCTTATTAGCACCTGCCATGATCTCACCAATCGTAAGGGGAATACCTTGATTCAGGCTCTCCTTCATACGACCTAGCTTCCAACTCAAGGGATTGTAACTGCAATTTCTCTCCATCGCCATTAACACTGAAACTGGTGGGAGTCCTTGTGAGGAGTTAATGATCTCTGAGACTCGCTTCATCCAGTGCCTTGCTGACTCGCCCTTCCTCTGGACACATCGCTCCAGGTCCTCAATGGTGCTGAGTTTCTTGCAAGTGCCTTGGAAATTCTGAATAAAAGCCGCCTTCAATTGCTCCCAAGAGTTAATTGACCTAGGAGGCAAGTTGCGCATCCACACCTTGGCTGCTCCCTCCATCATAAGATACATGAACTTGGCACACAGATTACCTGTGGCATTGCGAATACTCATCGCCATCTCGTATGTACCCAACCAAGAGGTCGGGTCCATGTTAGGCTCATAGTTTGGAACCTTGCGCGGCTCCTTGAAACTGCTAGGGAAGGACTCGGATCTGATGGCATCGGACAAACACTCTGGTCCTGTTAATGCTGGGGAAGCACCAGGAGAAGTCACCTCCTCGTGGACCCGGCTCGGCTGAGGCGGGTTGGCTGCAAGCACTAACGCTCTGTCCCTCTCTGCCTCCCGAGCTCTTGCTGCTTCTCTCTCTCGTCGTTGCCTTGCTTCATCAACCACTAGCTGAGCTTGTGAAGCAGTTGGTATGTTTGCACGATTCCTCGCTAGTTCACGACGCCTTGCACTCGTAGAGTTTGCCGGGTTGGACTCGCCGTGCCGACTCCTCGTACCTGAGTTAAAGGGCGTTGAGTGTAGCCTACTTGCATCTGGAAAAGCTGGATACAAAGCCTGCTGAGTCAAGGCTGTTTTCAGTAACTCGATAGCCTCCCGAGTCTCCTGTCCTGCTGGTCCCTCTGGTACCACAATATTCTCCAATCTCAGAGTCGCCGCATGCACGTTGTCCATAGGATTAGAATAATGTCCCTCTGGGGTATGAAATCTGTTGGGCTGTGCCCCTAAGCCACCAGATGCTCCTCCTCCGACTCCTCCTTCAGGCGGTGGTCCGTTAGCACGGCTGCCTCCCGATCCTTCTGGGGTGGTGGTGGTGGTGGTGGTGGTGGTGCTCCTCCGGCTCCTCCTGCGGCGCCTCCTGCTGCCGCTGAGCCTCCTAGTCCGGCTCCTCTGCCTGGACCATTGGGTGTGGTGAATAGATTGGTCGGATTGATGTGGACTCCATCATGCAAGCGACTCCTGGCTCGGCGATGCTGAATTGAAGTAAGCTCCTCGCGGCGCCTCCGCACGACCTGAGCTTCATCTTGGACTCGGGCCTGCTCTGCAGCTAGTCTACGGTTTGCCTCTGTGATATCAGCTAGTTGCTTCTCCAACGCAGCACGAGCGTTGGTTAACTCGGCCGCCCTCTCTGCGGCATTACTTGCATTAATCTCCTTTGTCAATAAAGTTGCATCAAACTGATTCCCAGTGTTTCCAGACATGTAGACTCCCACAACACGAGCGCGTACTGGCGACTCCTCATAATCCTCTTCCTCTATCCCGTACCCAAGCCGATCTTCAAACAAGGGTAGGATGGACTCTGAATCTGCATCATAATCTGAATCTGACTCTTGCATCACATCTGGTTCCTCAGCTAGGGGTTCCTCAGACTCGGCGATGATGCCGACCTCTGAAGTTCCGACCGACTCCTCGCCGTCGGACTCGACGATAACAGTTAGCTCTGGCACCGACTCCGCCGAGTTCTCGCGAAGACCCGACGCGCACACCATCCCGACGAACACGTTGATTCCTCCAAAGACAAGCTGATAGCCCTCGTCGACTTCGTTCATCTCCGAGGTCCAGCCTGAGTCATCGATCTCTGTCTCTCCATGCTCATCAGTGTAGACCCGCCCGATGGCGAGTTTCTCCATAGCTCGACGAGCAGCTCCAACGATCTCGACTCCTTTTGTCACCGTAGGCCCCACGGTGGGCGCCAACTGTCGTGGGGTTGTCACGGCAAGTTCTTCCTTAGGGAAGATGAGTTCTGGGGCCATTGATGACTGAAGTACGCTGGAACGGTTAATCTCGCCAAGGAACAAGGATTTACCCAGGTTCGGCCCCTCTGATTCGAGGTAAAGACCTACTTCCTGCTTCTATGTTATTGCTCTTGATATGTCTCGATTACAAGGACCCGGCTCCCACAACTTAGGAGCCGGCGACTTCTCTCTGGTGGCTAGGGTTTCTCTATCGATTGAAGCTTAGAACTCTCTCTGGAACTTGTCGATCTAAGGTCCAGGACCCCGCTTATAAAGGCTGCCGGGTCTCTGGACTTACACTTTACACCGAGTCATACTAGAACACGGAGTCCTACTCTACGTCTTGGTCTTCCAAGTTTAGACTCCGGGTTGTACTTGGACTCCTTCCGGACGGGTCCTTTCTTCATCATGGGCCTTGGTCGGCTTGTCTCCAGCCCAGCCCATGCGACTTGATACGTGACTCGGCTTTGGCCTTCTTGGTCTTGGCGGGTCTACTTTCCGGGTCCATGGGCCTACCTATAAAGTATCCCCCATCAGTGTCGCTTGGGTGCAAGATGTTGGATTCATCGGGGCAAACTGTGCAACTGCTCCTAAAGGGCTTTTCTGCTCCTAAGACGATGCATGTTTCGACGATGAGCCTGTCGGAACACGGCTCGAAGCGTAGCTCGGCGAAGAAGCGCCGCGTCTCGAGGGCTTCGCCGCAGCCCCTTGGGCGAGCCAAGAAGTTTATGTGGTACCAGAGATCTTTCCTAAAACCGACGCATGCTGCCTTGAGCTCCAACTCCTTCTTGGTGAGGTTGCGGGGAAGGTGGAACTCGGCCACGCCCTGCACAATGTTCGTCCAAAATTAAATCGAGATTCAGGATTTAAAAATACTACAGCTGAATCGATAGCACGTACCGGGTGGTTGGAGTTGTAGTGTGTGAGAGCCGAGTCGGCGAGATCACGCATGGCGATGGCGTCGCCGTGCTCTCTGCAATCACACAAGCAAATGAAACAAAAGAAAATGTGAATATTTGACGCAAAGAAAAACACACAGGAAAGAAACGAGTGATGGAGAGTAGGGTACATACTGCAGTCCTGGAGAGCGTATAATAAGGTGTTGGTGATTCATCAAGAATATACAGGCAGCTCGCCAATCTACTGCAGGAGGAGGAGGAGGAGGAGGAGAAGGAGGAGGAGCAGGGGAAGAAGAAGAGAACCATGATCCCATCGTTTCACTAGGTTTGTCTGTATATCGACTATCGATCTACTGGGAGGAGGACGGGATCTCTGTTCTATTTATCTAATAAGAAGAAGAAGAAGAAGAAGAAGAAGAAGAAGATAGGATAGGCTGGCCGGCCGGCCGGGTTTATGAAATCGGAATCGGAATCCTAATCCAATCGCAACCCGAATCGAAATTAAACAAGTCACGTGCCACGTACCCTGTCCACTCCTCCCCGTCACGTGAGCTGAGCACACAGCCGCCCCCTAAAGAAAAACCTGCTGCTTGGCCCGCCGCCGCCGGCCGCCGGCCGCGGGAGGCGGGAGCAGGCGGTTGCAGGACACGGGAGAGAGATTGGGTGCACGGGGGCGACCACGTACAGTGGCTCTCGCTGCTCGATTGGTTCCGGCGGCGCTCGTGTCGTAGGGGCCGGAGATCCCTCTGCTTGCCTGGTCGCCGCCGCAGGATGCTACTGCCAGGAGGAGGAAGGAGGGGTTGAGCTGCAGCAGCGCAGGTCGTCGCCCTGCTGTGGATGACGAGGACTTCCTCTAGCAGATTCTTGCTCTGCTGCGCGCTCTCCTTCACCTGCAGCCATTATTGGCAAATCTTCTGCTCCGTGACCGTCAAGGTCCTATTCTGATTCCTCTTCTATAACACTGATTTCCCTGCATGATTCGCCTTTGTATATGAAATGACACACAGTTTTCCATTCATGTAGATTACTTCTGTACAGTCTTTATTTTGGTGCACTACGGGAGCCATATCAGTTGGAGAAACAGTGCCAATTGACTTGGAGGGTCTTACTGGAGCAGTGCCAATTGACTTGGAGAATGCAATATCCTTGGAACCATTGCCGACGCCGTAAAACCCAAGATAAGTGATGTGAAGGTTTTCCAGCTGCATCAACTGATAAAATTTCTGAGTAAAAAAAATCAGACAAAAGAAGTTGAATAAAGGATCCTCAATTGTATGTTGATGATGATGGAGACTGTTGATAAGCCTTTCAGTTCTTGGAAGGATATTTTATTTGGCTGTTATCGTACCTATGGTCCATCAGGCATTTGTTTGAGTAAAAAGGTAATGGCTGCACACTAATGAATATGTTATATTTGGAGAGGGCGTGGTTTAAAATCCCGCGGACAGGGCTGGATGGAAAGTTCATCATGGGAGGTGTGTTCATTCTGGAACTTTTCTCCATCCTACATTAGGAACAAGTCAGTCTTGCATACATTGTTTTTTCTATCAATCGGGAACAGCTCAGAGTGCGGTAGACAAACTCGAAATGCTGTTATCAGTTATCTACAAATGAATTTTGCAAACGTTGGGACCTCCCCTTGCAGTTCTTTGCTAAAAAAGGTAGAATGCAGTATGTAAAGAATAACATTGAAATGGTTATTCTAAGAGGAGTAAGCGATAATTTAGTTGTTTTCCATTATGAAAATCTCCCGACTCTGTAGTAGTGTTAATTAGAGCTACTACTTGGTAAATTCTGTCATATCTCAGAACTTAATTCCAGCCATGCAAAAGGTTATCTCCTTATAATTTAAAATAGACTAATTGGAACATAAAGTATGCCGCCTAACAACATGCTGTAAGTTGTATATCACAAAAATATCTTCATCGTTCTTCAGCCGTTTCCTTGAATGAAGGGCAATATATCACATACCCATGTTCCTTAGGTCTGAACTTCTCTTGGATCAGGGAAATGACACTATGAACCCTTTTAGCTGATACCTAAGAGTGTCCTAGTATGCTAGCCTACCATGCCACAACTCCATGTGTTTGTGACGTATGGCCTTTTATCTTTTCTTCTTTGTCCACTTCTTTGATCCAAGGAACCCCAACTTTATAACACATTAGGTAGAGTTCTGTACCGGAATTGTTTGTGGTTTATGTTCCGTATTTAGTTTCCTTCTTTTTTTTATGAGAAAAAGTACAGAGAGACCTGCTGAAATAAATATTTTTGTACGTATTTATATATATGCACACGTGTGAAACTAAGTGTAGGGTGCTTCATTAATCAAATATGGTAATTTACTTATCATCACTGTTATATGATTTCTTGCTTTATCGATGCCTTACTTGCATTATTTCCATTCTGTATGTAACCAAGGCTATTTTCATGGGTTATAGCAATATTTGTTTCCTCTTATTACCACTTGTGTAGGCTGACATAAGTACTCTGCATTTGTTACCAATAAATGCCACCATTGCACTACCATCATGACCGAACAGATCACACACGATCCTGCATGCGATACAAGAAGACCATGTCTCTAAGCAGGCACGCAATATTACAATCATCCAGGTACAAGATCGTGTAGTATCCAGCTCACTTGTTGAAGAAGGACAAGATCCTTTGTAGTGGGGAGGAGCTGCTGGGTGTCGGGAGTTCCTCGGGCCTGAGAGCGTCAACTCCTACACAGGTGAACTCCTCGAAAGCCTCGAAGAGGACCCATCGCAAGGGTCCGTCTCGCCGGTGGTTGTCGAGCACCCGTATGAGCAGCTCTCCCCCCCACCTCTGTAGACATATTCTGGATCGTTGTTACTGTTGAAGTAGTCGGGTCCGACGCGGAGTGTCCCAATCATCGGCCCGCATAGGCGAAGGAGGATTACGGCCCCTCCCGGCTTCAGGTCCTTCCTTCTGGGACATCCATGAGGTTGAGGCCGGTGGAGGACTTGGTCAGCATCTCCAGCACTCCGGATGGTGTGCCGCCTTTCATAGGAAGCCAAGTCTTGCTGATTATGCCACAGAACTTGAGCTTCAGTACGCCATTGCCACGACAAAGCTCATATGGAAAAGATCCCATTCCGTGCCGCCGCTCAAACGCCAGGCGATGCTGGGCATGCACTACCATCATGACCGAACAGATCACACACGATCCTGCATGCGAGTAAACAATCAGCAATCAGCTAGTACCATCTATGTGTTACTTGAGAAAGGAGATTAGCATGCATGATCTATTCTAGGCAGGACTCACCGTCTCCCATTCGCCCTTGGGATAGACTACTTCTCTGGTCACTCTGATAGATAGTCTTGCCCATCATATTCACCCAGCTCCATCTCATCGGAATCTCGTCTCCGTACTCAATGATACCAAGCTTAATGCACAGCCAAAGGTTAAACCTGTCGATGAAATAGGCAGGGCCAGTCCGCCGCTGGGCAAGGAACATATCGCCAGCTCCCCACTCGCCCTCTGATCAAGCAAACAGTGCGATGAGAAACATGGAATCATTTAACATTCTTAAATTCTAGAGCATTCTTTTCTGATTCTAGTGGACGATGAGAAACATGCAAGAATATATAGGATAAATTAGAAGAGTCGATGTTTCAGCTCGTTATAAATATTTAACATTTGAAAAAGGCTGAAAAAACCCCAAAACAAACAAATCGGTGTACATCTGCTCTCCTCTGCTCACGGACCTGACCCGCACACCGCACACGACCCACTCTCTCTCGTCCTCTACTCCGCTCGCCGCCGAGTAGTAATGCTTGCTGTAATCTGTTTATTTACAAGTGCTAATCACTGATTGCTTCTGTATTGTTGCTTATCAGTGCTTGCTTGCTATAAGTGAAAAGTAGCATTGGGATGTAGTAGATTTTTGCTGTAATGTTTGTTATCACTAGCTTACTGAAACTACTTGGAAAGTAAAATTCGGTGAGTATATAATGGAGTACTCCTATTCATCAGCAAAGACATGCATGTTCTGTTAATGCTTGCTTTAGCTGTAGATGCTTGACAATATATAGCTGGAATAGATGATTGCTGCTGCTGGATTCTGTGCTTGTACTATAAGCACATGATGCATTCCTGTTAGAAACTGTCTTTATTTTCCCAAATCGTGTGTGTCCAAATTCTGAAATTTGTTGTATGGTTTCTGAACTTATGCATGGTTTCGAATGGTGAGATCATGAAAGCTAGACATGTTTTCAGTATCAATTTCTCCCTTTTTTTGATTCCTGAAGCAAGACGTATGGATACATGCTCCCATTGATAGCATCCTTGCTGAATATCTGTATGTATTGGAGTTGCATGAGTACTTGTTTTTTGACAGGATTACATGCTTGTTGGATATTTGAACATAAAGAATCCTAGTGCCGTTAATTCTAGTGCCATCTTGCTTGCTTCTTTATTTGCTTGCTCTGTTTGTAAGTAATACACCTATTATGTTTTAGTTGGTCCTTCTAAACAAGGTTATGTAATGAGTACTATGTTGGTTATCCATGCACTTGGCAATATCGTTTATCTATCTGCTGACATACTTATTATGTAATTGCAGGCAGGAGGAATCCCAAAGAAGCTCGCTCCCACCGTTGGCATCTCTGTGGACCGCCGTCGCAAGAACCGATCACTCGAGGGTATGCAGGCTCAAGACCTACAAGGCCAAGCTTGTTATCTTCCCAAGGCGTGCTGGCAAGGTCAAGGTAAGGCTACTGTTTGTTATATTCCATGTCTACATTTTATCTGCTGATGATTTTACCTGGCCTAGCCATAGTTCATTTCGTTCGTGTGTCGAGCAATAGTTTGTGTGCAGCTTCGAGAATTTTATTTATGTCTGACCAAGCTCTCTTAACCAGTGTTCCATGGATGTTTATCTTATGCAGGAGTAACTGCTGGTGATCTGGAGGCTGAGGAAGATGTAGCTGCACTTGGAAGTTCCGGAGGTAGAGGAGGAAGAAGATGGCGCACTTGATCCAGAGGTGGAGGAAGAAGACTAGGCATCCATCAATGGCGCAGAGGAGGAGACGGAAGCTTAGGCGCGGTGGACTCGCTGCAGGGAGACCTGAAGGTGCGAGCTCAGAGATTTGGCAGGAGGAGGAGCTGGCCGGAGGTTGCTAAGAAAAGAGCCTCCTCCTCCGGCAGGCGAGTTGCAGCTGAGGGCGACTTGGAGCTGCAGGGATCTGGCGAGCTGGGACTAGCTTCCATGTATGATACAACCTAAAACACCAAGTACACGTCCGTCACGGCCTTCTTGCCGTCGCCTCGAACTACCATGCCGTCGTCGGCTGAAGTGACAGATTGTAATAGGCTAAACTAGCTTCTAGTACAAGACTGAAATTCTTTCAGACATGTTGCAAGTTCTTTTTTTTTTTTTTGAGAAGACATGTTGCAAGTTCTAATATTAGCAACAGTGCTGTGATACAACAGTTTCAGACAAAGAAAAATTCGAATTTTTTGATATTTCGAAATGCTTTTTCTGATAGGAGTCAAAGTGCCATAACTAACTACTGTTTTTTTTAGCTTGCCAAGCATGTCTAAAGAGCAAGTAACGATCATTTGATCAATGAGCACAGTACGCAATTCAAGCACAAAAGGCGAACTAACCTGGCTCAGCAATCTCTTCGTCAGGCTCGACACCGGAGGTGCTGGCCTCTGAGTCATTTCCGCCCTCGCCATGGTCGGCGCCCTGCAGTGTGGTGACGCCGACGCATGGGTGCTCCTCGCCATGCCCGGCCCCCGGCAGCGGCTGCAAAATGAACCAGAAAAACTTCGATCAAAGAGGCGTAGCAGACCAAGAAAAACTTCGATCAAAGAGGCGTAGCAGACCAAGAAAAAAGATGATTTGAATGAACCGTGAGGCGGAAGAATTCACAAGAACAAAGAGATGCAAACCAAGAACTGCTTCCCGGACGCACAAACTTGTTAGGAAGGGAACCAACATAATTCACGAACTTGAACTGAACTGAATTTGTAATCGAAAGCACAGATAAGATCAGGAACTGGAGGTGATCATTCAAAGAAGCGTAAGAAGAGAAATCACCTCGAGCTGGCCGGTTACTCCCTCTCTGGCGACGAGGGTGCCGCCGCCGTGTCGGAACAAGACGCCGTCCCCGATGACAGCCGTCTCCCTTTCTTCGTGGCCGCACGGAGCCGGCGCGACCAGGGACGCGCTGCGCCTGAGGAGGGCGCCGTCGTGCATTGCCGATTCTTGGCTCACCCCCGTCTTCGGCTCCTCCTCGCCGCCGAAGGTGCCGGGCGGCGACTGCAGAACACCAAAGAAACGATCAAGAACAGCAAGAAACAATGAAGAATTCGCAAGAAACGATCAAGAACTCGGAAGAAATCGTACGAAAGAACTCAAGAATTCGCAATGCTGGTGAACTCACCGTGCTGACCTCGCCGCCGACGACCTCCCGCTCGACGAAGCGCAGAAGCGCGTCTTCCCCGAAGACGGCCTCCACGTCCGCCTCGCCGTGGCCGTCCGTGGCGGAGAGATATGCGCGGAACTGATGCTCCCACGCCGCGGCGGTGCGTCGGCGGATGGCGACGGCCAGTCCGCGGTCGTCGGGGCCGTGGACGCGGCTCCGCAGCGACGCCTGCTCCATCCTTGCCGATGAGAGAGGGAGCAGAGAGGAGGCGGAGCGGCGGCAATCGGAGAGCCGAGGCGCGAGGTGGAGAGAGGGAGCGGAGTGGCGGAGGGGGTGCGGGGTGGTGGCAATCGGAGAGCAGAGAAGCGACGGGGAGAAAGGGAGCGGAGAGGATGCGGGGTGGTGGTATTGATCCGGCGAGGGGAAGCTCTGCTTGGCCAGGCGCCAAGTCTCTTATTTCAAAGAAGAAATCGTACAATTGATAAAAAAGGACATTAAAGCTACTGACGTGATATCTACTTTGGTGCCATGGCTAGCAGCTTGGGCTTCTTGCTAGCAGACCAGGGATCGAGTGCCCGGTAACCCCTTTTTTTTGGTTTTACTTGCTACAATTTCATAAAAATAAAATTGACATCTCCGGTTTTACTTGCTACGATTTCATTAAAAAAAATTGACACTTCCACCTACGTCCATGCCGACATTTAGGAACAAAATAGAATTAAAGATCAATATTTGCGTGCGCCACAGTTTAACATATAAAAATAACCTTTAAATATAGTTATAAGGAGTCATGGATCTATGGAAAAAGAATATGGCACATACACCACAACGAAGACGAAGTAGAAGGTTCCTCTTCTCGCTTTGTGTGTCGGTGCCATCTCTATCTAGTGACACCGGACTTCTTGATTTCTCTTTCCTCTCCTTCGTCCACATGCCGATGGCCAGCAGTTGGCGGCGCACACGCAAAGCAACATCAAATGGTTTCGGGGACGCACACTTCTCCTCGACAAGGCCGAGACGCTGCACTCGAATGGGTACCCAGCACAGCCGGATTGCACCCTCCCCACAGGTGGGCACTCTCCGTCATCGGCATCCCCGTGCTGAACCCGCTCACGGCGGCCGCCAACCGTGACTTCCGCCAAGCCGTCATCGACCATTGCTGGCGGAAGCTCACGCTGGAGCGGCGCGACGACCCTCGGTGGGACCCCGCCAACGTCGACCACTACGAGGATGAGTTTCGGTGCCTCCACCACGAGGAGATGACGCGCGGGGATGGTACAGAGCTTAGGGACAAGAATGTCCACGAATGGGAGGTGTTTCGGGGTGTGCCTGTGTGCACGCTCAACGCTGTCATGGACCACATCCACGCTAGCGGCGAGCCTCTGCACGCGCCACCTATGGTGTTCCCTCTGCCACCACCACCTGCGGCTACCTGTTGGGCACCGAGGAGGACCGGCTCTGCGTCAGGCTCGTCATCCTGCTCCTCCTCCCGCGGTTCGCCGCGCACGACGGCCCCGACAATGCTCAGGATCAAGGATGAGGCGGACACGGCACCGCACCGTCGCACTGGGAGCAGCGGCGGCATCTCCATCAGCGATCCGCGTGCTCCTCCACTGACGCTGATGAAGAAGGTGAAGACAAAGCCGGCGCCGAAGAGGATGCCATTCCACCTCGCCATGTTGCGGCGGCAGGAGAGCCAGCTCAACCCGGAGGTCGACCCGGAGGAGTTCCCTCGACTCCACGCTACCATGGAGGACTCGAGGAACAACATTCCCCCACTCTCCGAGACTCCCTTCTTCGACCTCACAGGTGGAGACGACGGCGTAGGGCCAGCGGGGTCGTCAATGATGGGCCCGACGAAGACTGCGGCGACGCAGGTCCCAGCAGCGGGTCAAGGAGGAGGATGGCTGGGAGGACGACCACATCCCGTTCTACTGGCGGGGAAAGATCAGGTTTAGTTTAAGTTTGCCTAAAAGTTTTTTAACTTGTAGAAAATTCTAAATTTTGAGTAAATTTCTTTGAATTTTTTGTGTTAAATCATGTTTTTAGGGAGCGACGCACTCGATACTCAATAGCCCACGGCACATCTACCGAACGAGTTTTGGACGCTGTGAGTGGAGATGTTGTTAGGAGCGAAGAGTGAGAGGGGATCGAGAAGGGAGAGATCCGTGCCTCTCTCCGTCATAAAATAAGTGTCTCAAGTTTGTCCAAAAGTGAATGTATCTTATTTTGGACGAGGGAGTAGTTTGATTCGGATTTTTCTGGGGGAGTCAAGTGGAAATTTGCAGCAGGATTTGACTTGTGGACTATACTCGGTCTCCACTCTCCAAGCAAGCGATCGACGGCCACGGTAGTAACACGCGAGTGGGAAACCCGCACTCGTCCTAGCATGAACGAGCCAGCAGAGCAGATCATGTACACTCCTCGCACGCTCCCAACCGTTTGTCCACGGCCTCCTCCTCGGCGATGCCGCCCTTCCCGAGGTTCGCCGCCACGAATGCCAGCTCGTCCGCCGCCATGCATGTACCGGTACCGCGGCCTCCCATCATCAGCCACGCACGCATCGAACAAGTCTGTGACGCATGCGTCTGGGTGCCCCGCGCTAGGCCTCCAGCCTTGCCAGCGCCGCCACGGCAAGCAGCGCGTTCCCCCGGCCCTGGCCCGCGCCCGTCAATGGCCAGCACACTGAATGAACATTCCCTGGCGTCATCGCCGGAGAGGTCGGCCGTCGTGCGGACCATGTCATGCAGCCGGCGTCTTCGTTCGTGTTCTCGAGGCAAAGACCACGCCGGTGAGGTGGGCGGCATGGCGAGCCGGCGAGCTGAACTGGCCTAGGAGCACCCAGAATGCAGGTGTGCAGCGCGCGTCTCAGAGACTCGACGCTGGCTAGCTAGGAGCAGGCCGACGCATGCATGGATGCGCGCCTGCAGTCGGCAGCTAGGACGGGCCGCTCGTCGTGACCCTGAAGTCAGGCTCTCTGTCACCAATGTTCAGTGCGGCGCTGTCTCGCGAGCCTAACCGTCTGAGGGAAGGTGCCGGTGATTCCCAAGGGCCCGCCGGTGCCGCTGACACGCTGTCCGTGCAGATGATGGCGAGGTACGTCGAAACCACGGAGGTGACGAGGGGGTCCGGCGACCTGCCCGTGTACTGGGTGGTCACCTGCTCATCTCGGTGCCGGAGGACGACGATCGATGCTTAGATGCTATCTGCGGGAAGGGACGGGAGCCGCGCCGTCTGCACCTGCAGAATGATCTCCGGCGTCGTGCAATGGAGAAAAGGCCTCGACGCCACTCTCCGCTCATCTCTCGCTACTCCCTCCGCCCCACATCCGACACCTCAGTGGCCCCTCCAACGGACCCCCTCGACGGCCCTCCGATGACTTCCTCTGGCCCTTCAACAGATCGGCCATCTTTGCCGCCGGTAGCTAAACGATTTTGAGTCCAATTTCTTCGGGCAGAGAACAAGCAAAGCATAACATCCGTTCAGTTAACACAATACAGTGCAGTTCATCAAAACAACAGCAGTACAGCGGCACTTCAGTCCAGTTTAATTTAGCAACAGCACTTCAATTCAGCAGTACACCTGTTTTACATGTAAGTTCAGTAGTCTACATAGAAAACCAGTTTTACAGGTAAGTTTAAAAACGAAAAACAACTAGACTACATAGAAAAGAAAAGCTCACGTAGGAGCGGTCTAAACGGGAATTGAAGCTCACTTCATGATTTACTAAAGCCAACATACATACAATTTTTCTTTGCCCCATAATTATATCACTGTTCTAAATTGTACAGCTTGTACTGTTAATTTGGAACATGATTTGGAGTGCAGAAAAATAAGACTGAACCTTGATTACACACATACTCTGTCAAATTACAGAGCGCAAATCGGATAGACAATCTTGTGAGAAACTGAACCTTGACTACACAGATAAGCTTCCACTCCCGCTGGCCATCCTCCCCTGCGGGCTTCCACTCCCGCTGGCCATCCTCCCCTGCGGGCTGCCGCGCGGTCGCCGGCTCTTCCGGCGCCGGCGGTAATCCGCCTCCCTCTCCGCTGTGTAGGTCCCCTTCCTCCTATCCTCGGCGACGGACTCCTCTTCCTGCACGGCGGCGGACTCCCCTTCCTCCACGGCCGTGTCGGCGGGAGCGGCCCAGCTGTATAGGGTTTTCCTAAATGCGTACATATATATATAGTACAAATTGCGAGCGTACCATCTTTGTTAATAAAACAAGCAAATAAAATAACAATAGACAAAGAACACACTATATGGGAACACTGGATTTTATTAATCTCATTGCATTGTACAAATACAAATTGCATATTCTCATAAACTATATCTATTTTGCCTTCTGCGTCGCGCTCATGGAGTATCTGACTTCAGCAGATTGCGTAGTTCATTGATTCCCGGTGCTTTTTGCAAGCACACGGTTAATTACATCCACAGGTAAAAGCCCGTAGAATACCTCCGATTAAGCTGCGCTGATGGTCGTCGTCATATTTGGATTGCTCATCCATATGCATTGTGATATTTGTGAAATTATGTGCGGGTGGCTTTGTTTCGCCGATACCCAGTCACGTATACTATTGACATGTTGGTATGACCAACATGATATGTGTTGATAAAGAGGATGACTTTCGCCTCGTCGGTACCAGGTCATGTAACGCCCTGAATTCATCAGACACGGACATGTGAGTGTTGCTATCGCCTCGTCGGTACGTAGCAACGGTGTGTCCGATCCCGTAGGTTTGGGACACGTAGATAGATTTGTGACCTGGCCTCGTCGGCACTTGGCCATGGTTTCGTCTAGCCTCGTCGGTACTAGACGTATGAACGAAATAATTGGTATAGCCTTTGTCTCAATCGACATTCGGCAAAGATATCGATGTAGCAAATATCACTTTGCATGGTGGATGATGCTTGTCAAATATATCAATCTTGCTTCCTTGTAGGAGCAAGATCAATGTTTTGTCTATGATCTTCGCCTCCTCTTGAGGGGCAAGATGAATATGATGATTCGACTTGTTCGTACTTGACCTTAGTCGTGTACGCTCGTCATAGTTTATGTATATTGACTCCCTCGTATTTGGCGCGCGCATACGCTCGTCATGATCTACACAGAGCCGCAGCCGACTACCCTCGTAGGGAACGTCCCGCGCACACTCATGTGGTTTTGCTATCAATCTCATCTCATCGGGAAGCCAGAAATTCAGGCCTCACCTCGACGGTAAAACTTTTAATCACGTGGAGGAATTGATAAATTCGCATGCCGCAGAATACTTTCTCAAGAGGAAGAAGATTAGAATAGATCGAGATTAGACACATGATCACTTACCGGCGAAGAAGCTCCTCACACATGGCATCATGGCCAGCATAAGTGTGTTTTGGGTGGATTGTCCCCCTTGTGATCGTCGCCTCTAACGAATCGATCCAGAGGAGACGTGTGTGACGACGCGGCGATGAGGTCTCGCGTTTCGTACTCACGTCCTTCTCCCAGAATACCCGGCGTGCGTGTACCTGGGCAATTGATTGGATGATCTTACTTGAGATGTCGCCTTTGGCAAATCAACTCAAGATCGATATGTGTGACCCCGCGATCGCCCTTTGTGTTGCAGCGATTCAAACGGATGATCAACGAGTCTGTTTGTATTCAGTTTTAGTGGGGCGCGCTAGGCGTAGGTCGCCCTAGGAAAGGGCGCGGTAGGTCCCCTGGACCGCCGGCCGATTCCGCGCTTCTCACGGAAAATCATCCGACATGTCGCTTTTCTCCATTAAAAAATCAAGAGGAAACACAAACGTTGGTCATGCGTGGAACCACCTTGTGCCTTTTCGCCTGTTACTGGGTTACTTGCATGCATACATCCATAGGCGCGTGAAGCCTAGCTAGGCTCGCTGTCAGCTAATGACCACATCATATCGGAGCAGCTCGTACACACACAAAATCCTTTGCTATTGTTCTACTGAAAAAACTACACACAATATTTTACAAAATAAATAAATTAAATTCAACAATACAACAAAAATTAAATTTGTACAACAAAGTGCGGCCGTCGCGTCCACCTCCTCCTACCAATATTTATAGCAAATATCCACTATGGTGATTTATAACTGGTAGTGCAGCAAAATTCCCAGTATTGCAACAAAATCGCTCACCTCGTGTATACAAAAATAGTATTGCAACAAATCATCACAACATTTACAAAAATGCTACAATAAAGATGTTAAACAACAATCTTTTTCTACAGATCGACTTGCAACAAAATTCATCAACAATTTCAACAAAAATTAAAAGCAATTACAACAAAAAAAACCGTGTGTTTACAATAATAAAAAAAGTTGTTAAGAAATAATATTTTGCTACGATTAATTTGCAACAAAAATCATTACCTATTTCAACAAAAATCACAAACGGTTACAACAAAAAATGTATGTGTTTGCAACATTTAAAAAACATGTAAAACATCATTAGAATTTTTTTGACTTAATATACAAACTTGTAGCGAACAATCAGAAAAATATCACAACATCTTACGTGTGAAGCCGCAACAAAATACATATGAGTTTGTTACAATTTGAAAGCGTGTATGCAACATTAAAAAATCAAGAGGAAACACAAATTTGTAGCAAAAATGTACAGAAATACTTACAACATCTCCCCTATTGTTTCTCAACAAAAATTGTGCGTCTTTGTTACAAATTTAAGAGACACATGCAACAATGAAAAAATCACAAAAGAAACATAGTTGTAGCATCGTCCATAGCATACCGATCTCGCAAATTCGACACCACCTGGCCACGTTTCCAGCTAGCCGGAGGCTCGTTGGTGCTAAATCCGAATACACCAGACCCCTTCCCACTTCTCCATCGTCTCAACGTGATTATCATAGTCGTGACCATGGATCCGACAGCATCACAAGTGTAGTCTCATAAGGTTCCGTCTTCAAATATGTGTTGTCTTGCTTTGAGTGGTCGTCGGCATACCTGAACGGTGGCATGGCGACAACAAACACTACAACAAGTAAAGCAGTCCAAGATATTGTGCATATAGCAAAAGTGGCACATAGGCTAAATTATCTTTGTGTGCATATAGCAAATACCAACATTCAAGTGGTGGTGCATGCATATGAGTAGCCAAAAAACGCATGCACTAGTCGTGCCTAATGATAGTACTACTAGCTAGCAACACCGATGGCAGTCTATGACTTGCATGCTGGGCTGCATGGGGGACCGTGTATTATGGAGTCAGATGTGGAAACTAGACATGGCGCGCGCGCCGTGCAGAGCGACCTACGATTTCATCACATAGGTCACCCTAAAACAAGCGTTTTTCTAAGTTTTATATAGGCGCTGGTCAAGTCGGTTGAGCTTGTAGATCACGTTGACCCGAAACATATGGCCGTTTAAACCCGAGTCTTATCTCTGCCAACATGTCGTCATCCGTGATGTTCAGACGTAGTATAAAATACGGCCGTATTAGTTTGATCCAGGGAGGTGGAAAACAAATGACATATGGGCCCATTACTTTTCCTTTATTTCTTCTGGACGTGGAATTCCAGGGATGCTTTCTATTTGCATGGGATGTGACAGCTTCACGTAAGCCGATCCATCAGAAACTTGCTAGCTTTGTACGTGTACACTTCGATACTTCCAAAAATCATACTCCTTAAACGATGAGTCGAAATATTAATCTGTTTACACCATTGCATTGTGCATAATAAACTCTATAAAACAAGTCTAATATCATATATAGATTCTTTCATAAATATTGTGTACAATGTGGAACCCACATGTCATTGATAAGAATTTGTTAACTCATATCTATATTACAAAAATTCATCAAACAGAGTTAAAAAAAAAGAGAAATAAATGATGTTCATAGAGTATGTTGTCTCTTTCGTATCTATAAATTTTCATCCAAAAATATATATGACACTCTCGCTTACACAAAAAGACAAATGTTGTGCGAATAGCACATCATACTATTTACTTAGCTACACATGTCACATATGATCATATTTTGAAACGGAATTATATAGACGCACAAGATAGGCTACAATCCATGCAAGTTATTTATTTCAAATTAAAACTTATAAGTGTGACATCCAACAATGGGTGAGAACCTAACTAGTTACAAAATATTCGTATTTTCGTGTGCATATATTTTTGTATAGTACTAATTGCAAAGAACAATACTCTTCTGAATCGGGAACAGTTAGAGCTGTGAAGTCTTAGAAAAGAAAATGATAGACCGTGGGCAAGATCTAGTGGCAGTGGGCTATAAATACAACCCGTTGTCGCCCGCCCTTTCCGGTGTTTTTCTAGCATGTCGGCATCCCATCAAACACACCCCGTTGTCGCCACTTATTTTGACCGGTACACGAACAAATTTTGTGCTATATGTGAAAAAAAATCACATTTTGCAATGAAGAATTTGTATTTATTAATCTGATGAAATAAATAAACAGATTGATATTTGTTTGAGATTAATAAAAATATGTAAAACTATATTGTTTTATGGACCAGACCAAAATAGGAGGGGCTAAATCGACAATAGTGGGCCATTGTTTAGTAATTTCATTATGTAATATTGTTATTAAATGTGAATATATGGAGACCAATAAGAAACGTTTTTAATTTCCAGTTATGCTTGTTTATCTTACAATTTTATTTAATCATCATCCTTTTTATTAAGTTAACAAATTAAAGCAAAGTAAAAAAAACAATATACTACATATTATAAGAGTACATTTTGGAGGGTAGATGTGTTATAGTATGCTTATATATGTGTACCTAAACATCTCTTAGATATCATTGTGGAGGAATCTACAACATATGAATTTAACTAGTGTTGACAATCAATTTTGGCTAAGTCTGGAGTCGGGCTCTAGTCCATGAAAGAAGAAGCAAGGCAACCTTTAGGAAGGATGGGTTGTCCCGTCAAAACCGAGAGGTCTCGGACAAGACCTTCGGTTGTATTGAGCGTGCCAAAGAGTCCTTGGACACAACCCAATTAGAGAGGGTCGAAAAATCCAGAGGGACAGAGGGCGCTCAAAGACGGTCATTGAGAGGAGGATGACAAAATGCAGGAAGTCTGGACCACTTTATATTGATGGATAAAACTAGTACTATAACCTATACTACTTCAGACCTCCCTCCCTCCCTCCCTCTCACCGTCGGCCACGATGGCCGCCGATGGGGGATAGCGAGTCATGTAACTAGGTCGGAGAATAGTACGCCACAAAGGGCAAGTTGAGAGCATCTTGCAAACAATGTTGCTTCACACATTCATCACACGTTGTATCGTGAAACCGGATCAGGAGTTACTTTGAGGGTTCATCCAATAAAATGCTTAAGGTGACTATTTTTTTGTTAAAAGTTTGTGCACATATATTTTTTGTTTGATTCCATTGGACTCACGAGCATTGTGCTAGTCAATTGGAAGAGGGGTCATTAGCCTCTGCATTATTCGGTGGCGTGTTACTACTCACTAGCTTCCCGATTCGGTTCGGGCGTTTCCAAAGAGAGGTATTGTGTGCCTATTTACAATGACTGGCTGTGGAAGATATAAGTTGATATATGGAGCCCAACAATTTACTCCTATATGCCCCTACGTGTCCCGTGTCAGTGCATTCACAGTTTCACACATGCATTCGGGCGGGGTTCCTTCTGGGCATAGAGAAACATGTTTGGACTGTGGAGTGTGGACTCGTCGATGCCAGATTGATCTCTTTCCAGCATTTCACGACTCTCACTCAGAGAGATCGATTGTTCCGAGAATACCTCCACCGCCCGCCTCGTCTCCTGCCGCAGCCCGGCCTGCCTCTGCATCCACGCCAAGTCCCACCTCTCCACCTGCAACGCCACCGTCTGCCCGCCCTACCTCGTCGTCTACGGCTCGGGATCCACCTCCGGCCTCCTCCTCTCCGGCCGACACGCTCCGCGCCGGCACCACCGGCCGCGCCGCCAAGCGTGGCTTCGCCGTCGGATGCAGCCTCGCGTCTGTCCACCAGCCGCCCACCGGGCTCGCCGGGTTCGGCGGCGGCGCGCCCTCCGTGGTCCGTGCCCGCGCAGCTCGGCGTGAACAAGTTCTCCTACTGCCTTCTCTCACGCCGCTTCGACGACGCCGCCGTCAGCGGCGAGCTCGTCCTCGGCGCCTCCGCGAGCACAGGCAAACCGATGCAGTATGTGCCGCTGCTCTAAAACGCGGCTTCCAGCAGGCCGCCCTACTCCGTGTACTACTACCTGTCTCTGACCGCCATCGCCGTGGGCGGGAAGACAGTGCGCCTCCCGGCGCGAGCATTCGGGCCCGTTACCAGCGGCACCAAAGGCGGCGCCATCATCGACTCCGGTAGTCCGGCACGACATTCAGCTACCTCGACCCGACGGTGTTCAAGCCTGTCATGACAGCGATGGTGGCCGCGGGCTGCGGCAGGTACAACAGGTCCAAGATCGTGGAGGACGCGCTGGACCTCAGCCCCTGCTTCGCGGTGCCGACGAACTCGAAGACCATGGACCTTCCCGAGCTGTCGCTAAAATTCAAGGGCGGTGCCGAGATGCAGCTCCCCGTCGAGAACTACTTCGTGACGGCGCTGCCGCAGCCACAGCCCCGGAAGCTATCTGCCTGGCCGTGGTGTCGGACGTCCCGAGCGCCGACGGCGGCGCGCGCGGGTGTTTCTGGCGGTGGGCCGGCTATCATCCTCGGGAGCTTCCAGCAGCAGAACTACCACGTGGAGTACGACCTGGAGAAGGAGCGGGTCGGGCTCCGCCCGCAGCCATGCTCGTCGTCGTCGTAAGCTCTCGAAGCTGCGACGTCCGCACGTAGTTGGCTAATGCAGCAGCACTACTGCTTAATTAATCACAGTAACGACGTACGAGTAGCATATATAGCATGCATATATGCTCGCGATTACGTACTCCACGTAGCTCGTACGTGCTCGTTAATCCGCTTGGATTTGAGGATTCTGCAACAAATAAATTACGGTGACCGTGTTTGCTCGATTGCTGTAGAATACACTACGGGAAAATCAATCGACGCCGAGTGGTCTCGATTTCGCCGAGTGCATAATCACGGGGATACTCGGCAAAGAGGTCCTACGCCGAGAAAGAACAGAAAACACTCGGCGAAGGCCATAACACTCGGCGAAGAAAATCTTCGCCGAGTGTCGCAGAATACCGCACTCGGCGAAAACACTTGTATCGGCGAAGACGCAAAAAAACACTCGGCGAAACGGGCCACTCGGCGAAATTACTGACCACGCGGCGCCTGCCAGTGGACCCTATGGTGCCGCGATGATGCGGGATCTTCGCCGAGTGACTTACTCGGCAAATATGGCACAGGAAAAAAAAAGGTTGCTTTCTTTTCTTCGCCGAGTGCCACACTCGGCAACGATTCCGCGGGAAAATTTTAGGGGTTGGCGCCTTTTCCTTCACCTCTTCGCCGAGTGTGTCGGTGGGAGGCACTCGGCGAAGACGTCACACTCGGCGAAGATATGGCGCGGGAAAACTTTTAGGGTTTGCCGCCTTTTCCGTCACCTCTTCGCCGAGTTTGTCCGCGGGAGGCACTCGGCGACGACGTCACACTCGGCGAAGATATTGCGCGGGAAAACTTTTAGTGTTTGCCGCCTTTTCCGTCACCTCTTGGCCGAGTGTGTCGGTGGGAGGCGCTCGGCGAAGGTTGCGTTTTCCCAAAAATAGGCCACATCGCACTACGGGAAAAATAGCCGCTGCCGATAGTGTGCTGATCCAACGGCTCACGAGCGCTCGAAAGAAACACATCGCTGATCCAACGGCTCACAAGCGCTCGAAGGAAACACACGATCCGTGTGCTTGCTGCTGATTGGACATACTACATGCCCGCTGATCGATCGGCTCACAAGCGCAAGAAAGAAACACACCGCTGATCCAACGGCTCACAAACGCTCGAAGGAAACACACGATCCGTGTGCTTGTTCCTAATTGGGCATAAATACCCACGACCTCGTCCCCGGTTCGAGCCAACCCGTCGCCCTCCTCCACACGCCGCCGTCTCCACGCGCTGCTTCTCCTCCGCGCCGGCCTTTCCGATGCCCCTTTTGATCAACCCGGATGGCGATGTCCGGGACTGGCATCCGCCGGGCTGGCACTGGGAGAGGCTACCTTCCGGGGCGGGGACCTTGGTGAGGGATCCAGGTCGCATCGTCGATCCGGATCTTCTTTGGTGGTATTGGCCACGGAATGTGTTCAGAGCGCCGGCCCCCGAGGAGGTGGTACGTCGCCGTATTAGGGAGGAGGACGAGCACGTCCTTCGCTACATGCATTTGTTCAATAATCCAAGTAACAGGCGTTGGTCGCTACTTCAGAATCCTTATGACGCGAGCGAGTCTCTCATGGTTCTGGCTCTTTGGAAGCAGAGCGTCCGCGGCTCAGCTCCGCGCGGCTTAGGACCTGGTCGTAGTTAGTTTGAGTACCTATGTTGAGTACTGTGTGTGTTCTCATCTATGTTGAGTGTTGTCTGTGTGTGCCCACCTATGTTTTATTCATATGTTGTTCCTCTTTCTCCAGGCGTTTTGTTTCGTTCCGAAGTTGTTTTTGGAAACCCTAATATGGGGGGCGATAACACTTAGCAGATTGGCCGAAACTTGTTTTGCTTCGAAACCCTGATATATGTGTGGGGGGGGGGGGGGGGGGTCGATGAAGATGTAGATTACTTGTTGTATTTGTATACATTATACACATTGCATCAAGTAACCAAGGAGAAAAGTTGTCGGAGCTACCCCCTTTCGACACCCGTGGAAAGGGTAGACGACACCGTCGATTTCCGGTCAAATCTGGGGGCGTTTCGACGTAAGAGGGGGCTTCGGGGCGTCGGAACCAAACCAAAACCTAGGTGGTTTCATATGATATGTGTTAGAGTGTGGTGGGAGGTTTCAAGAGCCAACATGAGACTCCGAGGTGTGACCGGCTTCACACACCACACTTATCCCGCACGAAGGTTCTGCTCATCTAAGTGGAGACTCCCATTTCGGGTGCAACAGACGGAATCATGTGAATACATGGGGCCAAACTGGGTTCCTGATGTTCATATGGCCTAACCTAACACAACCAAGGAGAAAAGTTGTCGGAGCTACCCCCTTTCGACACCCGTGGAAGGGGTAGACGACACCGTCGATTTCCGGTCAAATCTGGGGGCGTTTCGACGGAAGAGGGGGCTTCGGGGCGTCGGAACCAAACCAAAACCTAGGTGGTTTCATATGATATGTGTTAGAGTGTGGTGGGAGGTTTCAAGAGCCAACATGAGACTCCGAGGTGTGACCGGCTTCACACACCACACTTATCCCGCACGAAGGTTCTGCTCATCTAAGTGGAGACTCCCATTTCGGGTGCAACAGACGGAATCATGTGAATACATGGGGCCAAACTGGGTTCCTGATGTTCATATGGCCTAACCTAACACAACCAAGGAGAAAAGTTGTCGGAGCTACCCCCTTTCGACACCCGTGGAAGGGGTAGACGACACCGTCGATTTCTGGTCAAATCTGGGGGCGTTTCGACGGAAGAGGGAGCTTCGGGGCGTCGGAACCAAACCAAAACCTAGGTGGTTTCATATGATATGTGTTAGAGTGTGGTGGGTGGTTTCAAGAGCCAACATGAGACTCCGAGGTGTGACCGGCTTCACACACCACACTTATCCCGCACGAAGGTTCTGCTCATCTAAGTGGAGACTCCCATTTCGGGTGCAACAGACGGAATCATGTGAATACATGGGGCCAAACTGGGTTCCTGATGTTCATATGGCCTAACCTAACACAACCAAGGAGAAAAGTTGTCGGAGCTACCCCCTTTCGACACCCGTGGAAGGGGTAGACGACACCGTCGATTTCCGGTCAAATCTGGGGGCGTTTCGACGGAAGAGGGGGCTTCGGGGCGTCGGAACCAAACCAAAACCTAGGTGGTTTCATATGATATGTGTTAGAGTGTGGTGGGAGGTTTCAAGAGCCAACATGAGACTCCGAGGTGTGACCGGCTTCACACACCACACTTATCCCGCACGAAGGTTCTGCTCATCTAAGTGGAGACTCCCATTTCGGGTGCAACAGACGGAATCATGTGAATACATGGGGCCAAACTGGGTTCCTGATGTTCATATGGCCTAACCTAACACAACCAAGGAGAAAAGTTGTCGGAGCTACCCCCTTTCGACACCCGTGGAAGGGGTAGACGACACCGTCGATTTCCGGTCAAATCTGGGGGCATTTCGACGGAAGAGGGGGCTTCGGGGCGTCGGAACCAAACCAAAACCTAGGTGGTTTCATATGATATGTGTTAGAGTGTGGTGGGAGGTTTCAAGAGCCAACATGATACTCCGAGGTGTGACCGGCTTCACACACCACACTTATCCCGCACGAAGGTTCTGCTCATCTAAGTGGAGACTCCCATTTCGGGTGCAACAGACGGAATCATGTGAATACATGGGGCCAAACTGGGTTCCTGATGTTCATATGGCCTAACCTGACACAACCAAGTATAAAAGTCCTTGTAGCTACGCCCTTTCGACGCCCGTGGAAGGGGTAGACGACACGGCTGACTCCGGTCAACTGTGGGAGGGGTTTCGACGGAACCGGGGGCCGCGGATCGTCAGAATCACACCAAAAAACTAGGTGGGGGCACTATCCTATGTGTTAGAGTGTGGTGGGAGGTTTTAAATATAATTAAAAATATATCTGAATTACCAAATTTATTTGAAGCATGTTAACTGAATTAAATATTACTTCGCCGATAGAGGAACTCGGTGAAGGAAGGGCCATCTCGGCGAAGTTTCACCTTGGCCGACTGTGGTACTCGGCGACGAGCGGACTCGGTGACGTTTTCGCGGTGACTTAGGCAAATTTGGTCCGGGCAGGTCAAAAAAAATCCCCAATCCCCCGCGCCCTTCCCCGTTCGTCCTCCTCGAGCCCATCCACCCCGCCGCCGCCGCTCCCCTTCACGCCGCCGCCGCAGCTCCCCTTCACGCCGCCGTCTTGCCCCGCATCCACCCCCTAACCCCCACACATCACCGCCCCCGCCGCGCCCAACCCACCCCAAACCCCCCACACATCACCGCCGCCGCCCCTCCTTCTCTGCCGGCCGCGGCAATGTCGGGAGGCACCAGCTAGCCTCGCCGCCGATCGACCTCCTCCGCTGCCACGCGCCCTGCGCCGTGCCCCGGTGCTTCCCTCTCTCCCAGCTCGTCTAGGTCGGCAGCAGCACCACGGGCAGCGCCCCTTCCTCAAGGAGCAGGTCTCCGCCCGCCCATCTCGTCCAGGTCGGCAGCAGCACCACAGGCAGCGCCCCTTCCTCCAGGAGCAGGTCTCCGCGCGCCCATCTCGTCCAGGTCAGCAGCAGCACCACGGCCAGCATCCTCCTCCAACCACTGTAAGGTTTCTTCCGTTCTTCTTGTACCTTGCGAAATAGAGGTTACAAAAATGAGTAGAGGATTAGAGAGGTGGAGCTGTACCTTGCCGTGGGATTAGAGGGCATTGGAACATCAGGAGCGTCTCGTCTCTAGTTAGTTGTTAATTCTAGTTCTTCTCTGGTCAAGTACAGCGGCAGCTAGTTCTTCTCTAGGTAGTTAGTTGTTAATTGTAGTTGTTTTTTATTTGTGCAGGACATGGATCGAATTTGTCCCAGGAGCGTCGTCGCAGGGTAGGATCTTGGTGTAGCGTCCCCTATAGGCTTTGCCGATCACGCTTCAAGGGTAAAGATATATTTCCTATCTTTCAATGTAGGTGTATTTATTTTGTAGCTCACCAAACTAGTCGCGTAACCCTAGGCGTCTCCCGTTCGGAAGGGTTATGGTTAATAAAGATGAAACTCTTTGTATATTTATGTGTACGCCTTGTCAAGGGTATTCATTATATACAAAGAGCTGTTTATATATATTTATGTATGCACCTTGTCCAGGGTATACATTTATATACAAACAGCTATGTTTTTGTAACCGTGGCCGTTTCGAATTGTCCACGTTTTTGGACAGCTCGAGTATGTGTAGCTTGTGTTCGTTTCCATGTTCTACTCCTATCTGAGACAGAATTTCGGTGGCGCCTTCCTGTTGTTCTCCGGATACACATTCTCTCGACATTTGTCGAGACGTGTATTTGGAGAGCAGCGGGGAGGTGCTGCCGAAATTCTGTCTTGGATAGGAGTAGGCATGGAAACGAACACAAGCTACACATACTCGGGTGGGATTAGGACTTATCTTTACCTAGTAGATATATAGGTGAGTGCATTCAACGTGTAAAATCTATAGTTTTGTAAATAATTGATTTGATGATTCATGAATCTCTTTGTTAAATAAAACACATTGTACATATGTCTGCATTAATCAGTGTGGATATGGAGGATCGTGGATGGATGTACAGCGGTCGACCTAGTGCGAGCCAGATCTCTTTGGAATGGATTAGTAAGACTGAAGAGTTCCTGAAGATTGCATTTGCTAAAGAGCATGGGGTAGCTGGAACTTGGTGCCCGTGCAGCCGTTGCAAAAACCAGCGAAATCAAACAAAGGACGACATGGGTTTTCACCTTAGCAAGTATGGGTTTATGCCAGGCTATCATCGTTGGACCTTGCATGGTGAGCGTGCACCTAGAGGGAGCGCACCGAGGAGGCATCAACAGCTTTTGATACTGGGACTGATAGAATGCTAGATCAATTCGCTAATGCACGTGCACCTGAAATTCCAGCCGAAGATGCAAAGGGGGAGATGGACAAGAGCACGAAGGAGTTCTATGATACTTTGTTTGCCTCATAGAAAACCCTCCACGCCCATACAAGGGTTTCTCAACTTGATTCCATAAGTTGCCTAATGGCTGTCAAGTGTCAGTATAACGTATGCATTAATGCCTTTGATGCATTCCTGCATGTTATTGCCTCCTTTCTACCGGAGGGACACCTTCTACCAAAGAACATGTACGAGTCAAAGAAAATCCTCGGTTCACTTAAGATGCCATATGAGCCGATAGATGCTTGTCCAAAGGGCTGCATGTTATTTAGAAAAGAACACATCGCTAAAAAATACTGTCTCAAGTGCAATTCCTCTAGGTATATTGAGGTCGACAACGGTGATGGTCAGAAGACACAGCTCAAAGTGGCCAAAAAGATCCTTCGGTATCTTCCATTCTTGCCAAGGATCCAACGGCTTTTTATGACCGAGGAATCTGCCCAACAAATGAGATGGCCGGTAGATGGGAAGCGGTATCGTCCTGAGAAGATGGTACATCCGTCTGATGGTGAGGCATGGAAGAAGTTCGTTGTTAAGCATCCCAAAGCGGGCTTAAACAGGAGTGTAGCAGTTGCCTTATCAACAGATGGGTTCAACCCATATGGTATGTCTGCTTGCACATATAGCTGTTGGCCGATGTTTGTCATTCCGATGAATCTCCCCCCTGGCGTGTGCATGCAACGACAAAACATGTTCTTGTCGCTGATAATTCCAGGGCCTGAATATCCGGGGAAGAACATGAGTGTGTACATGGAGCCACTGGTGGATGATTTGTATCTTGCCTGGGAAGAAGGGGTACGGACGTACGACGCCGTAGCAAAGAAACATTTCACTATGTACGTTTGGTACCACACATCCCTGCATGACTTACCGGCACGTGCGATATTCTGCGGATGGTGTACGCACGGTAAGTGGCCTTGCCTAGTGTGTATGCAGGCTATGACTTTCGTTTGGCTGACGAAGGGTGGCAAGTATTCCTGTTTTGATAAGCATCAGCAGTTCCTTAGACCTGGTCATAGATTCAAGAGAGACGCAAAGAAGTTCCTGAAAGGTGTAGTTGTCGATGCTCATGTACCAGTTCCTGAAATAGATGGTGTCGCCATTAAGGCTCAGCTAGATGCTCTTGTGCCCAATGCAGATGGGACTGGCTTTGTGGGTTATGGAGACACACACCAATGGACACACATTCCATGCTTCTGGAAGCTCCCATACAAGATCCTTCCTCATAACATTGATGTAATGCACACTGAAAAGAATATCGCCGAGGCCCTTTGGTCCACACTAATGGACCTCGAGAAGTCAAAGGATAACGTCAAGGCTAGAGTCGATCAGGAGAAGCTATGTGATAGACCACATATGAATATGGACCCTCCCAGCACAGTCCGAAGAGGATGGTATAAGCCAAAGGCCCGTTTCACCCCAAGAAGGGCCCAAAGGAAAGAAATTCTCCAGTGGGTCCTGGACTACCTATTCTTCCCTGATGGGTACGCAGCTAATATAATGAGGGGAGTGAATTTGTCTGGGCTGCGGATAGGTGGGCTCAAGAGTCATGACTATCACGTATGGATCGAGCGGATAATGCCGGTCATGTTTCGAGGCTATATCGATGAGGAAATTTGGCTAGTCTTGGCAAAGTTGAGCTATTTCTTCCGCCAGCTTTGTGCTAAAGAATTAGATGTCGCCATGGTAAAAGAGTTGGAGGCACAGACACCTGAGTTGCTCTGCGAGCTAGAGGCTATCTTTCCACCAGGCATGTTTAATCCCATGCAACATTTGTTGTTGCATCTCCCGACCGAGGCAAGATTGGGGGGGCCTGTGCAGACCCGTTGGATGTTTGCAACTGAGAGAGAGCAGAAGGTCCTTCGAAAGAAAAGCACGAACAAATGCAAAATCGAAGCATCCATAGCTGAGGCAACACTAAACGAGGAGGTGTCAAACTTCACCACGAAGTTCTATAGTGACGCTATTACCACTGTTCATAATCCAGTGCCTCGTTTGAATATCGCCAACCCGGAAGATCTGCCCGAACTTAGCATTTTCATCGGGGCCGGTGGCAAATCAAGTGGCCACAAGAAGAGGAAATTATCATATGATGAGTGGACGAGCATTACATCTTATGTCTTGAAGAACACGACGGAAGTACAACCCTACATTGAGTAAGTGCTCAGTGTATTGTTCGTCACACTTTCATTTCCTAGTTTGTGGACTAACTCGGTTTCTTGATCGTTGCCATTCATAGCTTATTTGAGAAAGAAACCTGGAAACATCGAAGACCCCTTACCGACAATGACAAGTTGGTCCTTTTTAAAAAGGGGGGTGAAGGAGGCGGCGGTTTCATTCCATGGTTCAAAGCTAAAGTATTTCTCCATTTTACACGTTGATTTTAGTGCAAGACGTTTCGTCAACACTAATATATCATAAATATTCCTATTGCACTTGTAGGGAATTTCCGACCCGGAAATGATGCCCGAGTTGAAGAAACTTACCTCATGCACCTATGCCGTCAAGACCTATAATTCTTACGACATCAATGGGTTCCGCTTCCATACTCAAGAATACGAAAACACTCGGCCAAACCGGAAAACAACAAATACCGGGGTCTTATGCCAAGGCCGAGACGGCCTTGATTACTATGGAATACTGAAGGAAATAATTGAACTGGATTGTGATTTTGGCAAAAAGAAGAACCCTGTTGTCTTCAAATGCCATTGGTTCAATCCAAGAAGAATGAGACGAAGACCTGAAATTGGGTTGGTCGAAATTGAGCGAGAATCCGTCTATGCGGGAGATGATGTCTATATCCTAGCACACCAAGCCACCCAAGTTTTTTATCTCCCGTACCCATGTAAAACTGTGAAACGTCTACTTGGGTGGGATGTAGTGATCTCGGTGCCACCGCGTAATAAACCACCTACCCCTAACGATGACGACTACCACCACCGCATAAACCCAAACACGTACGAGGGGGATTTTTATCAAGAAGATGGGCTGCCTGGCCAATTGAACATCATCTTGCCTACAATAGATGAGATGGAAGAAGACGACGACAATGGCATTGGAGTCGACGACGGGCAAGAGGACGGTGAGCCAATTGTCAACCGGAGGGACGTGGAGCTTCTTGAACGGATGCACCTATCCGATGTAGAGGAGCCAAGCGGTCCACCTCCAGGCTACGTAGAAGATTGGTGGTACAATAACCGTGATAGCGATGATGATGATGATGATGCTGGTCCAAGTTATGATCCAAACAATGTAGACAATGGCTTCTGAAGCTTTGTATTCGTCAATTTAGAATTTCTGTTTGTATGAACCATTTGGATGCCACTTTTGAACTTGTAATATTTGTGATGTAATATTTTATATAAACCATTTGTATGCCACTTTTGAAGATTAATTTGTTCTTTGTTCTATTAATATGAGTTTTGGCATGCTTCTTATGTTGATATGTGTTCTTTTAGCTTATTCATAATATTGCAATTTCTTCTTATGATTTTTTTTTAATTCTATTCATTACTATTGTGTTTTTACTTGTACTAATGAACACATTCTTTGTGATGACAGGTGATTGAGACATGGCAGGGGGGAAGGATAGGCCAGGCGCCAAGGAGAAGCGGCTCGCGGCGAAGAAGAGTGTCGCCAAGGAGAAGCACCTTGTCGTCGAGAGGCGGCCCAAGAAGGTCGCCAAGGAGAAGCGCCGTCACAAGGTTGGAACTGTTGCTAATCTATACACGAAGGCTGCTGATGGGTCTTCCACGCTCATTGGAAGAAAGCGTGGTTGGGAGGCTACGAAGGAGACTTCTGTGCGGCGTGGCAGACCCTCGGGATCCACCTCGGCGCCCCGGGGTAAGCACCCTCGGGCTAGTAGTCCTTTGCCCGCGGCTTCGTCTTCCGAGTCAGAGGAGGAGGAGCGGCCCGAGGTGGCGGAGGAGGAGTCAGAGGAGGAGGAGCAGCCCGAGGATGACTACCAGGACCGGCACTCGGAGGAGTCAGAGGAGGACGAGCAGCCCGAGGAGAGTGAGGAGGACTCAGATGCCGTGGCGGATGAGGATCTGTTGACAGCTCATCCACTAGAGTTGATCGGCACTCCGCGCGACGGTAAGGTGTACTTGCGAGGGCGTTCGTCGCAACCCGCACGTGAGTCACATGGCCTACTTGATGTCGGCGGAGATATGTAAGTGGTGGTTGAAAAGCCTTTGTTACCTTCCATTTTAGTTAACCTTTCATCACACGCATTCTGACTTTTTTCCGTATGGGCAGGGAATTCACGTGGGTCGGCCCTAAGTGGAGACGCTTACCTGCAGGCGTCCTTGGCATTCTTATCAAGAGGTTTTACCCTGGCTTGGTTGACCTAAAGAAGGATGGAATCGCCACTGGTCAAAAGGTGCCCGCTTGGTCTTGGGACCACTACATGATGGTGCCTGACACCACCTTCGGCCACCTCGGCATGCGGATGATCACTGAATTCTGGGTAAGTAATTTTTAGAACTTTACTACTTAATACCAATAGTTTGGACTTCATCGTGTTAATTCCTTTATCCTATGCTCAATGATTGTAGGATTACTTCTCACTCGTCGAAGGTGAAGGAAAGGTAGAGGCGGCTCAAAAGGTGCTCATTAAAATGGCGAAGAAGCTCATCCCCCAGCAGCTTTACGAGGCGCGTGTTGGCTGTGTTATCAAGTTCTATGCAGAGCAGATGAAGAGGGTGATCAACAAAGAGATGGCCAGGCCTATACACATGTCGAGAGCCCAGTACATGAAGGTAGCCACATATATTTTTCTATTATTGTCCACATGACTGATGAATACTTGTACTCATGGATCTTTCTTGTGTTAAATAGGTGATTCCTGATTGGCTAGCCACCCATAAGCCTTGCTACAAGAAGATTGTAGATAAGTGGGTGTCAGATGCGTTCAAGGCGCAACACAAGGAGGCATCGGACCGGCGGAAGATGATAGGCCTGAACGGAGTCCACCGTCAAGGCCCCCTCACACTCGAAGGCTTAATTAAACACAAGGTAAGATATTATTTTTTGTTCTTTTCATACAAATTTTTATATACGTGCTATTCTTTTTATTTTTGTTTTTGACCTCAATTGTATGTTTCCTTTTGATGTCAATTCATTGTAGGAGGCAAAGACGGGCCGGAAATTGACTAAGATGCAAGTATTTGTTGAGACCCGGAGGCCAAAGGAACTGGATCCGGCTAAACCCTTGGAAGACCAATGGATCACCGACACCGCGGGGAAACAGACGACCAACTACTGCTCCAAGTTCAAGGAGATCTACGGTGAGACGTCCGATCCTTTGACCGCTCCTTTCGACCCCAAGGTTGCTATGTACGCGGGACAAGGTCGGCTGAATGGCCGGCCTTATATTGGCGGTGCTTCCTTCGATAGTTCGGCCGTTCCATCACTTGCCGAGATGCGTGCTTGCCGTACGAGCTCAGCGCCTGAGATCGAGCGTCGTCCAAGGGTCGGACTTGGAGCATTAGCTGCAATGAAGGTATGTATGTCGTTTTTAAACCATCTTTTCCACTACTCTACATGTTTTCATTGCCGAGATGCATTCTTTTACATGGTTGCAATCTCGTAGGCTGAAGTTGTCAATAGTAAGAGGATCGCGGCGGACGCAACGGTGCAGGTGCAGGCAGCAGAAGAGAAGATGGTGCAACTGCAGACATTCCTCCAAGCGATTGTGGCGGTAAGTGCATCAACTTTTTCTTTCAACTAAGCCATGTGCTTGACTTTGCAAACTTAAACTCGTCTTCGGTATGCAGAGGTTGCCCGCGGATCCATCGCTTCCTCCTTTACCTCCTATTTCTCCACTACTAGCCCCCCTTATCTTGGTAAGTTGTCTTGAAACTAGCTAGGCAACCATGCATTCATCTTTTTTTGCTTACTCGTCTAATGCGAATCTTCATAGGACAATCGATCGGCTGGATCCCACACTCCCGCGGATGGTGAAGGAGGAGGGAATGGTGGAGACATAGGGAATGGTGTAGACGGAGGAGCAAGCGCATCGTCGGCGCCATCGACCTCCAACAGGCCTGAGTGACTCTAGGTTAATTCTCATTCTTATACTCACATGTCAATAACCATAAATCTGGCTTGCTCTTCCAACTCATGCTTATTCTTCTCAAACTCTTAGGATTGCATCGACGACTTCTTAGGCTCCATGGACTACATGCAAACAGGAAGCTTCGTCGTTATCCGGCCTGATGTATTTTGCAAACTTGGTGTAAACATGATGTACTTGTCACTTGATGTTTGTAATATGGACATTTGACGTGTATGTTTGAGCTTTTGTGCTATTTGTGACCTTATTTGCTTCTATGTGTGCTATCACTGCTGGAGTATATCATATCTGAAAATATATACATATATTATGTTTTGAAATGCAGGGATTTAAAAAAAACAGGAAAATTGTGGAAAATTGCGGCCTCTTCACCGAGTGGGGCACTAGGCAAAGACGCCTTCGCCGAGTCTGGCACTCGGCAAAGAGGTGCTCCAGGTGCCAAATGGTCACCTGGGAACTAGCTTCGCCGAGAAGGTAAACTTTGCCGAGTGCTGCACTCGGCGAAGAGTTACTCCAGGGGACCATTTGGCACGATGTTTGCCGAGATGGTTGGCACTCGGCGAAGAATCCACCCGGCGACGCCGCTGCTCGGCGAAGCCCGGCACTCGGCGAAGAAATAGCCCGGCGAACGGCTCTGGAGGCACTCGGCGACGAAATATCCCGGCGAAAGTCCCAGGAGGCACTCGGCGAAGCAGCCACTAGGCGAAGACCTTTGCCGAGCACCGGCTTTGTGGACACGTGGTTGGTTGCTGTTTGCTCCATCGTCGCCTAGTGTCGCGTTGGCACACTCGGCGAAGGTCTGACACACGTCTGACGCACATCTGACAATGGGCGGATCTGATTTCCTTTTCTTCGCCGAGTGAGGAGAAAAGGCACTAGGCGAAGCCTTTGCCGAGTATCCCGAGAAAAAACACTCGGCGAAGAGGCGTCGCCGAGGGGAATGCCGCCGAGTGTATGTCGCCGAGTTCCCCTCTCGGCGAAGGCTTCGCCGAGGTGGTTTCCAGCCTTCGCCGTGTCTTTTGCCCACTCGGCGTAGTTTAATTTTCCCGTAGTGTTTACACCACAAACTGGGGGCACGCATCCACAACCAAATTGGAGGCTCCCAAAAAATCTCCGTAAATTTTCAGCGCAATCCGACGATATTTCCTGAAGTGACTTTTCTGAAATACAAAAACAGCAAAAATAGGAAACTGACACTGGGCATCTTGTCAATAGGTTAGTCCAACAAAATGCATAAAAATGATTAATATGATAATAAAAACATGTGACAACATCACAAAACTAGCATGGATCAATGAAAAATTATAGATACGTTTGACACGTATCAGCATCCCCAAGCTTAACTCCTATTCGTCCTCGAGTAGGTAAGTGATAACAAAATAATTTTTGATGAGACATGCAACCAACACAATCGTGATCAAGATAGTAATGCAAAGCATAGGATGTGAATGAGGTGATACAAAACAATTGTCTATAGTTGATAGCAAGAAAGCAATGAATAACCAAGTTGAATCATTCAAGCGAAACCTTTCATAAATAGTACGTTAAAGACATAAAAGCAATGTGATCCACATATTTGATTAATTCACATAGGTAAGAATTCCATGACAAAAGTGTTTGAGAATCAAAACAAAAAAGATGTAAGTTTTAGCAAAAAGCCTCAACTTCCAACGGTAATGTCAATATAAAGATTCATGTTTAATCTGACAATGCAATATGATCAATGATACTCAGGGTCAATGCTAGATGTTTGCTCTAGTGGAGATAGAAGGAAGAGGAAAACTGTCTCAACATTAAAAGTAAAAGAAAGGCCCTTTGCATCGAGAAGCAGGGATTAGTCATGTGCTAGAGCTTTTTATTTTTATGAACAGAAGTAAAACAATTTTGAGACATGCATGCTTTCGTCAACGACTTCACAACAGAGAAGCTATCTACTCCCCATAACAAGCAAGGCTTTAGACTTGTGAGAGCAGCTAGTTTTTAGAGAAGCGAGTACGCTCCTCTTTCTCCTTGGTTTCACCACTGTCCAATGTTTAGAGTTGATTTCTCAGATTTTCATTGCGCGGAGGAGAATGGTGAGTTATATTTATATTTTTGCTTAAGCTGCTCTCGGGTTGATTCAAGTGAAGACGTAATCCATCGACACCGGGTGAAAAGGGGGGAAATGACCTTGCTCGTCACGAGTTATATCTAGCTCTCTATTGCTCCCTCATGAGCTTAAAACAGAGACACAAAAAGGAATATTTTGATTTTTTAAAGAAAGCACATGACAAATTTACTTGGAATGGCAAGAAATACATGATAGGTAGATATGGTGGACTCAGCTGGCAAGATAGTTTGGCTTTGGGGTTTGGATGCACGAGTGAACCATACACTCGGTACGAATTTTTAGGCTTAGCAAAGAAGGTATTTGAAGCAAACTTCTAATATTAACCGGTAACAGAGTAACATAAGACATTAGTCAATCATAACCATAAAAGCTCTACACCGCCTCCCTTATTGACCAAATAGTTCTTTGATGGAACGATTAGCTTAATGAATTAACAACTACGAAACACCACATAGTTTCAAGCTTTTCACAGTATTTCTTTACTAATCAATTCCACTAAAATAACCAGCAAGTTTAAGTATTCATCTTAATATCTCAAAACAAATGAGAAGTATCAAGTATCCACACAATGCTCTACAATACTATGCAGGCTTTCGTTTCATTCCACTATCACATGAATAGCATTTTGTCACTTTGACAATTCAAGCAATTTATCAATAACAACTCTCCAACAAATATAAGTGAAGAACAAGAGAGTTTAACAACAACAACTAGCAGCTCTAAATAAGATAAAAGCTAAAAGCGAGAGCTTACTAGTAAACAAACAGTAGCTAAGAATACTCAACAAAATATAAGCGAAGCACAGGAGTATTCAAACGAAAAAGCGAAGCGTGTCTCTCTCCCACATAAACAAAGCAAGGATCCAACAAGCATATGACCAGCAAACAAACAAACAAAACTGAAAGTAAAAAGATGCTCCAAGTATATCACATAATATGTAAAGTGATAAAAACTTAGTTCAACGAAGACGACCTCATNAGGCCCAGGCCCAGAGGACCCTAACAATCAGTCAGCGAGCACCTTCAGCACAGTTCATCGCCGCCGCTCGGTCGCCGGAAGCCCTGCACCCTCCTCCCTCCCTCCGTCGTCCCCTATGCCTGCCCGCCCGCCCGCCCAGCTCCTCCGACGCCGCGCCTCTCTCTCCATCTGGGATCCCTCAAGTCCATCACCCCCGTGGTATCCAAAGTCCGGCGACTTCCTCGTCCACGCACCGCCGCCGTGGAAGTTTTTCTTGGACGCCTCCGCAGTGCAGGTAACTAAAGCCCCTTCCTCGCTCTGGCCTTGGTCACGTCCAGTTTATAACCAAATAAGTATAATTGTTTTTCTCTGATTTTTTTCTAGTAATCACAAGGTAAAGTTAGAATACACAAAACTTGTGCAGAATGTTTCTTCACATCACAGTTTGCTAGTACGTATCAGTATTGCAGTCTGCAAACCGGAGTGAACTCAATGAGAATAAGCCTGCATCGCCACTTTAGCTACAAGGCAAGTCAATGGTCTGGTACGCATCAGTTCTTGTCAATAAGGGAGTGGGACAGAAAACTGAACAATGTGCATCAGATCAATATAACACCTGGAACAAAGCGCAAAGCTTCTTCGATATCTGCGACAAGATCAGGACTGAACTCGCCATCTGGGCGAGGGTTGGTCTAAAAGGAGCGACCTGGACTGGCGCGCTATAGTTTTAGCCGTTCTCCTGTACAGTTTAGTATAGTGTTTCTTGTTCTTGCTCTCTTTCGGCTTGTATAGCCTGTAACAGACATCTATTTCGTTCCTCTCTCTTAATATAAAATATCACAGCGCTCGCTGTTATTGTCAAAAAAAATTCAACTATCTTCACTTATACCAGCTAAACATATGTATTAGTGTTACAATCAAATCATCCATGACGTAGCAATTTAGTAGTGCCTTTAATTTCAGGACGTCCATGACCACGATCGTCAATATACGATCCTCGTGCATACCCATATATGCAAAGATAATCATGATTATGCAAAGATAATCATGTCAGAAAGAGAAAGTGGGAGAAGAAAAACCGTGTCTTAGTGGTCCTTTTTTTTTTGCACATAAAGCACGACATGTAATTAGGCTGGAAGTACATTGAATGTTTGAGACGAATTACCCTGTAGTATATCGTCAATCAAGAAAGACGTGGGGAAAATGTGATGAAATTGGGATGCTCCTGGGCTTCTTTTCTTACGACCTCAATCATGGCGCTGATGCAGGGGCTGTCTTCTCGATACCAACTGTTGCACCTGAAGCCGACATGTCCGATACTCACGAGGTGCTTGATGCCCAGAGGGTCTTCACTCGGCGGGCCAGCGTAGAACCGGAAGATGAACTCGAGCGAATACAGTATCGGCAATGCGCCTTCCTGGAAGGTAAGCCGTGGCATGCGGCTGTCGACATACAAGAACTTGAGGCTCTTGAACCCTACACTGCCGATGGCTACTGGCTCCCTCGGGACGATCTCGAACCTTAGATGGAGCGTCTCCAGGTTGGGCATCTCCCGCAGAATCTCGAGATCCTCCTCTTCTAGCTTGCACACCCTGATATCCAGGTAGGAGAGGTAGTTCAGGTGGTCCTTGATCCACCGCGGGATGTGCAGGTGTTTCGTCTCAACAATTAGGCCCTCGCGGACGGTTCTAACAGAAGTCATTGGGAAAGACAGGATCTCCCCAGCCAGCAAAGACACCAGATCACTCTTCTTCCAAGCTTGTCGAGCGCACCCGGGTATTCGCACCAGTTCTGTAAGCTGGCCAAGTTCCCATGGCAGTGTAACCGTGGTATCACCTAGTTCCAAGATCTTCAGTTTCTTCAGCCCTCCGATTTCTTTTGGTATCTTGCTCACTGATACGCGAGACATGAGTAGCTGCTCCAGATTCTTTAGTTCCCCGATCTCACGGGGCAGCTCTCGGATATGTGTGTAAGACACATCCAGAGTCACCAATTGCTGGAGGTTCTTGATCTCACTGGGTAGCTTCTTGAGGCTTGTTCGAGATAACTTCAGGGTCTTCACCTGCCGTAGTCCCTCGATCATCTCCTTTGGCATCTCTTCGAGAAATATATTGTTACTCATGTCCAGATACTCCAACTGTTGCAGTTTCCAGATTATCTTCCTGGGCAGTTCTGTGATGCGTGTGTTTCTCCAACACAAAGTCTCTAACTGTTGCAGCTTCCCGATCTCACTTGGTAGCTCTGTGATAGTTGTTGAACTTACGTCAAGAGTCTTCAACTGTTGAAGCTTCCCGATCTCACTGGGTAGTTGTTCCATCCCTATTGAACTCATGACCAGAGTCCTCAAATTTTGCAAGTGCCAGATCTCATCGGGTAGCTGTTTGATTCCACTCATGTCTAGTGTCTCCAAGTACTGCAAACTCACTATTTCTCGTGGGATCTCTACCTGACGGAGGCCTAACATATGCCTCAGACGGAGTAGTCCACAGACATTCTTCAGATGATGGTCCTGTAGACGCTCACTGCATTGAAAATCCAGCAGTCGTAGGAGTTTCAACTTCTCCAAGGGGACCCTTTCGGCGCAACCAAAATGACAACAGACCGAATTATAGACCAATCGATTCCTGGAAAGGGATCCCCTGCATCACTGCTTGGCCAAGAGTCAATACATAGGCGACGGATTTGACAGGCAGACGAGGATGGAATGTTAGAGCGGCATGCAATGAAATTATCTTCACGCGATTTCTGTCCAAGGAAATTTCGCATCATGGGATGCATTATGTAATTGCTATTGCTTCTTTCCCACAAGATCAATCCCCTGTCAACAAGCTCTTCAAAGTAACCTCTGGCTGCCTCCTCTTTGCATACAAATCCTTCAGCCATCCATTTCCTCAAAACATCATCTCTTTGGAAACCGTAATTCTCAGGGTATATACTGCAGTACAACAAGCATGTTTTCAACATTTGATGAGGAAGATCATCATAGCCAAGCTGTAAACTCTCTACCAATGGTTCGAACCCTGGAGTACTCTGAAGTCCATGTCGCGCAACTTGCTCTGCAATTGTATCAAGCACATCAGATGGCTTTACACATTTCCCTTGTTGCTGTTGTTGCTCTACCTCCATTGCCAGTGCTGAAAACATGCAAACTAGTGCTAACGGCAACCCACCACACATGCTCACTGCAGGATGCTTATAGTCAAAACCTTTGCCATACGTGTCATCCTTCATAGAAATCATCCGAGAGCCAACATCGATACCAGTATCGTACTCCCATATTTTGCCTCGATACTGAAGATCCATTTCGTGGAGCAAAGCATCAGAATAATCCTTCCATGTCTTGGCAATAGCATTAACACGAGTTGTTGTGACAATTCTACTGCCCAGATTGTTCTCTGGAAGAGATTTCCTGATGATTTCCCATTCACCCCAGTGCCTTATATCGTCAATTATGACTAGGTACCTACCATGTTGAAAGCATAAGATTGTTAATTTGATTAATTTCCTACAAACACTTATGTAAGTTTGCTACATCGCATGAGGCTGTAAATTCTGTACAATTCACATCTTACACCATTGTTTTGTTAAATCAGTTGACTTGTGTGAAAAAACGGTGACAGCCAGGCAACCCTGCCGGTGCAGCGTACTATCATAGTATTAAGAATTTCAATTATATTTCCAAATTAACCTGAACATTCTAGTCATTTTGGGGAAGTTATTAATACAAAAAGTTGAATCTACAACTCTATACTTGATCAGATGCGCATGAACATGATATTTAGTGATCCGGTAAAGCTGAAGCTCCGACATTGCGTACCTTGTGTCTTTGAGGAAGAAAGATATGTTGTCGATGAGATGGTCTTCTTCCGTGCCCGCCGCAAACGGTGGAGCATTTTGAGCGGCAACTTGTTCGAGAATTCTTGCGAGAACCTCCTTCATGTGACCACCTGGTGGCACTGCCACAAATGCCCGGGCCTGGAACTTATCCCCAATCGCCTCGTACACTAGGTCGGCCAGGGTCGTTTTGCCCATACCAGCCATTCCTAGAATGGTTGCCATCTTGAGTTGTGGCTGCAGCACCAGCGTGCTCTCCTCTTCTTCTTCTACCAGGAATCTGGTGAGCTCATCCTTCCGTCCGTCCATGGCCACGAGCTCTGATGCATCCTTGCGGACAAAGGGATGGGCTCGAGGTGTCGACCTGCAGCTGGGATGACCAGTCCTCTTCTTCTTCTTCTTCTTCCACATGCCGCGGAACCGCCCCGACACATCCTTTGTTCTTTTCTTGAAATCTTTGAAAGGGCTTTCCTTGACCTTCTTCTGTACGAAGCGCGGCTTGCTGCTGCCGCGGCCGCGCTCCGTAGTACTGACGATGAAGTCGTCGATGGCGTCCCCCAAGTCGTCGGCCAGATCCAAAGCTTCCATCTTCAGCTCCCTGGACGCCGCATCGAGATCCTCCCTCTCCCATGTCGTCCAGAGGAGAGAGTGCATGTACTTGAGCCTCGATTTGATGAACTTGATCTCCCTCCGAGTCCGCCATCGGAGCTTGTACTCACTGCCCAGCAGAGCAGCCAGCTTGGCTATGACGGGCCCCAAGGTCCCCGTGGCTGCGGTCACGGGAGCCTCCTCCTCCATGTCTTCTCTGTTAGCCCGGGCAGGTGGTACTCACGGCCGGAGCCGCCGCTATATGGGCTCTTTCCTCTCCTCTTGCTCCGACGGTCCGACCCACCGGCTGCTTCCCGGCGAGCTCTCTCTCTCTCTACAAAATATTTACCGGCTCCTAGCTTGGCGTTCGATCTCCTCGGCCCTACCTCAATAATATCTCATTTCTCTTCCTCTCCTCTCTCCCGTCCTGCACCGCCATGGCTGACAGTACAGACGCCGTAACGTGTGCTTGTGTTTGCTGCAGTTAATGTCACGAACATGGGCGGTGCAGGCTTTACTGACGTGCAATAACTCGCAAATCAATCGGTTGCTCTGGACACTGCATGCCGTACCCGTACGCTAGTTTTCGGGAGAAAATGCACTGTGTGCGGCGCCCACTATTTCTGTACGACACAAATGAACATAAACGACGACCTGAGACCCGACGACTCGCTACAACCGGGCAACAAGGTATCTTTGGTCCCAAATAGGCCTGGCCATGGAAAGCCTGGCCTGGTCGGCCAGGCCCGGCCCGAAATTTCAGGGCCGGGTCTATGTTTTTAGGCCCGCGAGTAGGTCTGGGCTTGCGTTTTGAGCCCAAAGGATTGGTAGGGCCGGACCTGGACTTCACATATGGACGATTTAGGGAAGAAGCCCGCCAATGGGCCGGGCTTGGTCCTGAATTCTAAACCGGACAATGAGCCTGGGCCGGGCTTGGGCCTAGGTTTTTTTATGTGGGCTTTTCTGGGCCCGGCCCAAGCCCACCTAGGCCCGGCCGATGGCCAGGACTAGTCCCAAATGACTTTCATTCGGATCTGGCCTCAAAAAAAAAAAACTTGCAACCAAATATAGAACCTTCAAGTGTCACGTTACATGCATGTTGTTTTGAGTGTCTCAGAAAACGCCACCCACTTTAACCTATACAAACTGAGAAATATGAAAATCGGCTAAGTCATTTAAAAACGTAAATTGATGTGGTGTTTCTGTACTCTCAAAGCCTATAAGATTTTCAGAAATCTCAGAATACGCCACTTGGTTTCGGTGTCGCTGGACATCACGAATTACGATGATGCCTCCTTCTTGACGCGGTGGCGTTACCACCGCTGCCATCATGACAAGTAACCACTGCTGTCGTAGCCTTGTCATTGTTGTTGTTGAGGCGGCCAAGGCTCCGGTGGCAACTAGCGGTAGGGGATGGCGCTTCTCGTTGCGGCGTGACATCGGGTGGCCTCGATGACGCTATCCACCATGTTACTCTATCTTATTGCCACATAATTTATTTCCAAATTTATATCCTACACATATATCAGCAAGTTCAATGGTAAAGCCAACCGCTGGCTATAAGGATTGATATGTCATGTATAGTCAACGATATAGCCAACATGTATAATAGTTAGCTATAGAAATGTGTTACTTTATATAATATGACCCATGTCCACTTTCACAAAGTGCATTGTAATAGTTAGATATTGCATGAGAGTCCGCTCCTCTTCTCCCTCATCCAACTAAGTGAAAATATATTTTTCAAATCATTATAACCCGCTTAGAACAAGTATAATAAGGGGCTTATAGCCTCCCTACGTGGCAATTTTGCCTATGTGAATGAGAAACATAAAAAAATGAGTGAAGTGGGCTTTACTGCAAGAGCCCGTCTCTACGCGTGCTCCTAGACACTTGCAATAAATATGAAGAGAGAGAGGTAGAGAGAAAGCAAAGAAAAATGGTCAACCTTATAGCCAACTTATAGCGAACACTATTGTATGCGTATTTCTAGTGCTAACTCTTGATGAGCCATCTCTTATAGCCGGCTGCTGACTATATTATTAACCATGCTCTTACGTGGTCTAATTGTACTTGCTTTTAAAAGAAGAGCCAACTCATGGCTCCATAGGAGTGCCATGTCAGCTAAAACCTTTATAAAAGCTCACTCATACAATAGTGTTCTATAGATTTATTACATTGGCTAATTGGTTATAACATTAAATGCTTGAATGTGGTGGGAATAACATGTAGGGAGGTATGAACGCTAGCTAAAAGTTCTCACAGGGGATGCATATAGGCTATTACTTCTCAGTTATTGTGCTGCAACCGAGCTGTAGATATGTTCTCATGCTTTATTGAGAACATATCTAGTGCTCCCAACCCTTAGGATGCTCAAAATGCTATCATAAAAAATGTCTAATTTAAATATTTCAAAAAATTCTACGAAAAATTGTGGATGTCCACCAGGTATGTTTGTACAATCTACCAAAATTTCAGTTTCAAATTCAAAATAAACAATGAGAAACAAAAAAAAAACAAATCAAACATGAATAGTTGTAAATTAAACTAAAACTGATTTTTAAAGTTATTAGTAGGTTTGTAAGTGAGAATAATATTTTGAATCTTTAAATTTATTTCGTGATTAGTGTGCAACTGATATTTGATGAGAGCACCTGACCGCAGTGACAGGGGACTATTATTAAGGGCATGTACAATGGTTGATAAGATAGCCTTATCATAAACCTGCCAACTAATATAGATATGACGATAAAACATGTTGTACAATGGTTATTTTTTAGTCTTATCTCTAATAACCAGATATCCCTAAATATGTGGTGAGACAAATTGTGCTAAGAGATCATCTCTTAGTTAAGAGAAGACAAACCTCTTTTTTTTGTTTCTCTCTTCTCTAATTCAGTAATTATCCTAAATGGCATATCTTTACCTAATAATAAAGAAAGAGTTGCTTCTCCCAAATTTTTCGTCCAACTTTAGTACTACCCTTATTTGCAAACATAATTACGGACACTGCCACCGCCTATGTGAAAATAACGGTTAGGCTCTGTTCGTCAGAAAAAAGGCACCAAATCCTGCCGTATTCTCCCCGTCGCCCAACACCCGACGATCCAGACCCTCCCCGCGCTCGGGCGAAGGTACGTGCCCCTCCGCCGCCGCCGCTGTGGGCGGTTCCACCCTGAAATCTGAAGGATCCTTCTCCAACAGGTCGTCACATCGGCCGTCGCGCGGCACCTCCTGCCGGTCCGCGACCCCCACCTCCCCGCCTGCATCCGAGTTGTCCGTCTCCATCTTGCTGACGTTCCTCTCTCCGCCGCCGCTGCTCCCACCTCCATCCGCTGTCGAGACACTCCGCGACTCCTCCCGTAGTAGTCCTCCACCCGCTCCCTGCTCCCTGCCTGCTGCCACCCGACTCTTCACACTGTCGAGTCGCTAGCCCCCATTCAACTAGCAGGTCCCATCGACCCCAGTGGACAGCACGCCCAGGTTGCAGCTTCCAGCTCGTGGTCGCCGGCTGCCACGTTCGCCGTCTAGCTCGCAGACGCCAACCACCGGTCTATCCCTGGTCAAACAGCGCGGCGTCAGCTACTAAGGGAACACGTTTCCCTCAGGCTGCACGGGTCCGGCGTCTACAGGCGCATGGGGAGGACTAAGGACGACGGCCCTGAGGACTGAGGGGTCCGTCGTTGCCGGAGGTCGCCGGCCGGCGATGGCTGAACCGGGGCGCCTCTCCCCTCTCCTTATTCCATCTGCTCTCTGCCCTCCTATCTCTATCTATCTGATTTTTTGGCTGTACGATACAAGTGCTTGAGGCAGGAGCAGGGACGACCAGGTAATGAACAGTACTGGAGAACTCCATTTAGTCATCTGGGGGCAGTGATCGAACTTCCAGTTCATATGAATGCTTTGCTTATAGCTGATTGTATATATGCATACAGTTCATGTCTTTGGGGTTTTGAGTTGACACCAGATTGCATACACATTTTCACCACCGTGTCTTCTAGAGCTTTTCTCATTTTAGAGTTGTTTATTGTATCAAACAACTACACAATGTATTTGAAGAGCAAATCTCATTTTGGACCGGCAACAAATCCTAACTTCTGTCTGTAAAAAAAACTGTCTTCACCACTGTATCGAACAAGGCGTCTTGAAAACATATTATGTTAAGCTACCGTTACAATTATTCATGTAGGTTCAGCAATCAGCATTAGTGTCTGGATGATCTGGATACAATTTTCATGGTGGTGAAAAGGCGGGCAAATTGGTCCTATATATTTTGTTTCAATGCTATGCTGTTTGTGTTTGCGAGGAGAACCATGCGTAGCCTTAGTTCCTTACTAACACTGCAAGAGTTTATCTTATTTAAAGGAAAACGTTTTTAGTATCACTAATTCATGAAGGAATTTGAAATTTTACACGAGTTTTTGTGCAACTGAAGTGGCAGGGCATGAAACTCCCTCCTGATTTATCATTTTGAACTAAATTCGTGATTGATCCATATTATTTCTTGAATTATGTGAAAATGTGATTTAATTCCTGATCTAAGCTTTCAGGGGGTAGCACCTGTTCCCGCATTAGTTGTTTTCCATACCCATGGACCTTAAGGTGGTTCGCCTTTTCTATTCTCTAATCTTCCAGGCCGATGAAGTGATTCATCACCAAGTTTTAATGTTTAGTTCTTTATCAATTAGGTAATTTATGAAAATAAGCTACTCTAGCCATGCAGCTTTTGTTGTACAACGCAGTGGTTTGATAAAAGATATGAATGCTTATTTCATCGATATCACGAATATCATTTAGTTGTGAGATTTAGTGAAGCCGATATTTGAGAAGGTCTTCCTGAAGCACTTATGGTATTGACATGTCAACATTATTCACAATCTCTTGCAAACAATAGCTTGCTCTAGCATTGCTTCAGCGACATCGTGGGGCTTGCTGAGTTGATCCCCGACTCCGGGTCATTAGAGTAGAGGAGAGCGGCGCTGAAGTGGAGGAAGGAGGATGGCGACAACATAAAACCAACGATGACGACGTCACTAATCCAACGACACCGACATCGACCAATGGGGCTTACTTGTGGTCGTTCCCCGCCTCTGCGTCACTATAGTAATCCGTAGCAACGCACGGGCACAATTGCTATCTATGATAAAACTACATGCCGTACCCCGGTCACCCAGCGGACGTCAAACAGCAGTTAAAATAGACCTCGCTACCATTGCCGTCCCCTCCGCGGCTCCGCCTGCCCGAGAGCAAGCACGCCGCTGACGCCTTCGACCGTGGCCGCCATTGGCATGTCCCCCTTTACAGGTGCCACCTCTGCCCCATCTCAGGCCAGTCCCCTTCACGGTAGCGTCAACCGAGACGAATAGGTGCAGCCGCGCGTGAGAAGAGAGAGCCACCTGACGGACCAGAAGGAGCTCCGCGCGCGGTGGGGACGCCGCCTCCTGCGTGCAGTTCCCCTCCAACTAGCTCAACGCCTCCCTGGATGTAGTCGCCCCACGGTGCACAGCCAGCCACCGCTGTTCAGTTCCCAGCTGAGCCGTCCGTCCTACCCGCCTCGGTCACCGCCGCCGCCGTCGGGTGATTAGTCTTTTTTTACTTTGTTTTGAAGACGCCGTCGGTTAATTAGTCGGCTGAGGAGGGGAACGAATCTCTGGTCATTTTCTCCGGGTTTTTTTTTTCGCCTAGTGTTATCTGACAATTTTTTTTCTTTCCATGGCAGTCAACGTTGCCAATCCCATCGTTCAGCTGACGAGAACGAATCCAAGGTCATTTTCCTCTGCAATTTCTTTTCATTCAGTTAACTTTTCTGAGAATATTTTCTTTCCATTAATTAGCAACATCACATTGGCAAAAACTGTATAGATTGGATTTCAACTTTTTTGAGAGATAAATTGGATAACAACTTGGACCGTTCTAGTGTATACATATTGTCCACAATCTCCTCAACATTGATTTCATAACGACCCAAGCATGGATCAGAGATGCGATACCTTAGTTTTTTGTCGATCTCTCCGTGCACCGTGCTTTGGGGATGGGTGGAGATTAACTAATTCCGCAAGTTGTGATGGTGTGTGTACTAGCTGCCAAAAACGTGTACTACTATCTAGCATTTCAGGGAGTAAAATTTCACCTCAACAAGAGTGCGAGTGCCAGATGCCAATATTTGTACAGATTATTGGATTTGGGACTAGAATTGTTTCCTTTTCAGATTAGATATGTCTAGTCCCATTTACACTTAATAGTCTTTACGACGATTCATGTGAGTTTTTTCTTTTCTTTTCATATATATTAACAGCTGCTGGGCCGGATATGGAAGTGAATATATGATCTGAGGATTCTGCCAGTGGCGTTCTGCCCGGACACCTTAAGAGGTGCCTCCTCTGCCTCGCCTCTCATTCCACTTCTTCCGTTTTGTGTTCTGAGCTTCTGATAACTTCTTGTTTTCTTGCTATGGCAGCCGATTCAGTATATGGGTGTATGGAAGTGGTGTTAAGCTTGTCGTTAACCAATTCTGCTACTTGTAATACATGGTGTACCAGGTGCCTCAGAAAAGTACTATCGAGGAATCTATCATTGTAGTTGACAAGTAATAGGTAATTTTTCTCTTGAGCTTGTTTTTTATTAAATAAATCAGCAGCACGCAGAGGAAAATGTCAGTCAGTTTCAATTGTTGAAGTATACATTGCCCACACTTTTCTCAAAGAAGTTTGAGTTAATTCTAGTTTTTACCCCCAGAGATTGAGTTTGTGGCATATTTTAACCCTTGCACAAATCATGCCACACTTCACCTTCTTAATAAATAAATTTCCATTTGATTTTTTAGCTACTTTCAGGATGATGTGGTAGTACTAAAAGTCTACGCTGCATTGCCACATCATCCATAAACTTGGCCCAGGGAGTAAAAAAATCTGAATTGATTTGTTAAGGGGGTAAATTGCTGCACACAATTGAAACTTTCGGGCAAAAGTTGGCAGATTTGTGTAATGGGGTAAAATACGCGACAAACTCTAACTTTGGGGGTAAAATGTGGAATTAGCTCAGAAGAATATTTGGTCTAGTCCTTATTGTACTTGACTATTTCATACCATGATATGGTGACCCTTACGATATTTTTTTCTCCTATTCTGTTATAGATAAAGAATTGCTGGACAGGCAATGGAAGTGAACTTTGTCTGAGCTTTTCGCCACCAACTAATGTTTGCTGCACTTGATAACAGGGGGAGAGATATTCTAGTGGAGTGAAGAAGACAGAAGGACGATATGGAGTTTGTGGTGGGTGCTTCGGACGCCGCCATGAAATCTCTTCTGGGCAAGTTGGGTGGCCTCCTTGCCCAGGAGTACACTCTGGTCCGTGGCGTCCGCGGCGACATCCAGTACATCAACGACGAGCTCGCCACCATGCAGGCCTTCCTTGGCGACCTTGGGTCTAACCAGGAAGGCCACGACCGCCGGCTCAAGGACTGGATGAAGCAGATCCGTGACATGGCATATGACATGGAAGACTGCATCGACGACTTTACCCACCGCCTTCCTCACGACTCCCTCAGCGATGTGACATGCTCCTTCATAGTGACGAGGATCCACGAGCTGTGGACATTCTGGCCCCGCCATCAGATTGCTTCCAAGATCTCCGACCTCAAGGTCCGGGCGCAACAGATTGCTGAACGGCGCAGCAGATATGGACTGGACAACCCAGCCCCAACCAAAGGCAACAGCACCACCAGCAGCAGCAGCTCTGGCACGGGCAGCATTGCTGAGCATCTGATGGCCAGCCGTCAGCTCATCCATACAGAAGAGCCTGTGGGAGCAGTGAATGACATGAAGCGGCTTAGGGAGTGGCTAGCAAAACACAATGGCTTGGAAAAGCATCGGTCTGTTCTTTCCTTAGTCGGATTCGGTGGTGTTGGGAAGACCACTATTGCGACAGCATTGTACCGGGAATTCAGGAATGAATTCGACTGTCGGGCATCAGTCACTGTCTCCCAGAACTATGATGAAGACGAAAGTCCTCAGGGATATTCTGGGTCAAATCAAGACTGTAGATATTCCAGGTCAAATCAAGCCGCAAGATAGGGAGCAGGAGCAGCAAGGTAGCAGCAGCAGCACACGTAGGTCGTTGCTGGGGGACCTAAAGGCTCATTGAAGCGTTTAGTGCCACTGATCTGCCGCCACATGAACAACAAAGAATCAATGAACCATGACCAACTTGTCATGAACAGAAAGGGCCCCTGGATAAAAAGAGGTACCTTTACTCCAGTGATTTGCCTTTTGTAAATTATTAACTACTACGCACCGTGCATGCATCAATTTACTGAAGCTTTGCTAAATTTTGAACACTTTCTTCGAAACTTCGATGAAGCTCTAACTGTCCTCATCTCATCCTTAGGGATATTCATGGTGAAATCAAGCTACAGGACCACGAACAGAAGGAGCAGCAAGGCAGCAGCGCAGGGGGATCGTTGGAGAAGAAGAACATAGTGGCAGATATTAAAAGCGCAGTAATGCAATTTGTTCCATTGATCTGCGATCTCAGGAAGCAAGGCACTGACAGCAGCTCTGATTTCACCAAGAACAAGATAGAAACACTGGACCACGACCAACTTCTTGAAGTACTGAAAACGCGCCTGACTGGAAAGAGGTACAGCGCTGATCCACTGCTTTGTTTTTGGTAAATATATACATACTGCGAGATACTGACCAAAGGGAGTTTTACATAGATACCAGACCATATCTCGCACCTTAAACTGAATATAGGTTCGTAGAATAACTAAGAAAATGACTGCAGTATGCAAAAACAATCAATATAAAAGAGCAAAACGACAGGACAGAAAAGAAGTGTTGAACTGTTTCATCGCAGTAATTTTAAGCGTAATAGGATGAATAAACAACGAAAACCCACATGCAGACATCTAAAACTTAGGTCGGCATGTATTTATCTATCTACAAATTAAGCAGAAATAGATATCCTAATTGGAGGCACGTTTTTTTTTCTCTCATCTGTATTTTGTTACCTTTTTGGCAGGTATCTCCTTCTGATTGATGATATATGGTCCGCAGAAACATGGGACAAAATAAGAATTTGGTTGCCATATGACAATACAAAAGATAGCCGATTAATAGTGACTACAAGATTTCAAGCTGTTGGTGCAGCTTGCTCCGACAGAGAAGGAACTGATCATTTGCATACAGTTAATGTTCTTAGTGATGTCGATTCTAGAAGTCTATTTGATCATAGTGTTTCCGAGGCACAAAGCAGCAAAAGAAAGGAAACAATCAGTACTGATAATTTGCATATAGCTGCTGAACATACGGATGACTCCAGTACTCCACCGAATCATAGTATTTCTTCGGATGAAACCAAAAATAGCAAAGGAAGCGACATCAATGAGGTGCCTGAAGAGATATGGAAATACTCTGGGGGCCTGCCTTTGGCCATAGTCGCCATGGCTGGTCTTGTTTCCTGCAACCCAAAACAGAAGAATGGGTATTGGAGTAAAATTTTCCATTCATTTTTCCCAGAGCAGGTGGCTCCTCTTACATTGGATGGAGTTACAAGGATACTGGATTATTGCTACAATAATCTGCCTCCAGACCTCAAGACCTGCTCATTGTACTTGAGCATATTTCCCAAGGGCACGACAATTAGTAGGAAGCGTCTCACCCGGCGATGGATATCTGAATGCTTTGTGACCGAGAAGCAAGGGCTAACTGCAGAGGAAGTGGCAGAAACATACTTTAATCAGCTCATAAACAGGAAGATAATACGCCCTATTGATCACAGCAGCAACGGAAAGGTAAAATCATTCAAAGTTCATGACATGATTCTTGAATACATTGTGTCCAAGTCAAGTGAAGAGAACTTTATCACTGTTGTTGGTGGCCACTGGATGATGCCAACTCCTAGCAATAAAGTCCGCCGGCTCTCCATGCAAAGCAGTGGTTCCAAGCATGGGAGTTCAACAAAAGGTATGAATCTGTCTCAAGTGCGGTCACTGACCGCCTTTGGAAGCAAGAACCAACGACTGCCTTTCCATTCATTCAACAACGGAATAATACAGGTGCTGGATCTTGAGGGTTGGAAGGGTTTGGAACAGAAGCACCTTAATGACATATGCAAAATGGTTGTGCTCAAGTACTTGAGCCTCCGACGAACAGAGGTTAGCGAGATTCCGTCAAAGATTGACAAGCTAGAGTATCTTGAAACTCTTGACATAAGGGAGACCAACATTCAGGTGCTGCCCAAAAGCTTTGGGCGCCTCAAACTGCTCCGTAGCATGCTTGGGGGGAGTAAAAACCCACGGAAGACACTCAAGTTACCTCAAGAGACAAATAGCGAGCAGATGAAAGGACTTCGTATATTGTCAGGGATTGAGATCACTGAGGAGTCAGCAGCAGCTGTAGCTAGCCTTCACCAGTTGACAGGGCTAAGAAAGCTTGCCATTTACAAGCTCAATATACAGGAGGGCAGTAAGACCTTCAAGCAATTGGTCTCCTCCATTGAGTACCTATGCAGCTGTGGTCTGCAGAATCTAGGAATTAATGACGAGGGCTCTGAGTTTATCAACTCACTAGACTCCATGTCCGCTCCTCCAAGGTACCTCATTGCCCTGGAGCTGTCCGGCAAAATGAAAAGGCCACCCAAGTGGATCGAAAATCTCAGTAATCTATACAAGCTGACCCTTTCTGTGACAGTTCTTAGGACTGATACTTTCAAGCTCATCCAGGAACTGCCCAAATTGTTTTCTCTGACCTTTACACTCAGCGCAGCGAAGGATAACCGCGACATAGTGGACATCCTTGAGGAAAATAAGCAGCTTACCGATAGGGAGATCATTGTTCCACCTGGAGGATTCAGGAGTCTAAAGTTGCTTCGCTTCTTTGCGACTGTCGTGCCAAGGCTGAGCTTTGCAGTTACGGGAGAACCGGTGATGCCGGCACTCGAGAGGATCGATATGCAGTTCCAAGCCTTTGAAGGGATTTACGGCATCGAGACTCTTCAAAGTCTTCAAGAGGTGCATCTCGCTGCTGGTAATCAAGCAGATGAAATAACCAAGCTCCTGGTAGAAGATTTGAAGGACACGACCAAGTTCTTTGGCAAACAAGACAAAACTAAGTGGCCAAAAATAATCTCTGATTGAAGGTGCTATCTTCTCTCGGTGCACCTACAAATCATCTGGTATTACATTATTACGTGGAGAATGTTTCGTCAAATCGGCATCACCTTGGGGCTAACTAAATATACCGCATCCGGTATTTGTTCTTAACTTCTTATAACTTCCGTTATTGATTCCTGTAATTCCCATTTTTATTGTACCGCTAGTTCCGTTATGGATTATTGTAATTCGTACTTGGATCTCTGGTACTGGATCTGCGGTATTGTTACTTCAAGTTACATAATTCTGCGTTAGTAGAATCTGTGTTATGTCTGTTTTCAAGGCACCAAGAGTTCCCGTCCCGGATGGCCTTCCGGTTATTTTCTTCCAGGAATTCTGGGAAAATATTAAGGCGGTTGTCATGCCGATGTTCCAGGAATTTTACACTGGGACGTTGGTTATGTCCCGCCTTAACTTTGGCGTGATTACCCTGATCCCCAAGGTTGCGGGGGGCTACGGATATCCACCAAATTAGACCAATAACAGTGATTAACGTCATCCAACGGATCTTTGCGAAGGTGTGCGCCTCGAGGGTTGCTCCAATTATGGAGCGCTTGACGCACCCTTCCAATTTGCTTTCCTTAAAGGTCTTATCCATGATGGGGTTCTAGCACTTCATGAGATTGTACACGAGGTTAAGATTAGACGCCAGAAGGGTGTCTTCTTGAAGCTAGACTTTCAGAAGGCCTACGACCGTCGTCTCGACTAGGCCTTCCTTCGCATGGCCCTTGAGCGGCGAGGCGTGGATGATAGAATGATTGGGTGGATCATGCAATTTGTTATGTCAGGTAACATCTCCATCAACATAAATGGGGAAGTGTGTCCTCATTTTTGTTCTTCTTGCGGGGTGAGACGGGGGATCCTATGTCCCCTCTACTCTTCAACGCCGCAGTAGACACCCTGGCAGAAATCTTAGAGCGTGCTAAGAGATCTGGCCACCTTTCGGGTGTGGTGAGCCACCTCATCCCAGGTGGAGGGGTGACCCATCTCCGGTATGTGGATGATACCATGATCATGGTGGAGGGGTCGGAGCTTGACATTATTAATTTCAAGTTCCTGCTCCTTTGCTTTGAGGCCATGCCGGGTCTTAAGATCAACTTTGACAAAAGTGAGGTCGTGATCACGGGTTACTCCACCGAGGAGCAACATCGGATCGTAGACAACCTTAATTGTAGGTTGTCCTCTTTACCAGTTAAATACTTGGGGATGCCGATTAGAGACTCGAGGATCCTTATTAAGGATCTCGACCCGCTAGTAGGGCGGGTCAAGTCGAAGGCGGAGCCCTGGCCGGGGCGGTTTACCTCCAAGGGGAGCAACACCGTCCTCATTGACTCATGCCTTTCCAGCCTACCTATGTATATGATGGGGATGTATGTCCTCCCGGAAGGGGGTGCATGGCAATTTTGACAAGGAGTTGTCCGCTTCTTCTGGCAGGCGTCCAACAGCCGTCAGAAATATCATATGGTAAAGTGGGAGGACATCTGCGCCCCAAAGGAGTTGGGGGGCATAGGTATCATGTCTTCTCGCCGCATGAACGTCGCCCTGATGCTGAAATGGGTCTGGCGGATCCTTAGGGACGAGGGAGGCCTGTGGCTACAACTAGTCAAGTCCAAATATCTATAAGGTCGGCCCCTCATGGCGTGTGATCGAAAGGAGGGATCTCAGTTTTGGAGATCCCTCCAGGCCATCAAGCACGAGATCCGCAGGGGGATCATCAACTCCATAGGCGATGGAGCGGATACCCTTTTCTGGCTGGATCCATTGCTTGGTAGGCGGCCGTTACGCGCAGAGTTTCCAGCACTCTTCGCCAGATGCTCCGACCCGATGATCCTGGTGGCTGATGCCGCCTCCCATGGGACTTGGGATATTCAGTTTCGCCGTAACTTTGGTCCTGTGGAGGAGGAGCAGTGGGAGGAGCTGCGGGGCATCCTTCCACCCTCGCTCTCGGATACCCCGGACCGGGTAGCCTGGGCTATCTCCCCCTCGGGGACTTTTACCGTCTGCACTGCCTATAGGGCCCTGTTTAGTGGGCCCGACTTGTCTTGGACCCCTCCGTTATGGAAGGCTCCTTTACCCCTGAGGATAAAGATCTTCGTTTGGTAGCTCTTCCATGACCGGCTCTCCTCTGGAGTGGAGGTGGCTATGCGTCATGGGCCTGGGGATGGCCTATGCCCCCTGTGTGCCGTCCCCGATACGGGTACCCACATCGTCTTTGCATGCCCCTCCGCTCGCTTTCTATGGAGCTTTGTTTACGAGGCTCTGGGGCCGGAATGGTTGGCCCCGGACCTCGGAGAGTTCCTTGAAGTGCAAGCGAACTGTATCGGCAAGGGGAGGCGCCTCTGCTGGTTAATGTTCGCCGTGATGACCTGGACTCTATGGACTATACTCAATAAAATGGTCATCGAGCGTGTCTTCCTTAGGCGTGCCTCTGACTCTGTTTTCAAATTCTTGGCTTTTATGCCTCAGTGGCACCCATTGTGTAGACAACGGGACTTGGAGCGACTGGACGTCACACTTCATTGTCTACTGGTGGCGGCTCGTCACCTACCTTAGTCGTCTAGTCGCCGAGCCTTATCCCTTGTGGAGCTATCTTTTCTAGTTTTTTATAGCTTTTCTTTGGGCATGTTTGAGCTGTTGCCCCAGCCGGACCTCTTCTTTTCTTTCGCATTTGGCTCTGTAGGGCTTAACGATGTATGACTATGGTTGCTTTATTTACAAAGCGGGGCGAAAGCCTGTTTCGAGAGAAGGCACCAAGAGTTCTTGATGAGATTCACTGGGGTTATGATACTAAACCTCATTCCTTATCGAGCATCTAATACCATCTTAAAGTTGGTATATTTGGCAGCCGTGAATATACCAACTTATTATGGGGATTTTGATGAAGCGTATTTATTCATTACTAAAGCCAAAGTCAGTAGGAGTACAATTATGAAAATTCAGACCTCGGGCTCGACTATGTAGTTTCCCTATAATAAAATGCGATACTACAATTTTACCAAATATAGTAAAAAATATAAAAGAAATCTAAATAACATGTAGATCCATCTAAGATTTTGAATCCCATCAATAAAATATAGAATAGAAAAATATGGGACAGAAAATAAATCCACTTTGGTACAACCAAAAAATCATTCCTTTTGGTTCACACAACCAAAATTTTTTTAAATGGTCTACTAGAAGATATAAAAAATAAGGGATTGTATCAAGAACTATATACAGAATATAGGAAAAAGAGTGTGAATAAAAGACTGGGATCAGACTCAAGTTCCGAGGTAATCACACATAATAGAAAACTTAATCTAGGTTCGAGTTCTGAAGTAATTGCACATATATACATTAAAAAAAATGACTCCATACATGATTTCCTAATTTATTACAAAAAAGGAGCAATCCAAGAATTAGAGAAAGATCTACAAATGGAATTTTTTTAAACCAAAGACTTAATATTTATTCTATAAAAAAATTAAAGATTCTTATAGAAAGCCTAATGTTCTGGCAGAATATATAGCTCCCAAATTAAGAAATAGAGTTTCATTCAGAACATGGACGCCAACGAGGTTGCCAGCTCTCCCATCAACCTTCGAACAATGTTTGTATATATTTTTCATCTGCCCCACGGGTATTTACTCAGTACGAGGCAAGTGATTTGCAGTTACTAGCAGCTGGAATGAAAGTTTGCTCAACTTTTAAGACATCCAAAGAGTAGATGACTAGGGAGGATGGTTAGGCCGGTGTCAGTGCACCGCCTCACTATCGCCCCGCCACATCAGCTTTTACCCCCACTCTCACCCCACTCTCATCCCACTCTTACCCCACGGTGCCAATGCACGGGCTATAGTGGCATTGTCACTTCTCTCTTCTCCACGTCATCATTCTGTAGATACTGCTAATTTTTTGTTTAAATAGTCTAAAAAATAGTCAAATGGATTGTACAAAATCATATTAGTCAGCTGCAGCTTCCAAATATTTTTTTTATTTTTTTTGAATTTTTATGAATTTAAATCAGAGAAAGAAAAAAAGAATAAAGAATAAAAAAATCCTCCCGCCCACTCTCGCCGGGCGACGGCAGGCTCGCCCGGCGCCAGCTCCCGCCCCTGCTCCCGCCCCGCTCCCGCCCCTGCTCGGTCGACAGCCACCACTCCCGCCCCTGCCAACGCCCTAGCCAACCAGAGATCAAACCCGCCTAGATTTGATTTGACATGTGTGTATCTTATAAAGACTGCATTGAGTGGGAAGTGATATTTTGTTGATAGCGACACGTCTATGGTGAATTTGTCATGAGAGAACCTGCCAGTATTTTGGATGTCTGTTTTGGCTCATAGGTATACTATAGAATCAACCGTTTATGGAAAAAAGCATTTTAAAATATAAAAAAAACCCAAACAAAAAATTCGGGTGTACAACGGTCATATTGGCACACAAAGTTTGTTAAAAGAAATACATTTTTATGGCATGTGTAAAAAAGAAATTTTTGTTGCTCCAAAATGATTTTTCACGAAACATTTTTTTGTCTTTTTACGCAAGCCACAAAAATATCTTTTTTCTTTTGCAAAATTTTGTGTACAAACATGAAATGTCTATATGTATGCCCGGAATTTTTGTTCCGATTTTTGACATTCTAAAATATACGTATTAAGTTGTAGTTTTTCTATATGTCCGACCGTTAAGACCACACTAATAAGAATTAGTCATTGTTATAGCTATTAATAAATTGTTTCATTATCACATTGGTCCCTCTTTATTTTTTTCTCCAAGCTCCACCACTACTCGTCTACTCATAGGGGTAGAGTAGGGTGCGATCACGGCAGGGGTCGTGCGTGATCGTACTGTGCTAAAAAAAAACAGACAAGCAAAATTCCAGTTTCCCGCCACAAAATTTACCCGCCAAAGTTCAATCAACTACCCTAGGCCTAGTCTGCACCCTCTCGTCCACAGGGCCACATGTGGCGCTCGGCGTGGCCGTTTCCTCGCCACACCCCTCTCCTCGTCTCCCTGTCGCGCCGCCTTCCACCACGCGATGGCGCCGACCGCCGCGACCGTAACCCCCGGCCCCGGCCCGGCTGTCCACCCGGATCGCGTGCGGGTGCTCCTCCGCCCGGGCCAGGGCCTGCCCGCTGCTGGAGGCGCGAGGCCCGGCCCGGTCGTGTACTGGATGCTGCGGGACCAGCGGCTCGCCGACAACTGGGCTCTCCTCCACGCCGCGAGCCTCGCCGCCGCCTCCGCGGCGCCGCTCGCCGTCGCCTTCTCCCTCTTCCCCAAGCCCTTCCTCCTCTCCGCGCGCCGCCGCCAGCTCGGCTTCCTCCTCCGCGGCCTCCGCCGCCTGGCCGCCGACGCCGCCGCCCGCCGCCTCCCCTTCTTCCTCCTCACCGGTACGCGTTTCTTTCTTCGGTCGCAGCCTTGTTATCGGCGCCGCGTTTTCGGATGAGGGAAATCGATTCCCGGCACGAGAAATGTGTCGTTGTAACTGTACATTATTATTACGTGCCGCTGCCAGGTGGGCCCACGGAGATACCGGCGCTGGTGCGGCGGCTCGGGGCGTCCGCGCTCGTCGCCGACTTCTCGCCGCTCCGGCCGGTTCGCGAGGCGCTGGACGCGGTGGTCACCGAGCTGCGCCACGACGCTGCTGGTGTGGCCGTTCACCAGGTAGGTAACTTCAGTACTGCAATGCACACGGAAACAGAGGATAGTTGCAGTCGTTTAATTTCACGGGAATTCGACGGAAAGACGGTGAGGGATTTGTCGAATTGGCTCACAGGTGGACGCGCACAACGTGGTGCCGGTGTGGGCGGCATCCGGGAAGCTGGAGTACTCGGCCAGGACATTCAGAAGCAAGGTGAACAAGGTGTTGGACGAGTACCTGGTGGAGTTCCCCGAATTGGCAGAGGTGGTGCCATGGGACAGGGAGCAGCCGGAGGACATTGACTGGGATGTGCTCATCGACACGGTTTGCAGGTCGGGGGAGTTTTGCGGTGAATTTACTTAATGCGTGGTGTGGAATGAATAATTTGCTAGAGTGGTGAATGATTCTTCGCTGCTACTGCAGGGAGGCAGAGGATGTGCCGGAGATTGACTGGTGTGAGCCGGGTGAGGCGGCGGCGAGGGAGGCACTTCTGGGCAGCAAGGATGGGTTTCTAGTGAAGAGGATCAAGAGCTATGATACGGACCGCAATTATCCCACAAAGCCAACGGCATTGTCTGGCCTCTCGCCGTACCTGCATTTTGGGCATATTTCAGCACAGCGATGTGCTTTGGAGGCGAAGAAGCGCCGCCATCTCAGTCCTAAGGTGCCATTTTACTTCCTGAAGTTTGTGACTTGAGATCTTATGGCATATTATTAGATGACAGGATATATTTCTTGTTTGTAGCTACCCAACTGCAAATCTGAATGTCAGTGCTTAGGTTAGTTCATGTTATCTGAAAATGAAAGACTAATGATCGATGGCTTAACAATTTCTTGGAAACAGTCAGTTGATGCTTTCTTGGAGGAGCTAATAATAAGGAGGGAGCTAGCTGACAACTTCTGCTATTACCAGCCTCACTATGATACACTAGCTGGTTCTTGGGACTGGGCTAGGAAGACACTGATGGATCATGCTTCTGACAAAAGAGAGCACATTTACACGTGAGACACTTTATATTTTGTATTTGCACCTTCTATGTATATTTACCTGCTTGTCGGCAAAAGGCTCCTTCTGTTGTTACTTGTTAAGTAGAAACTACTCTGACTTGCAGGAAGGAGCAGCTTGAGAATGCAAAAACAGCTGATCCTGTATGTTTTAAAAGACACCTTGTACTCTGCTACAGATAATAACATCATTCTTACCTCACTTCCTAACCATTTTTGGTATCTTCATCAGCTCTGGAATGCATCACAGTTGGAGATGATCCACCATGGAAAGATGCATGGATTCATGCGGTACGATTAATTATGCCTTGTTACGCATATATTTGTTCTTTTGTTATTTTGCTTTCATTTGATGTTCTGTATTGCCTGAGTTCTTGCTGCTTAAAGGACGGATAACAAATCAATGTCTTATAATCCATTAGGACATCTAGATCTTAGAAAATAGACCAAATAGGTGGCAAATTTGTATGATTTAGTTCTAACTTTGTGACAGTAAGTTTGTCGTTCTAACTTTGTGACCATAATTTTGTCCACTTCAACCATGCAGATGTATTCTCGAATTAGACATGATTTCCTGCCCTCATATTTTTAATATTCAGGTCTTAACTATATTTCTAACTTTGAATTAAGTTATATTTATTTTGTATAGAAAAAAACTATCTACAGCATTTATGTTCTCCTTTCACTTTGGGGCCAGAAGACTTGTTCCAAATCATTGTTTACTTTTGCAGTTATGTTCTTTATAAAGTATATTGCTCTGCCCTGATATGGTAGTTTTCTGCAGAATGTATTGGGCCAAAAAGATTCTAGAATGGACTAGTGGACCTGAAGAAGCACTTTCTATAGCAATATATTTAAACGACAAGGTAATTTTGAGATGCTTGACAACCTGTAGAGTTGTATTATTTTGAATTTTTCATGTGTTAAACTATTGTTGCTGGCAAATAACTTAAATTCATCAAACAAATGAAAAAAATGCTTATTCTCAGCGCACCGTATGGAGGGCTTACCTGGGCAGCGTGCTTATGCACAAGTCATTACAAACCCACCAAACTAAATCTTATGAATTAATCTGTTGCAGTATCACATAGATGGCAGGGACCCCAGTGGCTACGTAGGTTGCATGTGGTCTATATGTGGCCTCCACGATCAGGTTTGTGAGATCCCATTATTTTGATCGAAAATCTTATCAATGCTTTTAAGGAGTGCAGTTTATTAATCACAATCTGGAGGTTTGTGAGTATTTCTTACAACCATACTATTTCCTCAGGGTTGGAAGGAGCGCCCCGTATTTGGAAAGATACGTTACATGAATTATGCTGGTTGCAAGAGAAAATTCGACGTCGATGCTTACATTTCTTATGTCAAAAGATTGGTTGCTCAATCCAAGAAAAGGAAACTGGATGAATCTGTGAATTCAGCAGCCAAGTACGCAAGGTCTAGTTCAGCTACTAACAGTAGTTCGGTATAGAATTCGAATCTGGTCTAGAGTAGTAATGACTTTTTTTGCCCTTTTTGTTGTGTGCGTTTCCTTAGATTAAATAGTTGCGTTAGCTAGAAAAAGTCTACAGGTTATACACTTCAGACCGTTCTACAGTCACTGACATTCTTGTGATTTCTATTGTTAAAATTCTGGTGGTATTTGTTAGACTGGCTCAGTTCAGTTCAAGTGAACACACTGATCTGCAATGTATTATATAGTTTTTAAAATATGCATTATATAAAGCTAAATGGAACAATATCTTGAGACATGTTTATTTTTCGTATAAGGGGAGTGTATGATGGTTGATAATACGGTCATTTTTATTTGTTTCATGTCATCTAGTGAAGACAAAAAAAAAACTGCTACATATTGGATTATCTTGATCTTTTTGCAAGAAAGATAAGGTATTTTTCCTTGTTGTATGAGATACCTTCTATTACCCACACTTTTTTTTCCACCAATCCATAATTTTAGGAACATTCTCACATCTTGGGATTAAATACTTAAATTCTCCTCATACCCTCCCTTAAATTCTTGTTTGGTTAATCTCCCATGTTCCTCCGAAACGAGTGGTGAAATGAATTGTCGATGTAACAGACGGTTTGAGCTACAAAATCCATTTTCTTTCCATTCCTTTGCAAATGCATGCGTTGGTGTCATCAACTTCACTTACATTTGATTAACATCTAATAATGGCCACGGAGGGAACGTGCTCCTGATACAAATTTCATACACATTTTGAACTGGAGGGATGGAGTAGAGAACCTTTGGTCTGATTTTCCAGCCCCAACGAGCATACGTACTATAGCCACGTCTACGATCAAAATGTCAATGCACACCCCTAAAAAATGTTAATGCACGGTAGCCGGCCGGTCGTTGCCAGTTTTGCCTGTGGCCAGATCGGAAGTGACACATGCTCATGTGCACCAAACTGATTGCCACTTTCCAGGGATAGTCCTTGCTCAAATCAAACGCGTGTGGTAATATGAGTAGCTGCGTGGAAAATGCGGCCCAGATCTCAGATGGTCGCGGAAGCTACCCACCGGTGCGTTACATTAAGCTCAAAAGGCCTAGCTTGATTGATCGACGGTGACATCCGGGCTGTGTTGTGCATGTGCGTGCGGTGGTCGCCCTCTGCGCCATCGGATGGTGGTGCAGGGAGATCTTGGCCGTCCATGTATGTTCGTGTGCTTCTCGTACTTTCTATCTTTGATGGAAAGCTTTTGATTTTGTTAATCTGTACTTGTCACCGGTTTTTGCAGGTCTGAAAGTAAGAAGATGCCAGCTGATCTAGCAGGTGGTACAATCCTTGCCTCCATGAAGTTATCTCTTGAAATACAATGAATGCATTGAAGATGCATCTAATGATCTAGATATATAGAACCTTGGTCTTGTGCTCGTGAAGGACACTGACGCGCTCAAACTACAGCAAACTAGTTCTGGTTGCTCAGCCATGACTTTCTCAGAGCTATATATATACCTATAACGTGGTAAAACGTCGTGGTCAATTAGACGTACGTGGCATGCCTCACCCATGGGAATACACACACACCTATTGCATTGATGCACGTCGTCGTAGAGGAAGACTGTAGACGTGCGATCGATCGATTAAAAGTTGTAGCTATTTTTATATTAAAAGAGTGCGTTAGCCGGATCTTAAACTTGAGATATCTTTGCTCTGATACCACATTGAATTGGTGAACCTGGCAACTCAACCAAAGTACGTTTCAAATTGATGTAAAGAGCTGGCTAAATATTTCAACAACACGTTGTGTTGTTGTTTTGCCTTGATCTCAAAGCCTTGCCCTGATCTGGCAGGTGGCACATTCCTGCCCCGAAAAAATGCTACAACTATTTTTTATATTAAATAGTGCATTATGCGGGTCTTTTAGACCTCTCGACGGCTCTGATACCGCATTTTTTCGAGAAGGGGAAAGCCCTGCCCTCTGTATTGATCGATACATACTGAATTGGTGAACCTCGCAACTCAACCAACGTTTCGAATTGATGTGAAGAGCTGGCTAAATATTTCAACAACACCAACGTGTTGTTGTTTTGCCTTGATCTCAAAGCGAGCTGGATCACGATGCGTGTCTTCACCGTTGGATGGCAGAGGGGACAGGGTGATTTTTCTTGTCTTCCTTTTGAAGAGAGGAACCTTCCGAGTTCCGACTCTGTATTACCATCTGTCTTGTCTGTTATTTGGAAGAAGCTGCCAATCGAGCAGGTAGTACACATGTACTGCGCATACTTGGAAGGTAATAAGCCATACATCAAGAATCGCTAGCTCTGGTCTGATCGGTGACATGTTATTTTTTGATAAGATAATATAGTAAGACCTGTTCACCAAAAGCGGTCGAGCACTGTTCGTTAAGCTTGATCGCCGGCCGGCGTGTCTGGAAGACATCGACACGAGCTAGCTAGCCAGATCTCCGTGACTGACCCGTCCCCTGCGAGGCCGAGGCGGGAACATAAAGCAACCCTGCGACGGCCATGGATCACCAACCAACTCACGAAAAGGAAGATACACATGTATGTGTGTTAATTGTTGATCACAGATCGATTCACACGCCACACTAGTTGGTTAATTAAACTAAAGCGAACGTACACGCGCACGCATGCAGTGCCGTGTTACTCCGCACGGAAAACGAAGTCGAAACCGCGACGACGGTGCCGATTCGTCGCACGTCGTCGGCGACAAGCTCGCGCCAACCACCCCGTGCCCCCATCAATGGCGGTGCTTCTGTTGCACGTAGATTTGAGCTACAAGCTGGGGAAGCTTTTGTTCTATATAAGCCCACGTTGGCGTTTGCGGCTTGGCAGCACTAGCTAGCCACCTAGTGTAGTACCTAGTCGATCGACTCGACGGACTAGCCTTTCTCCTCCGCGGCCGGCGGGTTAACTGGTCAGCCGCCGTCGACCACACCATGGGCGGGTCGACGACGTTCATGCTGCTGCTTCTGGTCCTGCTGGTGGCGTCGTCGTGGCCGGCGGCGGCGGTGGCGACGAAGGGTTCTGGGCTGTCCGTGGGGTTCTACAAGAAGCTTTGCCCCAAGGCGGAGAAGGTGGTCCGGAGGACGGTCACCAAGGCCTTCGAGAAGGAGCCCGGCACCCCCGCCGACATCATGCGCCTCTTCTTCCACGACTGCTTTGTCCGAGTAAGCGCCGCTCTCGATCGCTAGCTGGTGTTCAGTTTATATACTACTTCGTATTTGATTGATTGAGTAATACACGTGAAAATTTTGGACGTATACATACATGGTATTTATGATCCGGGTGTGATCTTGATGGATTGGAACTTTTTTGCGAAAATGGAAAACATGGCCCCGGATCTAGAGGGTTCTATCTTCTATGGGTGGGTGCACTCATGGTCGCACACTCTTCAGGAAATGAGAAACAAAGGCATATTTTTAGTGGTGGTGCTAACTCCATTTCTGAAATAAGCCGTATAAATAAATTCAATCAATTCTCAAACAATCTAAAGTTTAGACAAAGTTTTTAGAAAAAATATATTTTCATATTGTATTTACAGTATATTTTACAGTTGTTAGTAATTTGTATAAACTTGAACTTTATAAGTTTGACTTGAGAAAAAATACGCCTTCATTTTATTAAAGGGAGTCTGGCATTTATGAGGACTAGTTGAAAATTATGCCACCCCATTGCACTTGCACGATTCTCTATCGCTGATGTTTGGCATAAAAATAGTTGGCTTAAGAAATAACAAACCCATATTTATATGTCCATCTAGTTGTCTAACTGCTCAAGATCATATTTTGATCCTACTTATTGGCATTATGTCGTTGAGAACTTGAGACCATACCAAATCGTTTGTATTTTAGTTTTCACAGTAGTAAAGTGAATTCAACTTTTTATCTCCCTACACGTACGATTGGTCTAGCTAGACGAATCATACTAATTCGGCGAGGCGAAATCAGGCTAGGCTGGGTGCGGGTGGTGGGTGCGTGTTAGAGGGCATAACGGGTGCGTGTTAGAGGACATAGATTCGAATTGGCTACTGAATCAGTGTCCACGTTATATGCGGACAAAAGAGGGCGGAGGGATAAACTGTGTCACAAGTTCGGGATACAAAATATGATAAACATGAAATAATCTAAAACACCGTCATGAAATCACAAATAAGGGGTAAACTTTCCATGCACTCGGTATGTTGAGAATAGAGTTGAAGGGACTTGCTTATTCTCAGTTGCCTGATAATTTGTTAATTTCTTGTCGAACCAAGGATCATTGATCTGACTTTGAGATATGTCATATGTGTAAGAATTTTGTAATTTTTTGAACTCTATGAACACAAACTCCACCTTTTTGCACTAGAATATATAAGGTGAAAATTTTATTGAAGCTGCATAAACATATTTGTAAAATCATCTGAGAATTAGTATATTCGATTATGAATATATTTTATTACACGGTGAACACATTTTTACATTGATCTTTAAAACTTGTTAATCGATTAAAAATTAATTAATGCTCACACGACTAAGACATAGACGCTTTAAAGCAAAATGTGGTTTATTTTTTCCAGGGTTGTGACGCGTCTGTTCTGCTAGAGTCCACGCCATCCAGCAAGGCGGAGAGGGACTCCGCCGCAAACAACCCAAGCCTGGATGGGTTCGAGGTCATCAGCGACGCCAAGGAGGCTCTCGAGAAGCTCTGCCCTCAGACCGTCTCCTGCGCTGACATCCTCGCCCTCGCCGCCCGCGACGGCACCTTCCTCGCCAGCGGGCTCGACTACGACGTGCCCACCGGCCGCCGTGACGGCCTCGTCTCCAAGAAAGACGAGGTTCTCCCCGCCGTCCCTCACCCCGACTTCAACCATGAACAGCTCCTGGAAAACTTCACAGCAAAAGGTATTCGTGGCACATAGGAAATTATGGAATTATTTCCGGACTTTTGGTCTAGATGGCCAGCGCAACAATTCCATATGGTATCAGAAATAACATATATATCGTGTACATTCGGGTAGTAACTCTGAAAGGCTGAAACCATGTTGGATTGCACAGGGTTTACGGCGGAGGAGATGGTGACGCTGTCCGGGGCGCACAGCATCGGCACCTCGCACTGCTCGTCGTTCACGGACCGCCTCTACAACTTCTCCCGCGACGGCGTGGCGCTCGGCACGGACCCGGCGATGCCAGCAGCGTACGCAGCGCGCCTCAAGGAGAAGTGCCCGCCGGAGACGGCGGCGCAGAACGACACCACGATGGTGCAGCTCGACGACGTGACGCCGTTCTTGATGGACAACCAGTACTACAAGAACCTGCTGGCCGGCAACGTGACGTTCGTCTCCGACGCGGTGCTCATGGAGAGCCCCGACACGGCGGCGCTCGTGGAAATCTACGCACGGGAGCCCGCGGAGTACTGGGCCAAGCGCTTCGTGGCGGCGATGGTGAAGATCAGCGAGATGGAGGTGCTCACCGGCGGCCAGGGGGAGATTAGGCTCAACTGCTCCATGGTGAACTAGTGATTGATTGGTTGATTGATGCGTTTGTCACTTTATACGTTTGTGTTAATTTATTTACTCGATTATTTTCCTACGGTGGTGATAGGTATACACTTTTGCCAAGTATATATATATATATACATGTGTGTTGTCGTGAAATAAGAAAAAGAAACATATATAAGTAGGGTTGATCAAATTGTATCTATTTCGTGAAATGAAGTACGCAACGGCCGCGCCTTCTCTGAGTGTCTGATTCTCAAAAGAAGACATCACGATCTGTTGTATAACGAATTAACGATAGTTTTCTTAAGATATGGGACTTTTTTTAATGAAAGGATGTTACACTGTTGGCTCTTGATTAAATTCATTCAAAAGTCACCGAGTCAACTTAACTTACTTAGAGAGGTGTATTATAACTCACATATACCTGTTATTAAATTTTGACAGTGGAATTTTTTCCTAACTTTTATCCCTCGGATTTTCAGAGTTCGCTTGCATTTTATTTCTTTTATTTTTTATAAAGCTTCGGCCCTTAAATAAAGGTTTTTTTATTGGTCCTAAACCCACCAACCGGTCATCCTCCACCCTTTTATCTTTTATTCTCTTTCATCCTCACTGAATGGGACGAAACCCATTTCTCTTTTCCTTCCTTTTCTTTTTTCCTTTAGTTTGGGTGGATTGGGCCTTGGCCCGATAGCCTCTCATGTGTCCTTTTTTTGCCTTATTAAATTGGCTTGATAATATCTTCGAGCAATGACTTGAGCATGTTTGTGTTCTGCTCCATCGTCGACAACAGTCGTTCCGAGCTTAAGGTTTGACGTGCGTTGTCGCACTCGTACCAAGCAGATCCCACAGGGCTAAGGATTTCTTTTACGTTAAAAGAGATTTTATTACCAACTGGCATCCATTTAAGTATGATACCTAGTTGACATTGATAACAAGGGTTTGATGAATTATGAGATTAATAGATCCCCTTTAGCAGAAACACATATATTCCTTCTCAGTATTAGCAATTGCTTACTCGTGGAAACCCTTTTTATTCCACTTGGCTGTATGTAGGATTATACACGAAATATCCTTTTTTTTTTGCTCTCTCTATAGTGGTTACAATCAGTTTGGGCAGGTATGTTGATCGGTGTGACGGCCAGCGGGATGGAATACGCCGTGCCCACCGGTCACCGTGAGCCCGTGACGGCCTCGTCTCCAAGAAAGACGAGGTTCTCCCCGCCGTCCCTCACCCCAACTTCAACCATGAACAGCTCCTGGAGAACTTCACGGCGAAAGGGTTCGCGGCGGAGGAGATGGTGACGCTGTCCGGGGCACACACACCATCGGCACCTCGCACTGCTCCTCGTTCATGGACCGCCTCTACAACTTCTCCCGTGACGGCGTGGCGCTCGGCGGCACGGACCCGGCGATGCCCGCGGCGTACGCGGCGCGCCTCAAGGAGAAGTGCCCGCCGGCGACGGCGGCGCAGAACGACACCACGATGGTGCAGCTCGACGACGTGACGCCGTTCATGATGGACAACCAGTACTACAAGAACCTGCTGTCCGGCAACGTGACGTTCGTCTCCGACGCGGTGCTCTTGGAGAGCCCCGACTCGGCGGCGCTCGTGGAGGTCTATGCCCGGGAGCCCGCGGAGTACTGGGCCAAGCGCTTCGTGGCGGCGATGGTGAAGGTCAGTGATGACCCACAAGTATAGGGGATCTATCGTAGTCCTTTCGATAAGTAAGAGTGTCGAACCCAACGAGGAGCAGAAGGTGTTGATAAGTGGTTTTCAGCAAGGTTTCACTGCAAGCACTAAAAGAGAAATGTTTTTGGATTTTTAATTTAAAGAACAAGTAAATAAAAGAGTGCTACAATAATTGCAGCAAATAGCCCAATCCTTTTAAGCTCAAAGGACAGGCCGGTTGTGTTACTTATGAAGATTAAAACGTTCTCGAGGACATATGGGAGTTTCTGCCTAGCCAGTTTCATTGCACGCCGGTGATTAACCTTCAATGTTTTGATAAAGTCTTGTGTGGGTGGACCTATGCTAATGTACCGCCCTTACTTGGACAAATACATACTTGTGATTAAACCCCTTGCAAGCATCCGCAACTACAAGAAAGTAATTAAGATAAAAACCTAACCACAACCTTAAACTCCGAGTCCCTACGCTCCCTAGTGCACTAGTTCACAAATTGGGGTTTAGGTTTATGTCACTCCTGCAACCATACCATAAGAAAACTAAATACACTATGCATTCCCCTAGGCCCTTTGAAAGGTGAAGTATCATGTAGTCGACGTTCACACAATACCACTAGAGGAATAACACCACAATATAAATCAAACCATTAAATATTACTTAACATTATGCAATTACTAGCAACTATGCTTTCCCCATGTCCTTAAGAACTAAACGAACTACTCACAAGATATCATATAGATCATGATCAGAGGTGATATGAATAAGGGCAACAATCTGATTGTAATGATAATTCACCGATAAAACTCTCAAACATCAACTACAAGTGGTAATCAACGCCCGGGATACGATTCCAATGAACTAATAGCAACACAATGATAATTGTTACAGCGAGATGAGATGGGATGACGGCGGTGATGATGGTGCTGATGGTGGAGATGATGATCCCGATGATGCTTGGCGTGATGGCGATGACGATGGCGGTGATTCCCCCCTCCGGGAGGGAAATTCCCCGGCAGATTTCTCCCTGCCGGAGCTCTTCTTCTCTCTGTCTGGTTTCCGCCTCGTGGAGGCGGCGGAAAAATTCCTCGTCGATGCCCCCCGATGTTTTTAGGTCAAGGGTCAATAATACGCCGAAGGGGAGCCGGAGAGGGGCCACAGGGACCAGGGGCGGGCCCCACCCGCGGCAGGGGGTATGCCCCCTGTTGCTCTCCTCTTCGCCCCCTTCTGGCTCCGTGACTTATTTCCCGAAATATTTTGCTCTGAATTTTCCTGGAATTTTTGGGGCTTTCGAAGTCAGGTGTCTTTACACGTACTTTTCCAGCTGATTCCAGGCTCCGGCAGATGCATCTCCAATAATTGCCAAACATGCAAAATGGGATAAAATAACATAAGTATTGCATCATAATATGAAATATATCAATGAATAAAGATAAATATGATGTAAAATAGTGATGCAAAATGGACGTATCAACTCCCCCAAGCTTAGACTCCGCTTGTCCCCAAGCGAAAACTGAACTCGGTTAACACCACAGGTTTATAGAGTGAAGTGTCGATAAATAAAGAATACGAACATGAAACATCAGTATTTACTCATCGAACACAGATATATCTTAAACAGCAACCTTTCTCTCATAAAGCTTCTCGAAGACAAGTAATGTAACTACAACATGTTAAGGTGAAAGAAGACATAAATTTATTAAGCAAAGACAAAACGAGACTCCGCTTAAGAAACAATTATACTTATCAGCCCATATTTCAAGAAAGATTCATTTAAATGCTTCAACCATCCAGTCATCTTCCCACGAGTTGCAAATCGTCAAAGCTATATCCTTATAACAAAAGAGTTAGAACTGACATAAGAAAATGAATAACTATCATGAGACATAAAAGACATGATGTAGATATCATACTTGCTTAGCATTAAAATTCAACACCGTGGGTTTGCTTGTAGAAGGTAGAGGAAGTGGGTGAACTGACTCAACAACAATAAGTAAAAGAGAGACCCTTCGCAGAGGGAAGCAGGGATTAATCATTTGCTAGAGCTTTTCGTTTTTTTTTAACAGAAGTAAAATGATTTTGAGGTATGCATGCTTTCGTCAACGACTTCACAACAGAGAAGCTATCTAGTCCCCCATGACAAGCAAGGTTTTTAGACTTGTGAGAGCAGCTGGTTTTTAGAAGAGCGAGTACGCTCTTCTTTCTCCTTGGTTTCACCACTGTCCAATGTTTGGGCTGATTTTTCAGATTTGCATTGCGCGGAGGAGAATTGGTGAGTTATATTTATATTTTGCTTAAGCTGCTCTCGGGTTGATTCAAGTGAAGACGTAATCCATCGACACCGGGTGAAAGGGGGGAAATGACCTCGCTCGTCACAAGTTATATCTAGCTCTCTACTGCTCCCTCATGAGCTTAAAAACAGAGGCACAAAGAAGAAGTATTTTGAATTTTTAAAGGTAGCACATGACAAATTTACTTGGAATGGCAAGAAATACCATGCATAGGTAGATATGGTGGACACAGCTGGCAAGAAAGTTTGGCTTTGGGAATTGGATGCACGAGTGAACCATACACTCAGTACAGGGCTTTAGGCTAGAAAGGCTTTAAAACAAACAAACAGTGTTGAGAGATGCAAATCAACTATGCTATCAAAAACAATATGTCAAGTATGCAACATAAAGCTTATCATCACTGTCATAAATAAATCTAATACAAAGGTGTATGAGCTGGAAGGTTCACAAGCATGTAAGACATACAAGACAGTGTATTTGTAATTAAATTCTTCTTCTCTACTCAAGCACCAAAGCAATTATTGCAATTTAAACGAAGCCATGCTTATCAATACCGAATAAAATTCTACTCATGCACCCAATGTCAAATCATTACTTACCACAAGATCAGCAGATGAGAGAGATTGCCATAATAAAATATAAAGTGCAGAAGAATAAAAGATACTTCTCATTTATATTCCATTATAGAAAACCACACACCAACGGATACAAAGGACTCACAAGGAGTGACAAGACACAATGCAAAACCATACTACAAGATAACTTCTCTACTCATGATACGACTCACAAGACTGCGAAAAATAAAAGACATAAGATAAAGATACCGGGGCACTCCCCCAAGCTTGGAACAAGCCAAGGGAGTGCCATTACCCATAGTGCTCGAATTAACGAGAAGGACTTCCTTCTCCATCACTTGTCGCCAAACTTCCACGGGAGGTGCTTCCCGTCAACGAAAGACGACCGAGTCTCTTCGGACCTGAAACTTGCAGCAGAGCTTATACGCTTAAATCTAAGTTCATACTCACACATCTGATTGTGAAGATCGTAGATCTGTGCTTGCAGATTAGCAGTCTCAGTCTCCAATAGAAAGATCTTCTCCATTAATTCATTGGTTTCTTGCTTGTGAAGAGTGATAAGTTCAGCAACGATGCGGTGATTGATGCTCACTCCACGCTCAATCATCTCCTTGCACTTGAAAACCTCCTGCTCAACCTCTTCCAACCTTGTCTTCATGTCTCCTTCCTTCTTGGGGCCTTGAAGATCTTGTTTATGAACCACACCATCCTTGAGCTGGAGAACTTGAGGATGCATCTTGACCTCATCTAGGTAGGGGTTTATGACGTTCTTGACGAAATCGTCGTTGGAAGAGCTTGGAGAAGTCATCTCGACTAGGGTTCGAGCGAAAGCAATCTACCAGAAAAGACTCGAAATGAAAACACGACGAAAACATAGGATACGCTTCTCAAAAAAATCGGGAAAATATATAGCGGAAAGTTTTGCAATAAAAGGAAGACGACAGGACTAGGCGGAGTCGGAGGCGGTACGGATGGCAATGGGTACCCGAAACCCGCAAACCCGATGGGTACCCGCTTTAAATGGGGAGGGTTTGGTTGAGAAAAAAACCCACGGGTCTACTTATCGGTAAAAACTCAGACCCGTCGGGTCTAGCGGAGGCGGGTATGGGGGCATCAAACCCGCACCCGCGAACCCGCATACCCGACTATCGCACCTAGACCCCACATGTCATTTAGTCATTGTCTAGTTTTTTTTGTCTAGTGGCAAACCAAGTCAAGGCTTCAAGCCCATTCGGCGGCCCATCTCAGAAACCCTAGGAAGCAGTTGTCCGCCTGTCCCTATGCCATCCCCTCGACCGCCAGCCGCCGCCGCTCTTCTCCTGCGCGCGCCACCAAGATGACCTCCGCCCTGCTCGTCGCCTCTCGGTCGCGCGTCGCTGTCCGCGTGCTCGCCTCCCTCCGCTGCCTCCTGTGTTCCCTAGCACCAGCGTCCAGCGCGCCGCTGCCATCCCTCGACCGCCGGCCGCCGCTCTTCTCCTACGTGCGCGCCGCCAAGACCACCTCCGCCCTGCTCGTCGCCGTTCGCCGCGCGCCTCCTCGCCCTCGACCGCGCGGAGGCCAACTCCGCCCCTCTCTGCAAGCTCCGGCCACGCACCCCTCGACCACGCTCGCCTCATGTCCGTCCGGGAGACGCCGTCTTGGCGGGTACCCGTCGGGTCCCATAAACCCGGCGGGTCGCGGGTCTGGTAGAATTCTAGACCCGACGGCGGGTATGGGGGCGGGTCGCGGGGGCGGGGAGGAGGGTCGGGTGTGGGTATGGAGGGGGCAAACCCGGCCCCGAACCCGGCGGGTGCCATCCATAGGAGGCGGCATCTAGAGGCCAGGGGCGGGTCCCCACTGCGGCATGGGGTGGGGCAGCGGCAGAGGGTCGCCTCTGCCTCCTGGACCCCATCTCGTACTCCGTCCGGTCCCTTTACTTACCGAGACAGTTACCTATTCGTTTTCTGATTCTGGAGTCTTCCGGTATTTGGTTTCGATGAGTTCTTCCGGAGAGATCACTTGAATAACATCAACATCCTTTTCCAAGGGATTGCCGGAGATGTAGTGCTTAAGTCGTGACCATTCACCACCTGAGGTTTGTCTCCATCAAGATTATTAATCTTTATAGCTCCGGAGCGATAGACTTCCTCAATGATGAATGGTCCCTCCCATTTTGATAGCAATTTTCCTGCAAAAAATCTGAGACGAGACCTATACAAAAGCACTTTATCACCAACATTAAATTCTCTTTTCAAAATTCTCTTATCATGCCACCTCTTTACGTTTTCCTTAAACAAACGAGCACTTTCATAAGCCTCGTTTCTCCACTCATCCAAGGAATTAAATTTAAGCAACCTAGTTTTACCGGCAAGATTAGGATCAGAATTAAGTTGTCTAACAGCCCAAAAAACTTTATGTTCTAATTCAAGAGGTAAATGACATGCCTTCCCATAAACCATTTTATAAGGAGACATACCCATAGGATTTTTATAAGCAGTTCTATAGGCCCATAAAGCATCATTAAGTTTCTTAGACCAATTCTTCCTAGACTTGTTAACGGTCTTTTGCAAGATCAGTTTAATTTCTCTATTAGTTAATTCAACTTGCCCACTAGTTTGAGGATGATATGGAGAGGAGACTCTGTGATTAACATCGTACTTAGCTAAAACCTTTCTAAAAGCTCCATGAATAAAATGAGATCCTCCATCAGTCATAAGATATCTAGGCACACCAAACCTAGGAAAAAATAACTTATTTACGCATTTTTAGGGAAGTCTTATGATCAACACTTTTAGTTGGTATAGCTTCCACCCACTTAGTAATGTAATCTACAGCAACAAGAATATGAGTATTGCCATGAGAAGTGGGAAAATGACCCATAAATTCAAACCCCCAACAATCAAAAGGTTCAATAACAAGAGAGTAATTCATAGGCATTTCATTACATCTACTAATGTTACCGACCCTTTGACACTCATCACAAGATGAAACAAACTTTTTAGCATCCTTAAATAAAGTAGGCCAATAAAAACCTAATTGAAGAACCTTATGTGCAGTCCTCTCACCTGCGTGATGTCCTCCATAATCACTATTATGGCACTTCCTCAATACCTCCTCCTGTTCATGCTCAGGAATACATATCCTCAAGATTCCATCAGCTCCCTCTTTGTATAAATGTGGGTCATCCCAAAAGTAATGCCTCAAGTCATAGAAGAATTTTTTTTCTGTTGATAAGTAAAACTTGGAGGCAAAATTTTTGAGACAATAAAATTAGCATAATCAGCATACCAAGGAGCATCATGATAAGTTACCTTAACGATGGCAAGTTGTTCGTCAGGGAAACTATCATTTACAGGGATGGGATCATGAGGAATATTTTCCATTCTAGACAAATTATCAGCTACAGGATTTTCTGCACCTTTTCTATCAACAATATGCAAATCAAACTCTTGCAGCAAAAGCACCCATCTAATAAGTCTAGGCTTAGCATCTTTCTTTTCCATAAGGTACTTAATTGCAGCATGATCAGTATGAATCGTCACTTTAGAGTCCACAATATATTTTCTAAATTTATCACAAGCAAAAACGACCGCTAAAAATTCCTTTTCAGTGGTTGCATAATTTTTCTGTGCACTATCCAAAGTTTTACTAGCATAATGAATTACATTCAACTTCTTATCAATTCTTTGGCCAAGGACAGCCCCTACAGCATAATCACTAGCATCACATATAATTTCAAAGGGTAAATTCCAATCAGGCGGTTGAACTATAGGAGCGGTGATTAAAGCCCTTTTTAGTACCTCGAAGGCTTCCTTACAATCTTCATCAAAAACATATGGACCATCTTTTTGAAGAAGATTAGTAAGAGGCCGCGACGTCTTAGAAAAATCTTTAATAAACCTCCTATAAAAACCAGCATGACCGAGGAAACTACGAATACCTTTGATGTCCCTTGGATAGGGAATCTTCTCAATTGCTTCAATTTTGGCTTTATCAACTTCAATCCCTCTTTCAGAAATTTTATGTCCAAGCACTATGCCTTCATTTACCATGAAATGACACTTCTCCCAATTGAGAACAAGATTGGTCTCCTCACATCTCTGCAAAACTTTGTTAAGATTGTAGAGGCAATTGTCGAAAGAAGTTCCATAGACGGAGAAATCGTCCATGAAGACTTCCACAATTTCCTCACAAAAACCAGAAAAAATAGCAGACATGCATCTTTGAAAAGTAGCAGGTGCATTACACAAACCAAAAGGCATACGTCTATAGGCATAAGTTCCATAAGGACAAGTAAAAGTAGTCTTTTCTTGATCTTCAAATTTAACAGCAATTTGAGAGAAACCAGAATAACCATCAAGAAAACAAAAGTTTTCGATAATGATCTTTTCGAGTAGCCTTATTAAGTTTCCTATAATCAATGCACATTCTATACCCTACAACTGTTCTTTGAGTAATGAGTTCATTATTATCATTAGCAACAACAGTCATACCTCCCTTTTTGGGAACACAATGAACAGGACTAACCCATCTACTATCAGCAATAGGATAGATTATACCTGCATCGAGAAGCTTGAGTATCTCATTTCTTACCACATCCTTCATTTTTGGATTCAATCTTCGTTGATGATCAACAACGGGCTTCGCATCAGGCTCGAGATTAATTGTATGTTGACAAATAGATGGAGAAATCCCTTGAAGATCATCCAGAGTATATCCCAATGCAGCTCGATGTTTCCTAAGAACCTCCAATAATCGCTCCTCTTCTTTTGCTGAAAGGTTAGAATTGATAATAACAGGATATATTTTCTTATCATCTAAATATGTATATTTGAGAGTGTCTGGGAGAGCTTTTAATTCAAAAACAGGATCTCCTTTTGGAGGTGTGGGCGTCCCCAACGACTCCACATGTAGATCATGCTTCAGAATAGCCGGCTGCCTAAAGAAGACTTCATCAATTTCTTCCCTTTCCTGCATATATTGCTGCAAAGGATCATTAGGAGGCACAACAATAGAAGCAATTCTTTCAATAATAAGATCCTCATTAGGCAATTCTTTATCATAACGATGTCTAGCAAATTTGGAAAAATTAAATTCATAAGGCTCTCCAGCAAATTGAACAGAGACCTTTTCTTTTTTTAAATCTATAACAACACTACAAGTATTTAAGAAAGGTCTACCAAATATGATAGGACAAAATTTATCTTTAACCGACCCCAAGACAAGGAAATCAGTTGGATATTTTACCTTACCACATAAAACTTCAACGTCTCTGACAATTCCCACCGGGTGGATGACATCTCTATTAGCCAATTTAATCTCCAAATCAATATCCTCAAGCTCACATGGCGCAATTTCGCGCATTATTTCTTGATAAAGTGTATAAGGAATAGCACTTGCACTTGCACCCATATCACATAATCCATAATAGCAATGATCACCTATCTTGACAGAGACAACAGGAGTACCAACAACTTTTGCACTTTTATTCTGTCTAACAATGTTAGTAGCAGCTTCACAAAAATAAATAGAACTTCCATCGACGTTCTCAGTTACAAGATCTTTAACCAAAGCTACTTGGGAGGCAATTTCAAGTTGTTCATCAGGTTCATAAGCTTTCCTTTCACTTTTATTAACCACACTAGCCACAATTGAGTGATCTTTAATTTTTATAGGAAAGTGTGGTTTTTCAAAGTCAACAGCAGGTAAAACAGATTCAACTGTTTGAACAGGCACATCATCACTAGCAAGCACATCCGTTTTACAAACATCTTTAAATGGTTCATGATACTTATCCCACTTTTCTTTTGGAATATTAATATGGTCAGCAAAGGATTTACAAAGATCAACTACAATTTGAGAATCGAGCCCAAACTTAGTACTAAGCATATTAAAACGTTCCGTTTCCATGAAAGATTTAATGCAGTCATACTCATAATTTATACCTGGTTCTTTACCTTTGTCGATCTCCCAATCTTCCGCATTGCGATAAATCCTTTCAATTAAATCCCATTTAGCATTAACTTCTTTGTTTGTAAAGGATCCGAGAGAAGAAGCATCAAGCATATCCTTATCATAGCGAGGCAGCCTCGCATAAAAATTGTTAACAATTATATCATTAGGAAGCTTATGATTGGGGCATTTAAGCATTAGAGATTTCAACCTCCCCCAAGCTTGAGCGATGCTTTCTCCTTCATGTGGCCAAAAGTTATTAATATAATTTCTATCTTGATGAATTCTCAATATCACTAAAGGATAAAATTTAGAATAAAAGAGAGACATAAGCTCTTTCCAATCCATCAAGTGAGAATTATCCAGAAACATATACCAATCCATAGCTTTATCCTTTAGTGATATTGAGAATAATTTCCTCATGATTACCTCTTTTGACATACCTGTAATCTTAAATAGCTCACACAGATCTTTAATATAAGGCAAATGATAACCTGGATGGATGGTTCCATCCCCTGCATAACGGTTACTCATAACATGATGATGCATCTAAAATGCATACATGAACTTTGCACTATAATAGTTATATTCCATTCATATTTGCATCATATAAGGGGTATATTACTGTTATTTAATGATTTTTGGTAATTTATGATGATATCCCCTTTTTATGGAATTAATCCTGTGCAGGCAGAAAACCCCTATTTCTTTCCTTATTTGTTTCAGGACCTTAACGACGTCATAATGAGCTATAAATTTACGGGGGTCAATATTTTGGAAGGAGAAGATTTAGGAGCGAAAGAAGTCAACGAACGGAGGCCGGAGGACCAAGATGGAGGGTCCCACGCGGCTACAGTACCAAGCCGCGTGGGCCCATCCAACTCAGCCCTCGTGGCCCCGTTTGCATCGATCCTTCGCCCAGAAGCTTCCTCGTGACCTAAAAGTACCTATATAAAGAGCCCCCCGACGTTCTCCGAAGGGAGAGCCGCCACACGAGAGAAACAAGAAACAGAGACCAGGAGGCTGCAGATTGGAGGGGGAAAACTCCGGCGGAGCCCTGCCGGAGAGGCCTCCACCTTCTCCATCGACATCTCCACCGTCTCCATGATGAAGAGGGAGTAGTCCACCTCTGGACTATGGGTTTGTGGCAGTAGCATATGTATCTCTCTCTCTCTTGAGCTTCACTAATTAGCACCGTATGAGCTGCTGAACATGATTACGGTCACCGTTGTATTACCATTGTGGTGGATCTTTCTATGAGTTAATATATGTTGAGATTGCAATGTTATATTTCAGTTATGAAAGTAGATGCATATTATGTACCCCGTTCTTGTATCCTTGTTATGATCAAGCATGTTTATGAGAGCGTGTGTGGGGGAACATGTGCATTAGTTGGAGTAATGGGGGTGGTGAAGTGATAAGCTGACAACTTGAATATCATGATCCATTGGGTGTTTACCTTACTTTGTTGCCTCACTAGGTATAAACCAAAATACCATGTTGAAGGGTAGGAGGAGTGACATGCCTCTACCTAAGACTAGATCCATCATGTGTTTATTTTCACTTCATGTCATTAATCTTAAAGCTATACTCTGATGTTATCTTAATTACTAAGGTGCATGATTTAGTTCACATCTTGGTGGAGTATAAGTGAGACTAATAATCAAAAGGTCTCTATGCTAGGACGTGATGCCCATATAATTAGTAACATGTCATTAACCTTGTTTGCAATCTCATATGTTAAATCTATGTCTACTCATTTGTCACACTATATTAAAGAGAGAGTGCATGCGTGAAACCATGAACCCTGGTCCATTTTTAATCATAAGAAACAACTTTCCAACCACTTTTAAGCATCTTTTACATTCAGCCATTTTAAAATCAGAAAATACAAAAACACTTTTACTTCTTGCATTCACATATAAAAACCCCAAAAATACCATCCATCTTCATTACTATCATCCTTGCATACTTATTTACTACCATTGCATATTTATTTACTGTTTTGCATTCATTATCATCTTAATATCATTCTCACACCTTGTGCTTGACAACCACTTGGTGAGGTTGAGGGCACAAAGCAATCTATTTTGTTTGCAGGAAATCTAGAGAAGGACAAGAAGATAAAACCCACACTACTGATTCCCCGAGAGTTCGATATTAAACCCTCGAGTCACCTTCTTGGGGAAAAACTACCACTTCTACATACTCTGCACTTGGAGGCTCAACCTATCCCTAATATATTATCTTCCTTTCAGGGTATCAAGAGTACTTGTTGGCGTTGTTGAGGGAGAAGAACACTCTCCCCCATCAACCCCGTCATCACGTGTTTTTCTGGCGCCGTTGCCGGGGAATCATAGCTGGAAGGGTTTGTCCAAGGATATCACAACAAAGTCAACTTCATCACCAACTTGTGCTAATACCTAAGCTTGGGGAGGTTGCACCTACGTGAGCATCATCTTGTCCATCTTTACCTTCAAGCAAATTATTTTGTTTTGTTTTTGTCTTGCATATCATATTTAGATTTCGGTTTGCATATTTTATTTTCAGTTTTGCATTTTTTTTGCATTAGTTAATTCGGTTTGCATTGTTTTAGTATCATTTTATTTTCAGTTTTGCATTAAAAATTCAAAAACACATAAAAATCTGCTAAAATGGGTGATAGGACTAAGTTGTGTGACTACACAAGCACTCCAAGCTGATAGCTATGAAGTAAGTCCTAGTTTGTTGAACTTGATAACTAGGGAGCAATTTGGAGGTAGTGCTGTGGAGGATGCCTCTATGCATCTTCATGATTTTGTTGAAATCTGTGACATGCAAAAATTTAAGAATGTTGAAAGTGATATTCTAAAACTGAAATTATTTCCTTTCTCACTTAGAGGAAAAGCTAAGGAGTGGCTGCATTCTTTACCTACTGATAGCATTAAAACTTGGAATGATTTGAGAGAAGCTTTCATTAAGAAATATTATCCTCCTGTTAAAATTTTGCAAAATAGAAACAATATTCTATCTTTTAGGCAAAATGAAAATGAACATGTTGCTATGGCTTGGGATAGGATAAAACTTATGCTTAGAACTTGCCCATCACATGGAGTTAATGAATGGACCATACTACACTCTTTTTATAATGGTCTGAATTAAATGTCTAGAAATATACTTGATTCTGCTGCTGGAGGTGCTTTTATGGGAAAAACTATAGTAGAGGCTAAGAATATATTGGAAAGCATTTTGCAAAACAATAGTCAATGGCATACTGATAGAGCACCTAGTTCATCTAAGAAAGTAAAATCCATAGAAGAAACTCATGATTTGTCATCTAAGATGGATACTATTCTTGCTTTGCTTAATAAACCTAGTGTTGAAAATATTCCTTTGCAAGAACTTGTTGGTGATAATTCTGAAAATATTGATGTCAATTTCATTAGGAACTATGGAAACAATGGGTATGGTAACAACAATTATAATTCTTATAATAAACCTCCCTATGTTCCCAACAATCGTCATTTTGTTCCATATCCTAATGCTAATGATAAATGGAAGCCTGTGCCATCTAGTAATGATAATGTTGAGACTAATAAAATTCTTATGGAACAAGTTGCTAGTCATAATACCATGATACAAGAGTTGAATAAGTCTGTTGCTTCTATTAGTTCTGATATTAAAAACTTACAACTCCAAGTTGCAGGACTAGACAAAGCCCTTTCAAAACTTGCTGATAATCAAGCCACTTTATTGAGTATGTCTGCTGGAAAACCACAAGCACCACCTGTGGTTGGATTGAATTCTATTAATATTGCTGAAAACTCTCCTCTCACTTTGGAGGAAACTATGAATGAATTGCTAAACTATCCTGAATATCTGTTGCCTTTTATGTCTCATCTTATGGCTTTAAAAGAAGAAACTAATGAAACTAAATATGATGAAAGAAAAGTTGAAGAAGTTAAGATTCTTAGTGAAGTTAATGATCCCTTGCTTGATTTAAAGAATAGTAGCTTGCATGAATTAATATCTACCTTACAAAAATTTGCAAGTGATCCTTCTATTGATGTTAACAAATCTGGTTTTGGTTCCTATATTGCTAATCATGTCTTGAAAGAAAAAATTGCTAGATACAATCAAGAAGCTATGATACCACCTAAGCTTGGGGATGTATGGATCCCCAAGGTGCTAGTAACTATTGGAAAAGAGACACACCATGCCATACTTGATCTAGGATCTAGTGTCTCAGTTTTATCTAAAGAATTATATGAATCACTTGAATTAAAGAATCTTGAAAAATTCTCTATTGGACTTGCACTTGCTGATAATACCATTAAACATGCTTTAGGAAAAGTAAGTGATGTCTTGGTAGAGTTACATATGACTTTTGTACCTGTGGATTTTCTAATCATGGATATGGAGAATAAAACCTCTAGTCCTATTATTTTGGGAAGACCTTTTCTTTGTACCACAGGGGCTATCATTGATTCAAAGGAAGGGAATGTGAAGTTTCAGTTTCCACACAAGAAATGCATGGAACACTTCCCAAGGATGAAGGGCACAACTTTTAAGCTCCCTCATGAGCTTCATCTTCGGTAAAACAACAAGTAAGTAAGCCTAGCTATATGTCTATAAAGAAAGCGCTTTACAGGAGGCAACCTGCTTGTTTTTATTTGGATTTTCTTTGTGTCCTCTTTCTGTAACAAGAGATTGTTTTCTTAGTTTAGTTTCTGTAATTTTTAATAAAGTGCCAAGTTTTACCCATTTTTGGTTGAAAAAGTTGCTATACCTATTCGGAGATTTGATTCCTGCACAGAGTCTGTGCACGGTTTAATTTTTCATTCCTATTATGTAACTCCAAATGAGCTGAGATTTTTACTGTAACTTCAACTTTTCATCCTCTGTATGTCTGAATTTTTTAAGTTTTTTTAGACAAGTTTAAGTAGGACAAAAAAATACGTTTTGCTGCTGCTGTTTTTCTGCACAGATTCTGTCCCATATTGTTTTATGCATAGTTTGAACTATTGAGTTGATCCAATTGAGTTTATGAGTAGGCATACAACATTATACTTTCTCTGGTCATTCATATGAATTTTAATCCATGGATTATATGCAGCAAAGAAATTTGTTTATTTATCTCTACTAATATCACCCCACAGAAAAGAGATGGGAGAAATTGTGTTTTGAAGTTTTTTTCACAGGGATTGGAGCAGATGCACCATGAGTTATCCAAGGATGGTGAAAACCATAAGCTTGGGGATGTGAACATCCCCACTGAACCAAAAAACTCTCGGTTTTGCACACGTCTAACTTCTGTTTTTCTATCATTGCACTTCATCGCATAAACTTGGAGCGTCTTTTTGTTTGTTTTTGCTTTGATTTTTATTTTGTGAGACCACCACACTATCTTTTATATATGAGAATGCTATTGGAAATTTGGGTTGAAATATCTTGCATGCTTTTATTGTATTGGGAAAAGGGATGTCTAAGTTGATTTTTAATGACACATATAGTTGCATGATTCATGAGTTTCGTTGTGAGTAATAATTTACAAATGCTTTATCGTGAGCTATCTTTTATTCATGTTTTGATGATGTATGTTATTTCACTTTGCTTGACATGAATTAGTTAGTTCTATGGACACTCATGCATGCATCTAGATGGTCATCTTTCTCCCTTTTGCTAGCCCAAAAATTTCAACAAGTAAAAACTTGTTTCCAACACCTTCAGCCCAAGTTTTTCCAGTGAGTCCACCATATCTACCTATTAGCTTTATGCTATTCCAAGTATGTTTATCATGTTATTTGTGTTATCTATGCCTCTAAATTAAAATGATGATGCTATTTATTGTAATGGTAACAGTTGGTTAAAAAGCTCTCGCGAACTTGATGCACACTTTACTTTTATTGCATTCAAAAAGATGAACCATTGTGATTAATATTATGAAGATAGTGGCTTGATAAATGTTTAAGGTTGGGAGTTAGCCCATATGTGTTGTCACATGCAAAGATTTCAACATGTTCCATCATTTGTTTAGTTGATATCATGTACTTTTGTCTATGGATGCCTATCATGACGAAATAAATGTGGAAATAGAGTTAAGTTTAAATGAGTTTGTATAAATGGTTAGAGAGAAACCTGGGCCGCTAATCTAAGCCATGCATCATTCATGGTGGAAATTTACTTACATGCTATTTTGAACCCTCTGTGATACACCCTACAATAAAAAGCTATATCAAGGGTAAATAAAGAGGGTGTTGAGATTGTTCAATATGTTTGTTTGTCTTGTTGTTTTGATATGGGCTTGATCCATATCATGGGACAAGAGGTACCCCAGTTGAGACTCTTGATGATGCCGTTATTACTTACAATGATAGATAACTTAAACTTGCTTTGTTTCCCAAGTTGAGTAATCATGGTGTAGGCACTTGTATTCAAGGGGCATGAGACATCTAACCTTTACTTTATCAAGGCCACTACTCATATTTTCTTTCACATTTAAACTTTAATCATTCAAGATGCTATGATAGGGGAATGAGAGCTTGACACCAAGTATTACCATTGCATTCAATAACTTAAGTAGAATAGTTTGGAGGATAGATGAAACTTATGCATGTTTGACCTCTACTTATTTATATATCTTTTCCAAAGTGTCCACCTTTTATATTCAGATTTTCATACACTCTATGGACCACAAGTATGCAAAAGTAAGAATGTCCATAGTACTATCTTTTATGTTGCACTTTGTGAACTATCATTGATCATCTTTTCATTTGAATACTTGATATCACTTTATAAACTGTTTGCATATTGCTACTTCTTTGAAATAATGAATCATTTGACTTTATGTAGCAGTAGCAATCATCTTTTATATCCATGTTGTGATTATATTGCAAAGTTCATGTTAGTTTTATCACTTTCATACTCGAGGACGAGCATGAGTTAATCTTGGGGATGTTGATGCATCTAAAATGCATACATGAACTTTGCACTATAATAGTTATATTCCATTCATATTTGCATCATATAAGGGGTATATTACTGTTATTTAATGATTTTTGGTAATTTATGATGATATCCCCTTTTTATGGAATCAATCCTGCGCAGGCAGAAAACCCTATTTCTTTCCTTATTTGTTTCAGGACCTTAACGACGTCATAATGAGCTATAAATTTACGGGGGTCAATATTTTGGAAGGAGAAGATTTAGGAGCGAAGAAGTCAACGAATGGAGGCCAGAGGACCAAGATGGAGGGTCCCACGCGGCTACAGTACCAGGCTGCGTGGGCCCATCCAACTCAGCCCTCGCGGCCCCGTTTGCATCGATCCTTCGCCCAGAAGCTTCCTCGTGACCTAAAAACGCCTATATAAAGAGCCCCACGACATTCTCCGAATCGAGAGCCGCCACATGAGAGAAACAAGAAACAGAGACCAGGAGGCTGCAGATTGGAGGGGGAAAACTCCGGCGGAGCCCTGCCGGAGAGGCCTCCACCTTCTCCATCGACATCTCCACCGTCTCCATGATGAAGAGGGAGTAGTCCACCTCTGGACTATGGGTTTGTGGCAGTAGCATATGTATCTCTCTCTCTCTCTCTCTTGAGCTTCACTAATTAGCACCGTATGAGCTGCTGAACATGATTACGGTCACCGTTGTATTACCATTGTGGTGGATCTTTCTATGAGTTAATATATGTTGAGATTGCAATGTTATATTTCAGTTATGAAAGTAGATGCATATTATGTACCCCGTTCTTGTATCCTTTTTATGATCAAGCATGTTTATGAGAGCGTGTGTGGGGGAACGTGTGCATTAGTTGGAGTAACGGGGGTGGTGAAGTGATAAGCTGACAACTTGAATATCATGATCCATTGGGTGTTTACCTTACTTTGTTGCCTCACTAGGGATAAACCAAAATACCATGTTGAAGGCTAGGAGGAGTGACATGCCTCTACCTAAGACTAGATCCATCATGTGTTCATTTTCACTTCATGTCATTAATCTTAAAGCTATGCTCTGATGTTATCTTAATTACTAAGGTGCATGATTTAGTTCACATCTTGGTGGAGTATAAGTGAGACTAATAATCAAAAGGTCTCTATGCTAGGACGTGATGCCCATATAATTAGTAACATGTCATTAACCTTGTTTGCAATCTCATATGTTAAATCTATGTCTACTCATTTGTCACACTATATTAAAGAGAGAGTGCATGTGTGAAACCATGAACCCCGGTCTATTTTTAATCATAAGAAACAAATTTCCAACCACTTTTAAGCATCTTTTACATTTAGCCATTTTAAAAATCAGAAAATACAAAAACACTTTTACTTCTTGCATTCACATATAAAAACCCCAAAAATATCATCCATCTTCATTACTATCATCCTTGCATACTTATTTACTACCATTGCATATTTATTTACTATTTTGCATTCATTATCATCTTAATATCATTCTCACACCCTGTGCTTGACAAACACTTGGTGAGGTTGAGGGCACAAAGCAATCTATTTTGTTTGCAGGAAATCTAGAGAAGGACAAGAAGATAAAACCCACACTACTGATTCCCCGAGAGTTCGATATTAAACCCTCGAGTCACCTTCTTGGGGAAAAACTACCACTTCTACATACTCTGCACTTGGAGGCTCAACCTATCCCTAATATAATCTTCCTTTCAGGGTATCAAGAGTACTTGTTGGCGTTGTTGAGGGAGAAGAACACTCTCATCAATCCCGTCATCACATGATCAATAATTCCCATGGGTATTTTAAATGGATCAATTTCAGAGAGCGGACTCTTATCCACCATAGGTGTGGTGGCAGAGTCACTCCCAAACAGCATATTAAGTGAAGAGTGCTCCATAACGAAGCAAAGTAACAAGCAAAAATAAAAACAGCACTTACAATAAAAGAGTTCCTTACCAGTTCCACTTACCAATAGCGCTACACTCCGTGGCAACGGCGCCAGAAAAGAGTCTTGATGACCCACAAGTATAGGGGATCTATCGTAGTCCTTTCGATAAGTAAGAGTGTCAGACCCAACGAGGAGCAGAAGGTGTTGACAAGTGGTTTTCAGCAAGGTTTCACTGCAAGCACTAAAAGAGAATTTTTTTTGGATTTCTAATTTAAAGAACAAATAAAGAAGAAGTAAATAAAAGAGTGCTACAATAATTTCAGCAAATAGCCCAATCCTTTTAAGCTCAAAGGGCAGGCCGGTTGTGTTACTTATGAAGATTAAAACGTTCTCGAGAACACATGGGAGTTTCTGCCTAGCCAGTTTCATTGCACGCCGGTGATTAACCTTCAATGTTTTGATAAAGTGCTGTGTGGGTGGACCTATGCTAATGTACCGCCCTTACTTGGACAAATACATACTTGTGATTAAACCCCTTGCAAGCATCCGCAACTACAAGAATGTAATTAAGATAAAAACCTAACCACAACCTTAAACTCCGAGACCCTACGCTCCCTAGTGCACTAGTTCACAAATTGGGGTTTAGGTTTCTGTCACTCCTGCAACCCTACCATAAGCAAACTAAATACACTATGCATTCCCCTAGGCCCTTTGAAAGGTGAAGTATCATGTAGTCGACATTCACACAATACCACTAGAGGAATAACATCACAACATAAATCAAACCATTAAATATTACTCAACATTATGCAATTACTAGCAACTAGGCTTTCCCCATGTCCTCAAGAACTAAACGAACTACTCACAAGACATCATATAGATCATGATCAGAGGTGATATGAATAAGGGCAACAATCTGATTGTAACGATAATTCACCGATAAAACTCTCACATCAACTACAAGTGGTAATCAACGCCCGGGATACGATTCCAATGAACTAATAGCAACACAATGATAATTGTTACATCGAGATGAGATTGGATGACGGCGGTGATGATGGTGCTGATGGTGGAGATGATGTTGATGATGATCCCGATGATGCTTGGCGTGATGGCGATGACGATGGCGGCGATTCCCCCCTCTGGGAGGGAAATTCCCCGGCAGATTTCTCCCTGTCAGAGCTCTTCTTCTCTCTGTCTGGTTTCCGCCTCGTGGAGGCGGCGGAAAAATTCCTCATCGATGCCCCCGATGTTTTTAGGTCAAGGGTCAATAATACGCCGAAGGGGAGCCGGAGAGGGGCCACAGGGACCAGGGGCGGGCCCCACCCGTGGCCTAGGGTGGACCCGCGGCAGGGGGTCGCCCCTGCCCCTGTTACTCGCCTCTTCGCCCCCTTCTGGCTCCGTGACTTATTTCCCGAAATATTATGCTATTAATTTTCCTGGAATTTTTGGGGCTTCCGAAGTCATGTGTCTTGACAGGTACTTTTCCAGCTGATTCCAGGCTCCGGCGGATGCATCTCCAATAATTGCCAAACATGCAAAATGGGATAAAATAACATAAGTATTGCATCATAATATGAAATATATCAATGAATAAAGATAAATTATGATGTAAAATAGTTATGCAAATGGACGTATCAGTCAGCGAGATGGAGGTGCTCACCGGCGGCCAGGGGGAGATCAGGCTCAACTGCTCCATGGTGAACTAGTGATTGATTGATGCGATTGTCACTTTATACGTTTGTGGAAATTCACGATTTACATTGTTCTTTTGTGTTAATTTACTCGATTATTTTCCTACGGTGGTGATAGGTATATAAACTTTTGCCAAGTATATATGTACATGTGTGTTGTCACGGAATAAGGGAATATATAAGTAGGGTTGATCAAATTGTATCTATTTCGTCAAATGGCCGCGCCTTCTCTTGAGTATTCTCAAAAGAAGACATTGTTAATTACAGCATCACGATCTGATGTATAACGATAGTTTTCTTAATATATTATACTATTTTTAATGACACTAGTAGAAACAAGGCCTTTGGTCCAGAGCCCCATTGGGCTCTAGTCCCGGATAGGTTTTGGACCGGGTCTAGAGGGGGGATTAGTCCCGGTTCAACGGCTAGGAGGCCACACTGGACTAGTCCCGGTTCGAACGGGACCTCTAGTCCCGGTTCGTAATACGGACCGGGACTAGAGGGGTCTCGCCCGGCAGGGCCACGTGCGAGAACCTCTAGTCCCGGGTGGTATCACGAACCGGGACTAGAGGTCCTCTGTCTATATATCATCGCCCCTGCTCACCCCCCTCTCCTCTGTTTTTTCATCCTAGAAGGTGAGAGGTGTGTGCTAGTTTGTTGTTCCTTCCTATGCACAAGAGGTGCTCGATGAAATGCCCGAGCTAGTCAGCTTCCTTCTCCTTTGTTTTTCACCACCGAGCTCGAGTTTATCCCCATTTTCTCCACGATTTGTCAAGATTTGGCGGCGCCCCTTCTATTGAAGTGTTTCAAGAGGTTACTAAACCCTTTCATCTTTCATTGATAATTAAGCCCATTACATGCCATATGTTGTAAGTATGAGGCATGTTCTTGATTGTTGCAATGGCCGATGCTTTTTTAGTTATGATTTGATAAAATGCATGTGTAGTTCATAGTTTAGTTATGAGTTGATAGAATGCCGTCGCATCCAGTGCCGAAGTATCGTTGTGTGCATATAATTTTAGACCTGGACTACGCCGTGCCCACCAGCCGCCGCGACGGCCTCGTCTCCAAGAAAGACGACATTCTCCCCGCCGTCCCTCACCCCGACTTCAACCATGAACAGCTCCTGGAGAACTTCACGGCGAAATAGTTCACGGCGGAGGAGATGGTGATGTTGTCCGGGACGCACACCATCGGCAGCTCGCACTGCTCCTCATTCACGGACCGCCTCTACAACTTCTCCCGCAATGACGACGTGGCGCTCCGCGGCACGGACCCGGCGATGCCCGCGGCATACGCGGCGTGCCTCAAGGAGAAGTGCCCGCCGTAGACGGTGGCGCAGAACGACACCACCATGGTGCAGCTCGACGACGTGACGCCGTTCGTGATGGACAACCAGTACTACAAGAACCTACTGGCCGGCACGGTGACATTCGTCTCCCATGCGGTGCTAGCTCTTGGAGAGCCCCGACACGGCCGCTCTCGTGGAGGTCTATGCACGGGAGACCTCGGAGTACTGGGCCGAGCGCTTCGTGGCAGCGATGGTGAAGGTGAGTGATGGTAGATATTGATAAGTTGGGTGGTGCCCCAAGCAAAGGCGGAATTGTAGCTAGTAGCAGTTTTCCCTCATTTAACGAACCGAGGTTTATCGAACCAGTAGGATTTTGAAATCAACAACAAGGTGAATGTTGAAGATCTCTGGCTCTTGACCTTCAACAGACGTGGACCTGCACACACTCAACCAAAATACTTTGCCCCCAATGGCGGAAAGGTTATCAATCTTTCCGGTCTCGCAGAAAACAAAGCGGTTAATTGTATGATGAAATAGATAAAATATGAAAAGTGACCAGATGAGTAATGATTATTAAAAGCAAGTAAATAAAGTTGTAAACAATGTAAAAAGATGGACCGGGGGCCATGGGTTCACTAGTGGAGTCTCTCAAGTAAATAAATTATGCATTAGATGGGTGAACGAATTACAGCTAGGCAATTGAGAAGATCATGACACAAACCCAATTTAGCTATGACAAAAAGGACATGATAATATTTATGGAGGAATCACGACAAGGAACAAAGACCGTTGAGTCCAACGACGTCTTTGTCTAAAAAGTACACCGTGGGATTGTGATGGTAGATATTGATAAGTTGGGTGGTGCCCCAAGCGAAGGCCGAATTGTAGCTAGTAGTAGTTTTCACTCGTTTAACGAACCGAGGTTTATCGAACCAGTAGGACTTTGAAATCAACAACGAGGTGAATGTTGAAGATCTCTGGCGCTTGACCTTCAACAGACATGGACCTGCACACACTCAACCAAAATACTTTGCCCCCAACGGCGGAAAGGTTGTCAATCTTTCCAGTCTCGCACAAAACAAAGTGATTAATTATATGATGAAATAGATAAAATATGAAAAGTGACCAGAGGAGTAATGATGATTAAAAACAAGTAAATAAGGTTGTAAACAATGTAAAAAGATGGACCGGGGGCCATGGGTTCACTAGTGGAGTCTCTCAAATAAATAAAATATGCATGTGATGGGTGAACGAATTACAGCTAGGCAATTAACAAGATCATGACACAAATCCAATTTAGCTATGAAAAAAAACACATGGTAATATTTATGGAGACATCACGACAAGGAACAAAGACCGTTGAGTCCAACTGCGTCTTTGTCTAAAAAGTCCACCGTGGGATCGCTATCTAGCCTGTCACCCAACGGTATTAAGTTGCAAGCAACAGACAATTGCATTAAGTAAAGTGCATGAAGTAAGCAATACTAATATCAAAAGAGACATTAACACTGTTCTTTTACACTTAGTAGCAACAGCACACCCTCGCCCTTAGACGTTTCTGTCACTCGTGCCCAGGAACAAAAGGGGGCATGAACCCACTATCTAGCATAAATACCCTCTCTTGGAGATACACACAATCACTTGGACAAAGTAACTACGCACATTGGAGAGCATGCAAGAACATAAATTACTCATATAAGAATCATGCACATTCTGAACATAACTTCATAATACATCGGATCCCAGCAAACACATCACATAGCATTACAATAATCGATCTTCATCATGTTAGGCAGCTCACAAGATCATAAAACATGAAGCACAAAAGAGAGAGACTACCAACTACCAAAACCCCGCGACCCCTACGGCGGAGGTGCCGCGTCGCCCGGGGGATAACACCGCCGCCAGCCCTCAAACGCTCCTCCCTCTCCACTCCCCCCTCCGCCGCCGCCGAGGGCATCACCGGCCAGAGGCGGCGCGTCGTGGCGGCGGCGGGACGCCTTGCTGGGAGCGGCCAGGGATGCGAGGCGGCGCCCTCCCATCTCTGTTTCGCGGTGATGTGCTGAGACGGCGGCCGGAGAAGCGGTCGCAGCGGCTGGGTGGTTGAGCGCTCGCGCTCGATTTCCTTCGCTCACCGACGACGACGGCCCGCGGTGTTGCCGCATCACTTGGACGCCGGGGCGGCGGCCTCGGGCATGTCAGCGGCGATCTAATCCTTTGGAGGTGGTCGGCCACGTTGGGATCTGGTGTGGGGATCTTGGGGTCCCACACCGATCTCCGACGAAGAAGATCCGGTCGACGACAAGATTGGGATGACACACAGCCGGTGCAAATCGCGCTTGGACCTCGGTCTTGGCGGACGATGGCGGCGTCGCTTGGCGTCGTTACCTTGCCAAAGGCATCGTCTTTGCTTGTCTTGTCACTCCAATTGGCGGCTGTCTGGTGGTGCGACTGCCAGTCCGGCTTCAGCCTTGGCGGACGATGACGGCGTTTTCTTTGACGTCAGTTCCTTCTCGAGGCATCGTCATTGCAGTCTGCATCACCATAGCTCGTGTTGCTCCGGGGGAAACCCTAGATCTGGGTCTACTCTCGGATCGGATGATGGCGTCACCGTTGGTGTCGTTCCCCTCTTGAGGGCATCGTTTTGGAGTATACGTTGGCTGGAAGGACTTCGAGGTAGTGCAGCGGCTCATCTACCGCATTGACAACGGCGAGCATCGGCGGCATGGTGCAGCGGAGTCTCGACGATGGAGCGTGATGATGGACGCATGCAGCACGATTGTGCTGTCTGATGTCGTGGTGGCTTCGACGGCAGGTCTGACAAGGTCTTTGCATTGATCTCTCCTGAAGATGGGTACGCGGAAGACGGCGGCAGCGACTTCTCAGCGTGTGCAGTGGTGTGCGTTGAGTGTCTGCTGGACCGGTTGGTGCTCCCAGCTCGCTGTTGGGCGGCTTGTTGAGGCCATCGGATTTAGATGATGTGCGTTGGTGAGTGAGGTCAGAGCATGTGGCTATGATCGGTCCACCCCCTTCATCAAGCTTGTAGGTGTACTCCTGTTTGGTGGCTTCCGGTTGATTGATGTATCTCTTTGTAAGGCTATGTGGTTTATATTTTATCAATAAAAGAAGGCTGTGTGCATCCTTTAGATGCAGAGGCCGGGGGAACTCCCTCCATTTCTAAAAAAAGCTACTGCCATGGACCCATAGTCCAAGGTGAGACTACTCACAAATCATCCCGGAGGAAGGCATGACGATGAAGAGCCCTCCGGGATCGATCTCCCCTCCGGCAGAGTGCCGGGATCAGCTTCAGATTGGACCCCGAACTAGGGTTTTTGGTGACGGCGCGTCGGGGTCAAGTTTCTAGAAAATAATCGCCGCGCTGACGTTTTTAGGTTATTTCTGATTTTATAGGCGTCGGAGGGAGCCGAGGAGGTGCCCCACGGGCAGGGGCGGGTCCCACCTACGGGTCCACCCCCAGGCCACGGCAGCAGCCCGCCTGGGCCCTGTGGGTCGCCTCCGAGGCTGCACTTAGGACTCCGTCTTCGTCTTGGCGTAAAAATAATCTCCGTAAATTTTGTTCCAATTCCGAGAATATTTCCAGAAGTAAATTTCTGAAACACAAAAACAGCAAAAACAGGGAATTGGCACTTGGCATCTTGTCAATAGGTTAGTCCAACAAAATGCATAAAAATGGTGTAAATGACAGTAAAAACATGTGACAATATCACAAAACTAGCATGGATCACTCAAAAATTATATATATGTTTGAGACGTATCAGCATCCCCAAGCTTAACTCCCACTCGTCCTCGAGTAGGTAAGTGATAACAAATAATTTTTGATGAGATATGCAACTAATACATTCTTGATCAAGATAGTAATGCAAATCAAAAGATGTGAATGAAGAGATACAAAACAATTGTTTATAATTGATAGCAAGAAAGCAATGAATAAACAAGTTGAATCATCCAAGCAAAACCTTTCATAAATAGTATGTCAAAGACGTGAAAACAATGTGATCAACATATTTGACTAATTCACAAGGATAATAATTCCATGACAAAAGTATTTGAGAATCAACACAAAGGAAGATGTAAGCATTAGCAAAGAGCTTCAACCTCCAACGGCTTATCTTATAGATAAAGTCAATATAAAAATTCATATTTAATCTTGATAATGTAATATGTACCCAAGGTCAATGCTAGATGTTTGCTTTTGTGGAGATAGAAGGAAAAAGGGAAAACTGACTCAACATTAAAAGTAAAAGAAAGGCCCTTCGCAGAGGGAAGCAGGGATTAGTCATGTGCTAGAGCTTTTTGGTTTTTAAAACAGAAGTAAAATGACTTTCAGGTATGCATGCTTTCGTCAACGACTTCACAACAGAGAAACTATCTAGTCCCTCATGACAAGCAAGGTTTTTAGACTTGTGAGAGCAGCTGGTTCTTAGAAGAGCGAGTACGCTCTTCTTTCTCCTTGGTTTCACCATTGTCCAATGTTTGAGCTGATTTCTCAGATTTGCATTGCGCGGAGGAGAATTGTGAGTTATATTTATATTTTTGCTTAAGCTGCTCTCGGGTTGATTCAAGTGAAGACGTAATCCATCAACACCGGGTGGAAAAGGGGGGAAATGACTTCGGTTGTCACAAGTTATATCTAGCTCTCTACTGTTCCCTCATGAGCTTAAAAACAGAGGCACAAAGAAGAAGTATTTTGAATTTTTAAAGGTAGCACATGAAAATTTTACTTGGAATGGTAGGAAATACCATGCATAGGTAGATATGGTGGACTCAGCTGGCAAGAAAGTTTGGCTTTGGGGATTGGATGCACGAGTGAACCATACACTCAGTACGAATTTTTGGGCTTAGCAAATAAGGTATTTGAAGCAACATCTAACAATAACCGGTAACAGAACAACATAAGACATTTACCGATCATAACCATAAAAACTCTACACCGTCTCCCTTGTTGACCAAACAATTCTTTTGATGGAAAGATTAGCACTATGAATTAACAACTGTGAAAAACCACACAATTTCAAGCTTTCAATCATATTTCTTTACTAATCAATTCCACTCAAATAACCAGCAAGTTTAAGCATTCAACTTAACATCTGAAAACAATTGAGAAGTATCAAGTATCCACACCATGATCTACAAAACTATGCAGGCTTTTCATTTTATTGTATCATCACACAAACAGCATTTTGTCGCATTGACAATTCAAGCAATTTTTCAACAACAACTCTCCAACAAGTATAAGTGAAGAACAAGAGAGTTTAACTTAAAAACTAGCAGCTCTAAACAAGATAAAAGCTAAAAGCGAGAGCTTACTAGAAAACAAACAGTAGCTAAGAATACTCAAAAAGATATAAGCGAACCAGAGGAGTATTGAAACGAAAAACCGGAGCGTGTCTCTCTCCCACATAAATAAAGCTAGGATCCAACAAAGATATGACCAGAAAACAAACAAACAAACAAAACTGAAAGTAAAAAGATGCTCCAAGCATAGCACATAATATGTAAAGTAATAAAAACGAAGTTGAACGAAGACGACCTTATGATAGTCGATGAAGATGAGGGGATGCCTTGGGCATCCCCAAGCTTTGACTCTTGATAGTTCTTGATATTCAGAGGGGGTTCCATGGGGGCATACCCAAGCTTGAGCTCTGATCCATCCTTGATTTCTTCATATTCCTCTCCTTTGGAACTTAAAAACTCCCTTCACACAAAACTTCTCATAATTTGATTAGAGGGTTAGTGCTCATAAATTAAAATGCACATGTGTTCAACTCATGACAAATTGCAAACCAACTTCATTAAACATTAGCTACTGTTTACTAAGCATCAATGTGGCACTCTACCCCTAGAGTATCACACATGACGATGGTAAAGAGACAAATGCAAAATAAAAGTACAATCTGTCAAAATCTGAACAGTCTGTAAAGATCGAATTTTTCGAGGCACTTATGCAGCTCAAATCAAAAAACTTAAAACTAACTAAATATAGATAAAAGCATCAGTATTTCTTCCAAAAATTATCAGAAAAATATAAGATTCTGGAGATTTTAGGATTTTCGTGTAACAGGCGCACAGAATCTGTTTTTTGGACAGCAACACAATACCTCACACTTTCAATGCATTAGAGGCTAAACTTGGCACAAAAGACCAAAAAAAAAAAGATACAATGAAGTTGCTACAGAGGTAATAACTTCATGACTCAAGAAAATCAAAAAGCAAACTGAAAATAAAAGATGGGTTGCCTCCCAACAAGCATTTTTCTTTAACGCCTTTTAGCTAGGCGCAATGCCAAATATCAAGTTTTTTCGGAGGCCTTTGCAACATCAAGAGCATAGCTTGACCTTATGATTGATTCAAAAGGAAGCTTCTTTCTCTTTCTAGGGAAGTGTTCCATCCCTCTTTTAAGGGGTAACTGAAATCTTATATTTCCCTCTTTCATATCAATAATAGCACCAACAGTTCTAAAAAACGGTCTTCCCAAAATAATAGGACAAGAAGCATTGCACTCAATATCCATAACAATAAAATCAAAGGGAACATAATTATCATTAACAACAATAAGGACATCATCAACTCTACCCAAGGGTTTCTTTTTAGAAGAATCAGCAAGACGAACCTTTAAATAGCACTCTTCCAAAGGATTTAAATCAAGCATATTATAGAAACTCTTAGGCATAACAGAAACACTTGCAACAAGATCACATAAAGCATTGCAATCAAATTCATTTATTTTCATCTTAATAGTGGGTTCCCAACCATCTTCTAACTTCCCAGGGATAGAGGTTTCAAGCTTTAGTTTTTCTTCCCTAGCCTTGATAAGAGCATCGGTAATGTGTTTGATAAAGGCAAGATTTATTTTACTAGCATCCGGTGTCTTAGCAAGTTTTTGTAGAAACTTAATGACTTCAGTAAGATCAAAATCAATTTCATCATCTTTAAATAAACTAGGAGGATCCTCTTTAGTGGTTTGGATATTATAAACTTTAACAATTTTCCTATTCATTTCAGCAATTCTAGCTTCTTTAGCCTCTCTAGCCCACCTAGCTTTCAAGAGAGCCATCATCCTTTCATTTTCATTAATTTGAAGAGAGATAGCATTTAAAGATTCAGCGTGTTTGTCTTTATTTGGAGTGGTTCTAATTTTCAAAATTTCAACATCATGAGCCAAAACGTCTACTTTAGAGACTAGACTATCCAGTTTTTCCGACTTCTCTTCAACAGTTTTGTTAAAAGCTTTTTGCGAAGTGATAAATTCTTTTAAAACATTTTCAAGATCAGAGGAAAAATTCTTATTAGGATTATAAGAATTACCATAGGAATTACCATAAAAGTTGCCATTATTGGGAGGATAAGGCTTATAGTTGTTACTACCAAAATTATTTCGATAAGCATTATTGTTGAAGTTGTTTCTATTAAGAAAATTAACATCAACTTGATCCTTTTCTTGGGAAATTAATGAAGCAAGTGGAACATTATTAGGATCAATATTGGACTGATTGGTAGCAAGCATAGGCATAATCATATCAACCTTATCACTCAAAGAGGAGATTTCCTCAACAGAATTTACCTTCTTACCACTTGGAGCTCGTTTGGTGTGCCATTGTGAATAATTTGTCATCATTTCATCCAAGAGTTTAGTTGCTGCACCTAATGTTGTGGACATGAAGGTGCCTCCCGCGGCCGAGTCCAAAAGGTTCCTTGAAGAAAAATTCAAACCTGCATAAAAAGTTTGGATAACCATCCACATAGTTAATCCATGCGTGGGACAATTCTTAACCATAGATTTCATTCTCTCCCAAGATTGAGCAACATGTTCATTATCAAATTGTCTAAATTTCATAATGTTACTCCTTAGTTGTATGATTTTAGCAGGTGGATAATATTTTCCAATAAAAGCATCTTTGCATTTAATCCAAGAATCAATGCTATTTTTAGGCAAAGACAATAACCATTCTTTTGCTCTCCCTCTCAAAGAGAAAGGGAAAAGTTTCAGTTTTATGATGTCACTTTCTACCTCTTTATACTTTTGCATATCACATAACTCAACAATAGTTATTTAAATGAGAGGCGGCATCATCAGTACTAGCACCAGAAAATTGCTCTTTCATAACAAGATTTAGCAAGGCAGGCTTAATTTCATAAAATTCCGCTTTAGTAGCGGCTGGAGAAATTGGAGAGCATATGAAATCATTGTTATTAGTGCTACTAAGTCACATAACTTGGTGTTTTCAGTAGAAGACATAATGATAAGATAAAATAACAAGACAGAAATAAAGACTACACTAATTTTTTTGGGTTTTAAAATTTTGAAACAGGAAAATAAACTAAACGAGATATAAAGCAAGCAAGACAAAAACAAAGTAAAGAGATTGAGAGTATGAGACTACCCTTTCTATAGCTCCAAAGTCCCCGGCAACGGCGCCAGAAAACTGCTTGATGGTAGATATTGATAAGTTGGGTGGTGCCCCAAGCGAAGGCGGAATTGTAGCTAGTAGCAGTTTTCCCTCGTTTAACGAACTGAGGTTTATCGAACCAGTAGGACTTTGAAATCAACAACGAGGTGAATGTTGAAGATCTCTGGCGCTTGACCTTCAACAGACGTGGACCTGTACACACTCAACCAAAATACTTTGCCCCCAACGGCGGAAAGGTTGTCAATCTTTCCGGTCTCGCAGAAAACAAAGCGGTTAATTGTATGATGAAATAGATAAAATATGAAAAGTGACCAAAGGAGTAATGATGATTAAAAGCAAGTAAATAAAGTTGTAAACAATGTAAAAAGATGGACCGGGGGCCATGGGTTCACTAGTGGAGTCTCTCAAGTAAATAAAATATGCATGTGATGGGTGAACGAATTACAACTAGGCAATTGACAAGATCATGACACAAACCCAATTTAGCTATGACAAAAAGGACATGATAATATTTATGGAGGCATCACGACAAGGAACAAAGACCGTTGAGTCCAACTACGTCTTTGTCTAAAAAGTCCACCGTGGGATCGCTATCCAGCCTGTCACCCAACGGTATGAAGTTGCAAGCAACAGACAATTGCATTAAGTAAAGTGCATGAAGTAAGCAATACTAATATCAAAAGAGACATTAACACCGCTGTTTTACCCTTAGTAGCAACAACACACCCTCGCCCTTAGACGTTTCTGTCACTCGTGCCCAGGAACAAAAGGGGGCACGAACCCACTATCTAGCATAAATACCCTCTCTTGGAGATACACACAATCACTTGGCCAAAGTAACTACGCACATCGGAGAGCATGCAAGAACATAAATTACTCATATAAGAATCATGCACAATCTGAACATAACTTCATAATCCATCGGATCCCAGCAAACACATCACATAGCATTACAATAATCGATCTTGATCATGTTAGGCAGCTCACAAGATCATAAAACATGAAGCACAAGAGAGAGAGACTACCAACTAGCTACTGCCATGGACCCGTAGTCCAAGATGAGAATACTCACAAATCATCCCGGAGGAAGGCATGACGATGAAGAGCCCTCCGGGATCGATCTCCCCTCCGGCAGAGTGCCGGGATCAGCTTCAGATTGGACCCCGAACTAGGGTTTTCGGTGACGGCGCGTCGGGGTCGAGTTTCTGGAAAATAATCGCTGCCTTGACGTTTTTAGGTTATTTCTGATTTTATAGGCGTCGGAGGGAGCTGAGGAGGTGCCCCACGGGCAGGGGAGGGTCCCACCCGCGGGTCCCCCCCAGGCCGCGGCAGCAGCCCGCCTGGGCCCTATGGGTCGCCTCCGAGGCTGCCCTTCGGACTCCGTCTTCGTCTTGGCGTAAAAATAATCTCCGTAAATTTTGGTCCAATTCCGAGAATATTTCCAGAAGTAAATTTCTGAAACACAAAAACAACAAAAATAGGGAACTGGCACTTGGCATCTTGTCAATAGGTTAGTCCGACAAAATGCATAAAAATGATGTAAATGACAGTAAAAACATGTGACAATATCACAAAACTAGCATGGATCACTCAAAAATTATAGATACGTTTGAGACGTATCAGTGAGCGAGATGGAGGTGCTCACCGGTGACCAGGGGGAGATCAGGCTCAACTGCTCCATGGTGAACTAGTGATTGATTGTTTGATATATTGATGCATTTGGCACTTTATACGTTTGTGGAAATTCACTGTTTACATTGTTCATTTTTCTTAATCTACTCGATTATTTTCCTACGGTGGTGATAGGTATACACTTTTGCCAAGTATATATATACATGTGTGTTGTCATGGAATAAGGAAAAAAACATATATATGTAGGCTTGATCAAATTGTATCTATTTCGTGAAATGAAGTACGCAACAGCCGCGCCTTCTCTTGAGTGTCTGATTCTCAAAAGAAGACATTGTTAATTACATCATCACGATTTGTTGTATAACGAATTAACGATAGTTTTCTTAAGATATGGGACTTTATTTTTTATGAAAGGATGTTACACAGTTGGCTCTTGATCAAATTCATTCAAAAGTCAGCGAGTCAACTTAACTTACTTAGAGAGGTGTATTATAACTCACATATACCTGTTATTAAATTTTGACAGTCGAATTTTTTCCTAACTTTTATATGTCCCTCGGATTTTTCAGAGTTCGCTTGCATTTTTATTTCTTTTGTTTTTTATATAGCTTTGGCCCTTAAATAACGGTTTTTTTATTGGGCCTAAACCCACCAACCGGTCAGCCTCCGCCCTTTTATCTTTTATTCTCTTTCATCCTCACTGAATGGGCCGAAACCCATATCTCTTTTCCTTCCTTTTCTTTTTTCCTTTAGTTTGGGTGGATTGGGCCTTGACCCGATAGCCTCTCATGTGTCCTTTTTTTTGTCTTATTAAATGGGCTTGATAATATCTTCGAGCAATGACTTGAGTATGTTTGTGTTCTGCTCCATCGTCGACAACAGTTGTTCCGAGCTTAAGGTTTGACGTGCGTTGTCGCACTCGCACCAAGCAGATCCCACCGGGCTAAGGATTTCTTTTACGTTAAAAGAGATTTTATTACCAACTGGCATCCATTTAAGTATGATACCTAGTTGACATTTATAACAAGGGTTTGATGAATTATGAGTTTAATAGATCCCCTTCAGCAGAAACACATATATTCCTTGCTCAGTATTAGCAATCGCTTACTCGTGGAAACCCTTTTTATTCCACTTGGCTGTATGTAGGATTATACACGAAAGATCCTTTTTTTTATTTGCTCTCTCTATAGTGGTTATAATCAGTGTGGGCAGGTATGTTGATCGGTGCCGGAACAGACATAAGCCAGACGCTAATAGTACCCTCTACCCCATCCATTTTTGCTATCTCATGCGGGACAATATTACAATCTGTTTTAAGTACAGACATTGAGAAATGGAATACATTAATTTTTAATTTTCTTGGCAGTCAATCAAGCTCCCTATGGATGAAGCAAAACCTTGACAAAGATTTTGTCTGATTTGAATAGAGTGAATTCACACATGGCTCGATGATGAGCACAACAGATTGGGAGTGGGTGGGGGGGGGGGGGGGGGGGGGGTTGAATTGAGTAACGACCTTGTCTGATTTGGATCAGCATCGCACAAGAGAAATTGAGTAATTCGAGTGGGAGGGTGAGAAAAACGAGATAGGAACGGGTGAGATACATTTCGAGATTCAGTTTCTCCGATATGGCTTACCGAGTCGGGTTTAATTTAGGTTTACATATGGTTCGCTTAACAGGCCACACATGGCCCAACTCTCACCAAAGCCCACGGGCCAAGCCCACCTCCTGGTAATCAGTTGTCACACATGATTTGAACCGGACAGACCAGCCGACCTGGCCTGACGGCGGGTCTGGGCAGGCAAATAAAAACCGAGGTGCCATCACCACCAACGGCTCAACCTGCCCGCAACCAAAAGCCAAGGCCAGCTACCCGCAAAAAAGAAAACAAAAGACAAGCCAGCCAGCTATGCAAGGTAGAAGATCCAACCGTACCGTCCATTAGACCACGAACATGCAAAGATATTTGGAATCTGTAGGTAGGTTGACAGGTTCTATGAGGGTTCGTTGGTGTCTGTTGAGAAGGAGAAAACATATCGCCATCGCATATTTAATGCGACACGCTACCAGGGAAGTCTACCTGGCTCCGTAGAGACTAGATAGGTTGCATACATGCTCCCTCCTCCGTATCATCATAATATAAAATATTTTACCTATTTACAAGATTAGTGAATCTACACACTAATTACGTCTATAGACATTCGAGTATATAGTCCACATACAAATAGCCGAAATATTTTATATTATGACACGAAGGGAGTACATATGCTATACACAGTGACGGTGATGTGTGGATGTGTCCAGTCAGGGGCGGAGCTAGAGCATTTGACACCAGGGTGCCTAGTGGGTGCACCAACAGATTAAACACATTTTTCAAGGGTGCACACGTGGTGAAATTTTGCTATTTTACAAAGAAATTGTCTTCCACCCGGTGTCCTGTGCACCCTCAAGGCTTGCCTTGGATCCGCCCCTGTGTCCAGTCTCTTCCTACCATGGTTATGTATCTTGTACACTGCTACTCTCTTCGTTCCAAATTACAGGATGTTTTAAATATTATAATTTATACCACGTACGAAGCAAAACGAGTGAACCAACAAACGGTAAAAACGTCTAGATACTTTCGAACCAGAAGAAAAAAAGTTAGAAGAGCTAAAACATTAGACTCGAACGTCGCTTTCGTTCCCCTTCTCTCGCTACAGTGCTCCCGAAAGGCGAAAGAAGGGCGACTAGGGTTCCTCGGTCCGCCGGCGGCCAGACCGGTGTTCCCCTCCCTCTCCGGCGGCTGCTTCGGCGGCGGGAGAGTGGGGGGAACCTGGTTCTGCGCCTATGGCGTGTACATAGTAGGAGTAGTGGTCCTGCCGGCGGCGTTGTGGAGGTGGTGGCGCTGTCGGAGTGGTGTGTGGTGGCGGCGAGCTCCCCCTTCTGCGTCGATGATCTTCGGGTCCTCGTCGTGGCTCGTTCGTCTTCTGGTGGCCGTGGATCTGTGGATCCAGCGGTCCGTTCTGTCTCCGGGTGCGGTCGCCTCGCCGGAGGTGGTGGCCGTACCGTGGAGCTTTTGTCTCCTGGATGCTTCTCCGTGATGGCGAGGTGGGCTCCGTCCTCGTCGTGCATCCTGGGAGTGCGGCTGCTGTTTTGCAGGTGGAGCAGCTTCGGATCTTCCTCTCTCTCGCCGGCCGGTGGGAGAGGTGACTTGGTGGTGCCCCGTCGTTCTTCTTCTCCGTCGTGCTGGTACGGAGAGACCGAGGGTGACGACTTCCCGTCTGCGTGGAGTTCGCCGGAGAAAAGGCAAGTGCAGGTTCCAGGAGGGAACGGCACCGGCGATGCAGCGGCGCGTCCTTGCTCCGCGTCGGAGGTCGAAGGCGATGGCGTCTCTAGGGACCTGGTTGTAATTTCCAGTTTCTTTGGGGGTGTGTTGTATCACCGTGTTTGTTAATAGATCCGGGGTGTAATCGCAAAAAAAAAAAAATTAGACTCGTATTTAGGAACAGAGGTAGTACACATGCATGACAATGAATTTGATTTTTATTTTTTTGAGCTGTCGATGGTGTTGAAGTTGGCTGTATACGTACGTACGCCGTCGGCATGATTGGGAGGTCAACTGAAGCATCCTTGAAGAAAATGAAGTTGGGTTGGAGCGTACTCATCCACACCGGCCAAAAAGCAGCGCCCGCTGGAAATGGTCTCCGCTCGCCATCGGTCCAAGCCTCGTCGAGTCAACGTAATGTTAGCCGCTAGCTCCTCTTAATAATAATTCGATTCGATGGTTTGACAAAGTAAAATCAGAAGATGGCGCCTCAATCAAGACCAGGTTCAGATCTCATTTCTTTTAATTAATATAATTTTATTAGTCACCACCAGTACGTCTCCCCGCGCGTGCTCCTTAACATAGCGTACGCATGTGGTTTTATTTTATGTATTTTCGCGAGTCATGTAGCGTATCATTTTGGCGCATAGCTAACTTTTTTTATAGGTGTACTACGGTGTTTTGGAGGCCGAATTCCATGAAGCTCGGTATTTGAAAAAGTCGAGAGAGTCGATTTTGATTTCGTGAGCACTGGCAAAGCCTACACACTAGCTCTTGATCTATGACAACCCTCCCGTTAACATCATCGAGACTCACCATGCAACGACATACAATGTTGGTTTTCAGGACGATGGTCCTCAACATGGTGCTCAAATGCTGATGGGAGACAACGGGGATGAGAAGCAACTCCAACCTAGGTGCTGAGATCGCGTTGCAGAAAAGGGTTGGAAAAACTTTCTCATGGAAGTGGCCAACCTTCAGAGGTCTCCCCTTGGACTCTTGGAGGTGTTGACTTCCCCAGCCTCCTTCGAGTAGCTGCCCACCATTGGTTCCAAGGATCAACTTGTCGGTCGAGCACTACAAAACAAAAACCTTATAATTAGAACAAGACCACACAACGTAGGCACTATAAGTATAAAGCACACCAAAAAGTGTACCTCATACCAAGAGAGCGCATAATGAAATTCCAAGAATTAGAGAATTGAAGTACCACGAGAAATGTATATGCATTGTTCTTGTACATACCATTAGATACTTTAGACCAACACTTGAACTCACAATGACCCATAGTTTAATCAATGGCACACATATCACACACAATAGCTTCAAAGATGGAAAGAGTGACACAATTGTTAAACCAAGAACTGTCTCATAAAATCACACACAAATAATTCCAACAGATTTTCCCACTATACGAGAGAGAGGGTAGTCCAGAATACTTGTGTAATACCTATTACCATAAGTTATCTGCTGGAGACATCTTAGCACATTAATCCTCGATAGATGCAACAAAATAGTGTAATACATAAAAGGAAATCTCATAAGAACATTACACACAGTTCAAAGAGATGGTCCCACTATACCAAGAAGCATGAATAACCAAAATGTTTTTGTATCAGGTACAAGAGGGTCATCCCTTCAACAAAGGGTGACACTGTATATAATCATTGGCCAAATTAGTGAACTAGTGCCTCATATTTGGCAGGGTTTGTTTGAAAATCAATTATAATGGGCATGCAATAGATGCAAACCACATGGATCTTCAACGCATACCATGTGAACTAATCAGCTGTCTAATCGGGCTAACCCCTAACACTAACCGATAATAACTCCTAATTGGTCTAAGATGAACAAAAGTAAGCAATATATCCAAATAGAACCCCTGGACTAAGAACAACTCCTAATCGGCCTTAGGTATCTTTAAAAAGCCCTACCACAGAATCTATGATCGTAACAAATCCACTAGTAGTAGACGTCATGTGAGATGACAACGTGAGCGATGCTCCAAGACAATGACTTCAAGAAGAAACCGTCGTCCACATACCAATGTTGGTTGGTCCGGCCAAGGGGCTATCGTCCCCCTCTCGAATCAGATACTCAAACCTACCCCACAATCTATGATCGTAAACCAATCCATCAGTGAGACAACACCTTCACGAAGGAACCGTACCGATGTTGGTTGGTCCGACCACGAATCGGATACTCAAACCGACACCGAATAATGGGTTTTCACCCCGAAGAGAATACAACAACGATGTTGGCGGCCGCAATCGCCCATCCACCACACATAGAACTGTCCATCCAAAGGAGAACCGCCGGAAGGGAGGATGTTGTATCACTTCGCCTCCAACCACTGTCGCACCACCAATATTATTTTCTTATTGGACAAAGAAAGAACATGAAATTAAGGAAATGGGGGAAAAAGGGAGCGAAACACATGGCCTTTTCCCTCCCCCCAACCCCACGCGTTTCTGACCAGTACGCGGCGAGGACGGGACGGACGCAGCTCGCTGCGACCGGTAGACCAGCCCACAGCAGCAGCAGCAGCCTCGCTTCCTACTACATAAGCTCGCTCGCCGCCGCGGGGTGACCACCAGACAGCTCAGACCCGCTGTTCCCACTTCGCTTCCTTCTCGCCTGCTTCCTCCCTCCCGCTACCTGCGCCCGTCTCCGCCGCGCCAGCCTGCGCCGTCGCCGGGACACGCCAAAGGTGCGATATTGACTCCGGATTCGATCGGGCTCCCTTTCCTCCCCTCCCCTGCCGGAGACCCGCCGCCGCCTCTCGCTCCGATCCGCCGTGGGTGCTTGCCGGGATCCCTCTCTCGCTCGCTGCCTCTCCCTCGGTCGGGCCGGTTTCTTGGTTGCTTGCTTCCGGGCCGGTTTCGAGATCTGAATCTCGACGCGCCGGCGATTTACGCCCGAATTTTTTTTCTTGCTCCTGATCGTCGTGATTTGCTTCTCCGATTAGTTCTCTCCCCCCGTTTCCTGGCGGTTCTCGCGATTCGTCGCGAGATTTGTAGCGTGTTAAGTATGCTTGGAGGAGAGTGGGGAACGAACAGAGAGAGTCAGAGAGAGAGAGAGTTTCTTTTAGTCTTCTCTGGCGTCTGCCCCCCTTTTCGCTACCCTGAAGCAATCATGGTAGCGCTGCAAGTTTATTATTGGTGATCAGATTCTCGGGAGTAGGTATCTGGAGCCGGGGCAGCTTCTTCCTCGTCAGATGTCAGCACAATTCTCGGTCAGATGGTAGCGAGAAGAATCATGGCTGCACTCGTCCATGGCGTGGCAAGATGAACCCCTGGTACAGCTAGCTAAATGATGTTTCGGAGACGCAGATTACATCACCGGATGAGCTGCGGGCAGGAGTGAGTGAAGAAGAACCGAGTCTGCGCGCCCGCATGCCAAGACTGCGCCATTCTCCCGCGCAACTCAGTTTAGTTGCATGATGCAAATTTAGAATGTGGTTAAAATTAGGATCGAGCTATGGACAAGGTAGTAAATGTAGCCTCGGCCTCTCATTTATCATAGTAGCCACCTTGCGATTGTTTTGAAATAAGGAGAGTGTAGTTCGCAAGTGTTCATCCGGTACAGTGGGCCAACCACTGACTGCTTGATGAATAATCTAGACACGTTTCCAACCGCCGTGCATTATTGGGGACTGGACTAAATTTCTATGAACCTATAGGATATTGAGAAGTATCTAGGATGTTGATGCACAATGAGCTGTCTTTTGATCAGTTATAATGCAAGTGGTGGTTGTTAGTTTCGGCCTTCCATGCAGATTCCAATCCTACCTGGGCAGAAAAGAAAACAATAAAGCATAGAGGAATGGCCCCCATATTTTTGGTTTTCCTTTACACATATTATTTGCACATGAACCCGGTGCGCACATGAGATTGTTTTTCTTTATAGAGAATATATGCATGATATCTGTAGCTCTCCCGTACTGCATGCACTTGCACCATACAATGAATACGCCACACCTGTAAGTGCAAGCAACTCGTCAATCAGTTATTACGCTTGCCTTCGCCATTTTGGATAGATGGAAAGCAGAGAAAAGTAAGATGGAACAAAGCGAATAATGGGATAAAATGAACGAGGATGAGAATTTTAGTTATACTACATCTTTATAAGTATTCCTTCATTTCTTTCCCAAAATTCATCTGTTATTTCAACCTTTAGGCCTCTACAATATCTGCATACAAAGTAAAGCACCTTCCATTTATCTCCACCGTTCGTGTGCCACGTGTTATTAACTAGGTCATTCAGCATGCTAATTATGATGCACAGCTATGTTCCGATGCGTGATCACAAAACGACAGCTACAGTTCTGCTTACGTTTCCAACTGAGCGCTCCTTCATTTGCTTTTTTCTGACTGTCTACATTCTTTTTTGCTGGTTCTGATAAAAAGATGCTTTGTTCCAGGACTTTTTTCGGATAGGATATGTCGTGCTTTGGATGCTGTGGGGATGAAGACACTCAAAGAGCACCAGACAACAGGAATCAATACCAAGGAGGCCATCCAGCAAGTAATAGCTTTGAATTCCTTTGTTACAATCATATGCATTGCCCCATTTCTATGAATTTTACTTTTGTTGCTTCATAGTACTTATCTGACAGATTACAATACAACCATTCTGCAGGGAATGATCCATATCGCACTGCCGATCCAACTCCCAAAGGCCCTCAACCTGTGAAAGTGCAACCAATTGCAGTCCCCACCATTCCGATGGATGAAATTAGAGAGGTGACTAAGGGTTTCGGTGATGAAGCTTTGATTGGTGAGGGCTCCTTTGGCAGAGTATATTTTGGTGTTCTAAGAAATGGTAGAAGTGCCGCAGTGAAAAAGTTGGATTCTAGTAAGCAGCCAGATCAAGAATTGTTAGCACAGGTTTGTGTTTTCTTCTGTTTAGGAGTTATGCATCTACTATGGTCTTCTACCTCCTTACAAATTACTTCCACAGGTGTCTATGGTGTCAAGGCTTAAGCATGAAAATGTTGTTGAGTTACTTGGTTACTGTCTTGATGGGACCACCCGTGTCCTTGCTTATGAATTTGCCACAATGGGTTCTCTTCATGATATGCTTCATGGTATGGTTTTGTACAAATTGAAGCCTTGAACACCTGTGCACTGTTTTTTTTATTTATCTCTTGGTGCCGTTAAATTTTCTTGTTACATAAACCTTTGCTTTACCTGTTTACAGGAAGGAAAGGTGTTAAAGGGGCTCAACCCGGTCCAGTCTTATCATGGGTACAACGGGTGAAGATAGCTGTTGGTGCAGCGAAAGGCCTAGAGTATCTTCATGAGAAAGCACAGCCTCATATCATACACAGGGACATCAAGTCCAGCAACATTCTTCTTTTTGATGATGATGTAGCTAAAGTTGCCGACTTTGATTTGTCAAACCAAGCTCCTGACATGGCAGCCCGGCTTCACTCAACTAGGGTTCTCGGAACATTTGGATACCATGCACCTGAGTACGTTCTTGTTTTCTTCTGATTGCTTTTTGAAGCTTTGGAATCATTCAACTTAAGGTTGTTTAAACTTTTGGACCAGGTACGCAATGACTGGACAACTTAGCTCCAAGAGCGATGTGTACAGTTTCGGAGTTGTTCTTCTGGAGCTATTGACTGGAAGGAAACCTGTTGACCATACATTACCAAGGGGGCAGCAGAGCCTTGTCACATGGGTAATTTTTGTAGTTGTACTCTGTTTGTAGCTATGAGATTATTGGAGCTGTTCTGCTTGGTGGGTAGAATTGAGGAATTCTAATAATGGTTTGTTAAATACTGGCAGGCCACGCCAAGACTGAGTGAAGATAAGGTTAGGCAATGTGTTGACTCAAGACTTGGAGGGGACTATCCTCCTAAAGCTGTTGCGAAGGTATTAGAGATAGCCTCTCTTCTGTTTGAAACTATTGCATAAATTTAAGTGGTAAATTAGTAAAGTATTTAATGTTTCCTATTCCAGAAACTGTTCTATAGCTCGTATCATGCATATAAATTTGGCTTTCGTAAGAGAAATTAACATCATCATTGTTTGTTTTCATCTTGTTTTTGTTTTCTAAGTCAAAAGTTCTTTTTTTATGAAGCCACTTGTAACACCATTTGTTCTTCTGTATGTTGTTTGAAACAGTTTGCAGCTGTTGCCGCATTGTGTGTCCAATACGAGGCCGACTTCCGGCCTAACATGAGCATCGTCGTGAAGGCGCTCCAGCCCCTGCTGAATGCTCGAGCAGCCCACCCCGGAGAACATGCTGGTCGTTAAGCAACACTCCAACCTTTTGTATGATATAGGGAAAAGGAGCATTGTGGCGGGCAGTGTGCGTGTATGTTTGTGATTATTCTTCTCTGAGTTGTAACCCTCAAATTCTAGTACCAAAATTATTCGATTCGTGTTATCGGTTGCAAGATTGGCTATTGGTGACTTGACTAACTTGCATTTGTCTACATGGAACATTTTATTAGTCAGTAAAAGAAACAAAGGAAAGAAATGAGCTCTGCAGCTAAAGATGTAGTTTGCTTCAGACTGGTCACCCAGTCATGAAATCAATCATTTTTTTCCCTGCGAAATTTTCTCTAGGTATTGCCTTTGTTTGGAGCATGAATGTTTCAAAGATTCGAAAGGAATCAGTTCATCTCAAAAAGAAACAGCAGGAAGAATTGCATACAGGACACAAGCCGGTAATTAACCATGTAGATGCTAAAGATTATTATATAATCAAAGCAAATCTTGACATTAACATCACAGGATAACTGCAGGACTACTGGTAGAACTACTTCCTTACATGAACTAGCAGCTGAGCTACAGACTAGATGACTAAAGTTGGATGTCGGCAAATTCTGGTCCCTGAACATCTGACCATGCAGCATGCCCAGTCTAAACCTAATTTTAAAACGCTACTCCAGTACAAAGCGAGCTAGCTGCTCACCTAACATCTGGAATCCCTAATCTTCTCCTACAAAGGACTATGCTCTTCTCAACGCTTTGTGAGGAGCATCAGGGCGAGCATCGACATCGAGGCGACCAACTTGAACCCCTTCCGCTCCCAGAAGTGCTCGCCATCGTCACAGTCGTGGCGAGGGCCATTGGGCTGCTTCACGGCCACCTGATCCTTGAGCTCCTTGAGTTGCTTGTCCCTCTTCTCCCCCACCTGCAGAGGCAAGCCAGTGAGCACTCAAAAAGATCTCTTCAAGATTTCGGCATGTGTTACTTGCCATTTGTTCAACAGCTTATTGCGAAAACACGGCTATGATCACAAACAATGCATGCATTTTCAGATCATTCAATGAAGAGAGCTCAATATTTTCCGGGTTTTTTACCCAAAAATAGTTGCACATGCTTGATTCACTAAAGAATGGAGTTTTCCAGATTGCATGACTAAGTGATCGGTTTGACTTTGACCTGAATATTTTCCACACATAATTATGGCCAACTGCCGTTGCAGGATGCTTCCTTCACATGGTATTGATTCTTTGATTTGTTAATTTTAGCAGCCAGAGATCTTGCTTTGATGCTCAGGGATAAGGTTTCATACATTTAATCTCAAGTGCCACATCCCCAATTCAAGGTCATAAATGGAGGGTATGGGCAATGATGCTAGAAGAGCAAGCGAAATCGAAACATGTCATGTGTTAACAGGGCAATGATAAATATTTACATACCCTCTGAAGTTTTCGGATCTGAGATCGTGATTCCTGTAGGCAGAACTCAAGCTTTAGAACCCTCTTTTTCAGCTCCTGATCGGTTCTACGCTGCTTCTCCAACTGTTCAACAAAAGAATATCTCAAGTCAGAATGCAGCACCACAGTTTTGTGGGTAAAATATTATCTGCAACCAATTTCAGGTAACAGTTTGTATTTTACGGATAAAAGAGAGAGGACTTACTTGTGACTCTAGTTCCTTTGTTTTGTTTGTCCAATGAGCAGATAATATCCTGATTTCATCTCTCAACCGGGCAATCTCTGTATCCTTAGCATTTAAATGCTTACTAATATTCTCTACATTCCGTGGTGAAACATCCGACAAAATCTTCAGAAGCTCGTTATCTTTGTTAGGCCCAGCTTTGGCAACTGCAACCATGATATCAGTCTCGACCCTTAAAACTTCATCCTTCAGTTGCCTCTGTGAAAACTCCCTTGCCTCAAGGTCCTTCTGGAGAAGAGCTAGCTGCTCGCCAAGCTTGTTAACTCGAAGCTCATGCTCCTTTAGCGAGCGGTCCTTCTCATTCAGCTCTTTCAACAAGGACAGGCACTGTGACTCAGCTAACTTTGCTGATGCAGCACTGGCTTCTGCTGTAGCTTGAGTAACTGACATTTGTGATCTAAGTTCATCCATATCCTGAAGATACTGCATAAAATTTAAGAAAATTTATTAATGAAGTGCATTTAAATTGGGGGTCGAATGGATCATTGGGATATAGCTTAGAAATTAGAATGTCCAGACTGCAGAGTATAGCTTAGGAGTTAATGCCTAATACAAATATTTGCAACTCATCATGGCATCAAAATTGAGAATAAGAAAAAATTGAAATACTCACCTGTTCGGTGCTACCAGCCGTCACACGCAGTTGCTCATCTTTGTCCAGTAAACATTTCTGCAGCTTACTAACTTCTTCCTCCATGCTCCTTGCCTTTTTCTCTGCAACCTGCCATGTTCTCTCTAGTCAGAACAAACTTGTAAACAGTACTGAAGGTAGCAACTACTTAGTAGAAACTTGCTAACCTTTCTAGTTTGTGATTCCCTAGTAAACAACTGCTCCTGCGAAGCAAGCTTGTTCCTCACATCCTTGAGCTCAGAGGCCAAAGAAGCGACGTTTCTTCTAAAGCTCAGCCTCTTCTCTGAAAGATCCTTCAATAGAGGATCCAAATCCGGCGAAGATGCTGAGCCTGACCGGACCGCCTTCTCTGAAACTGACATGGCCAAGCCCCAACCCAAACAGGCAAGAATATTTACACCCAAACGGCCAAAACACAGATCTTGGGGACACTGTTCTATTCTCTCCAAGCACAAACGAGACGGCCCACAGCAATCATCCGACGTACAAGACAAATAGAAAAGGGAGCTGGGAGCTCTTCTTTGACCAAGCCAAACACCCTGGCTGCCTCACAATAAGCCCTGTTTCACAGGTCAGTAGGAGCCAACCCGTAGCTTTCACTGCACAAAAACAATTGCACAATTTTAGGGGCAGAGAAAGGTGGTGATGCTTGCTACATGCAACGTGTTGCCCTTAAGTTACTGATGTGAAAGCATCCGTTTCCTTAGGATCACGGGTACATGTTCATGTGGTACTAGACCAGTTGGCAAGTAATTGACAGAAGTGTAGCTTTCAGCAGCCGACATAATCTTGTATTAGCAATGGATAGAAAACGAAGCAGAGTAAGAAAATGGTGTTCATACTACAAGTGACTTGTTCATGTCGACCAATTAAGGGAGCAGCTACTGACCTGACCGCATCTACTTAGTCTACGCAGCAGATTTAGCATGTTCTTATGGCTTCAAGTCAAACTGTTACACGGTAATGGTTAATTCTGACAGGGTATACGACTAAAATATGGTAATTTTTCTACGGTTGTGTACAAATCGAGGTTTTATATCTATGCAGATATCAGGCTTTCACAAAAAAAAAGAAAACTACTGCAGGCAAGTATTAAGACAAAACAAAAGCATCTTCCACCGAGATGCCAACAAGATGAGGACAAAAAGAAGCCTCGGCATCCCAGCGAAACATGTGTGTGGTTTTTAATCAAATCTTGCCCACTGCGCAGTTCCTAAAAAAACCACCCATTTGTTTTTTGAGATTTTTGGTACGGAGCACCTCGATTTCCGTACATTGCGGGGCCAAAAACAATTCGAGATCTTCCTCCAGGTTCAAAATAATTCAAACCGGGGGGAGCAGAGCAGACCCGACCCCAAAAAACGGCAACTTGGCAAAGATTTGTTTACGGCGAAATCAAGGAGACGGAACATTCACAGCTCAAATCTTCCGAGGTGGCAATCTTCCCCCCCAAAACAAAAATCCCGTGAAAAGACAACGCATGGATGAGATTCCGCGGCCACCGCATTGCAGACGAGGCGTAAACACAGGGATGAAGCGGAAATATAAATCTCGCACCTTCCTTCTCCCGCCGCCGCCGGAGCTCCAAGAGCCACGAATCCACCGGCCCCTCCCGCCCGGAAGAAAAGCCTCCTCCCTCGCGCGTCGGAGATCTCACGGCTTGTCCATCGCCCGCCCGCCTCGCGCGGCGGCGAGAGCTGGTGAGTAAGCTGGGATGGGTTTACGAGATTTTCCGGGGGCCTGATTTTGCGGAGTGTTTCTCTCGTGTTCCGGTGGCGGAGGGCGAGAGTGGGGAGTGAAGAGGAGATGGGTGGGGTTTGTTTGAAACTGAAATGCTGCCATGTGGGCCCCACCACCGCGGCGTCAGCGCGCGGCAAACTCCAAAATATTTCGGGGTGCGGCGTGCGTGCGTCACGTGGTCGGAGGATGCTGCCGTGTACGCGTACCGTAGAGGGTTGTGGCGCGCGCGTGCTTGTTGACGGTGCCGTGAACGTCGCGATGGCACGGTATCCAGAAGCCACAAAACACATCTCATATTTATGAAGCAAAACAGAAGACAGAACTAACAACTAACAAAGAAACAAAATGACCAGTAAAAAACATGAAATTCCATCAAAGGATGAGCCAAAGGCCTGCGAAGGGTGCACCGTCCGATTTGTGGCGGCGGAGGGTGGCGGCTGTAAACAACTCTCTACTCACAGGGGAATTTTACTCACAAATTGGAAATATATTTGGGATCTAGCCCGATCCACTCATCCACCCTCCGAGCTAGTTCGTGTTTCCCACGGCACTGCCGTTCATTCCGTTTCTTATAAGCCAAGTTCATCGATAGGACTCGCCCTCACATAAATAACACTCTCATCACGCATGGGCTCAAGTGGCCCAGTTTCCTTCCGCCAGCCAAGCCGGGGCCGCCTTACTCTCTTGGGCCGGCTGGCTGGGTGCTCCTGGTCTTGATTAGTCTTCTCCTCGCCTGTATTGCAGCCGCCAGCAGGTAGGTCGTTGACAATCCCCTCCCCTTGAGCACCTGCTTGCCCCCAAGCAGGAGCAAACGGGAAGTGTTGGCGGAGCGGCTCCAGGTCCTCCCACGTTGCATGAGCTGCCACATCGCCCAACCATTGCACGAGGACTTGGGTAATCATGCGGTGGCCACGGCGGCGCAAGCGTTGCTGAAGGATTTGCTCCGGCACCTGAAACAGATCAGCAGGAGGCAGCAAAAGAGAAGATACCTAGACACCATCGCCAACACACTGCTTCAGCTGGGACACATGAAAAACTGGGTGCACACGACTGCCGGCTAGCAAATCTAGCTTGTACGCCACTTGTCCCACACGCTCCAGGATGTTACAGGGGCCAAAGAATTTAAAGGCCAATTTGTGATTCGATCGGCGCACCACAGAAGACTAGAGGTAGGGCTACAGCCGGAGGAAAACTTGGTCGCCCACAGTAATGGAACGTTCAGTGCGCCGTTTGTCAGCTTGTTTTTTCATGCGTTGTTGCATACGAAGGAGGTGCTGACGAGCAGATGCCAATATGGTTGCACGTTTCTCCAGCCAGGCCTGAGAATCAGCAGAAGCAATAGTTGAAGAAGCTGTAATGCCAAAGTACCTGGGGTGTCGGCCGTAGAGCAACACAAATGGGGTCTTGCCAGTGGAAGAATGCCAATTCGTGTTATACCAGAATTCACAGAGGGAAATCCACTTAGCCCAATCCTGCGGATGTGCACTTGCAAAGCAACGCAGGTAGCATTCAATCGATTGGTTGACACGCTCCGTTTGCCCATCTGTCTCGGGGTGATTTGCAGTACTCAACTTCAGCTGGGTGCCCGTGGCACGAAACACAGCTTGCCAGAAAGCACTAGTAAAAACAGGATCTCGGTCAGACACTAAGGCAAGAGGCATACCATGGAGTCGGTAGATATTGTCAACAAACAATTCAGCTACTTTGCTCGCCGTATAAGGATGCCTGAGAGGAACAAAGTGCGCATATTTGGTTAGCTTATCAACAACGACCAACAAGCAGGTGAAATGCTTCGAGGGGGGAAGGCCATCAATAAAGTCCATAGTTGCAACCTCCCAGGGATCAGACGGCACAGACAATGGCTGTAGCAGACCAGCATGTGGCAAACGTTCTGGTTTCGCCATTTGACAGATATGGCAGCTGCGCACGTATTCACGCACCATCTTCTTCATGTGAGGCCAATAGAATAGGGAGGCTAATCGCCTGTACGTGACTGGGAAACCAGAGTGTCCACCCTGGGGGCTATCATAGAAGGCAGAGATCAATTGGTGACGCAAGGTGTCAGCTGCACCCACCCAGATACACCCTCTGTGTCTGATTATGCCCTGGCTCAGCGAGAAGGAGCTTACTGCAGCAGGGTCAAGTGCCAATTTGTGCAACAGGTTTTGAGCTTGTTCATCAGCAGCGTAGCTCTGAATGACGTGCGACAGCCAGACTGGTTGGACCGTCGTGGTAGCAAAGAGTTGTGAGCTGGCCGGATGCTTGCGTGACAGCGCATCCGCAGCCCCATTGTTAATGCCTTTCTTGTATTGGATCGTGTACTGCAGGCCCATCATTTTTGTGAGCGCTTGCCAATCTGTATGCAGACGCTGGTCAGTGAGGTGTGTGAGGCTCTTATGATCTGTACGGATTATGAATTCGCCCAATTGCAAGTATGATCGCCATTGTTGGACAGCAAGCAAGATAGCCAAGTATTCCTTTTCGTACACCGAAAGGCTTTGGTTTCGAGGCCCAAGAGCTCTGCTCACATAAGCCACTGGGTGTCCGCGCTGAGAGAGTACAGCTCCAATGCCCACATCACAAGCATCTGCGTCGATGATGAATTGTTGCGAGAAATCCGGCAAGGCCAGGACAGGCGTAGAGATCAGTGCCTGTTTCAGAACCTGAAAGGCAGTTTCAGTGTCAATGGCCCAGACAAATGGAACTCCCTTCTTGAGTAATGCTGTCAGGGGCTGGCTCAGAATAGCATAATTCTTGATATGTTTTCGATAATAACAAGTGAGGCCCAAAATACCCCGCAGTTCCTTCAGGTTAGTGGGTGTTGGCCAGTCACGGATAGCCTGAATCTTAGTGGCATCAGTGGCGACCCCGTCAGCCGAGATGACATATCCCAAGTACGCGACAGACTGTTGCGCAAAGGCGCATTTGGAGAGCTTGACCTTCCATTGATCCTTCTGCAGTATGGCAAGGACGGTTGCCAAGTGACGCAGATGCTCCTCAAAAGAAGAACTATAAATCAGGATGTCGTCGAAGAAGACGACGGCATATTTACGGAGGACGGGCGCCAGCGTCGCATTCATGGCGTGCTGGAAGGTTGCCGGCGCGCCCGTCAAGCCGAACGCCATCACCTTGTAGTGCCCGCTATGCGTCTGGAAAGCCGTCTTATGTTCCTCGCCAGGCGCAAGGCGAATTTGATGGTACCCGGCCTTGAGATCTAGTTTAGAGAACCAGCGAGCACCCGCGAGCTCATCGAGGAGTTCGTCAATTACCGGCAGAGGATACTTCCCTTTTACTGTTAGTGCGTTCAAGTTGCGGAAATCAATTACCGGTCGCCAAGTGCGGTCGCTTTTCCTGACCATCAGAACAGGGGCGCTAAAGGCACTGTTACTATGGGTGATCACTCCCTGTTGTAGCATCTCAGCAATTTGCTTTTTCCAATTCCGTCTTGAGTTCAGGCGCAATGCGATACGGACGAACTGACACCGGACGCGCACCTGGAACCATAGGAATTTGGTGATCGTACTGACGGCGAGGCGGCAATCCAGTGGGTGCTTCAAACACCATCTTGTACTGATCCAGAATGGCTTGCACCTCCGGGGAAATCGTCAAGAGTTCTTTGTTCTGCTCTTGCATCAAGTGTATTTCAACGAGGGCATGAGTGCATTCTTTGTCAGTTTCGCCGTGCAGCACAATCTGACGTCCGCCATGACGGAAGGCGAGCCAGCCCTGCTCCCAGTGTGTAACCATAGGGCTGTCTTTGCCCAGCCAGTCAAGACCAATAATCCCATCATAACTTGCTAACTCGAGGACACGGAAACTATCAGAGAATTGGGTTCCGTCAGCATGCCAAGATAGGGCAGGGAAAAATTCAGCGCTCTAAAGAACTGCTCCACCTGCAACCTGAACTGAAACTGGCACCGGTAACTATTGCGCGCCGGAAAGTACCTTGGCTCTCTGGTGGTCAATGAAGCACGAAGAACTCCCCGAATCAACCAGGAACAGGAAGGAATGACCTTGTATCTGAACTCGCAATTGTATTGTACGCGGCACTGCGGCAGAGGCAGACACAGCAGCTGCTGAGATAGACAGTAAGTGTTGCGGTTGCAGTGGTGATGCAGGCTGTTCAGTTTCAGACAGGTCACCATTGCTAGAATCTGCCAATTGCATGCACTCAACCATTTCCTGCACGACATGGAGAGAAATAGACGTCTTACACTAATGGTCACGGCCCCATTTTTCGCCACAGATGAAACAAAGGCCCTTAGAACGACGGTATGCCTTGAGACTTGTCCATTTGTCATCAGTAGCACTACGGCTACTATCGGCCGCCCTCTTCTCTTCAACAGTGCGCAACACCCACTTAGTAGGTGGGGGAGGTGGCGGCGGTGGCAGTGGTGGCAAACCTTGCGATCGTCGCGACGACGACGCTATGTGTGGCAAGCTGCTGACCTCACCGCTCACATCATCCAATTCCTCATATAACAATGCCAGTGTATATGCTTCATCCAAGGTGCGCGGCTGGTGAATAGCCACCATGACACGAACCGCTGGCTGCAATCCATCAAGGAATCATGTTGTATAATGCACTGGATCAGGCTTTGCTTCGTAGGCAGAGATCTGGTCCACCAATTCTGCAAACCTCTGAACGTAATCTTCAACTGTGGATGTTTGACTGATATGGAACAGCCTTCTGACCAGAATTTGATGTTGATTTCGTCCGAACGCGTCAAGACCGCTGCAGCAAATTCAGGCCACATCGGCTCGGCTGACGGCTCCAGGAACGCCTCCAACCACGTTGCAGCGGCAGCAGAGAACAGAGAAGACGCAAACGAGACCTACAGGTTCGGCGGCGTATGCCAACGCCGGAAATACTCCTCACAGCGACGTTGCCAGAGTTTCGGGTTGGTGTCGTCGAATTGAGGCAGATCAACACGAGGACCATGCGACAGAACGTCAGTGTGCGGCGAGGAAAACTGAGAACAACTGGGGGAAACAAAATTTTGCCGGTCGGAATTGTTACCTCTGACCGGAGGAGACATGGGGAATTCACATGCCTTCCCCCGGTGTTGCTGATCCACGCTGTGCCCAAGTTGGCCGACGGTTCCGCCGTCACTGTCTGGCTGGTAACGGGGCCCTTCAGCGCCCGAATCGGGTTGGGGAAGACGACGGATGGCCTCCGCCAGAGCCGAGATCTGTGAGCTCAGAGAAGAACGCGCGGCATCGAGGTCGCTGCCGATGGAGGCCTTGACTGCGTCGAGATCTGCGTTGACGGCGGAGCGGATGGAATCGACCGCGCTCATCACCGTCTTGATCTGCTTGCCCGCCGTGTCCGCGACGAACTTGTGCACCACCTCCAGCGTCTCCTTCTTGTAGTCGAGGAATCGGTTCTCGAACTCTTGCGATGTCTCACCTTTGAGGAGGTCGTAGATGGCCTTGGATTCCGGCGAGAGCTCATCCATGACTTCCGAGCGCATGTGAGACGAAAATCTTGTCAGGTAGGAGTGATGAGGAATCTCCAGATCTGGCTCGAATTAAGGATCTGATTACCAATTGTAAACAACTCTCTACTCACAGGGGAATTTCACTCACAAATTGGAAATATATTTGGGATCTAGCCCGATTGTAGCGCCCCGACCCCAGAACTATACAGTGGAACGTTGTGTAACCGGTCATGCTACACAATTGAGGGTTACTGGGTTTACCAATCCCAGGCCAATACTCCTTGGCAGGTGTGCTCGGAATGGATCATCGGCACACAACACCTCAATCATGCCATAAGCTCAGACATCGCTTCCATGTATAGTAAAGAGACCGAGACTTGTGGAACGAACTGGCACATCACAGACTCTACGACACAAAGATATCATAGTTCAACTCATATAATTGAGAAAGATAGCAAATGACACATCAGAGGTCACTGACCCATCATTACAACAAGCGGAAGCAAATTAAAGTTGTCTAAACAACAAGATCCAAATTATGGCCTAAGAGGCCTACAGATAAACATCCCGTGCCAGCCTGTTCCATGACGTCCCAAGCTGCCACCTGGGAACCCCAGACTACTCGTCGAAGTCAACGTAGAACCCACCTTCCAGTTCGGTGGCGTCCTCCTCTGAAACAAATAATAAGCAACAAAGCAAGGCTGAGTACGACGTACTCGCAAGAATTAGTAGGGCGATATAGGCCCGATGCTGACGGAGGCTTCAAAGCTATATAAGTGGTTGTTTTGCATAAAGCGAGTTTTGTTTCCTTCCGAAGACTAGGACTCATGGCATCGTCTAATCAGAAGGTTTTCATAAGGGGATAAGAGGGTAACACTTTTCTCTTCGGTTCACGGGGAACCTACTGTAATCAGCAACTCCAACTATCTCCACCAAGGCACTCCCTCGAATCACCCTCGAGGAAATGAACCTTTATCACACGTTGATTATGCAACCTTTAGCTGCCATTTGATTAAAGATCAGGTTCAGGTTTTCTATGAGCTAATCCGCCTTTCCCAAGATTTTGTCCATAACCGTGGACACGGCTTTTCGAAAAGATTAAACCCTGCAGGGGTGTACTGTTTTTAGCCACCGGTACCGTCTGACCCCTTGCCTACGTAATTAGCTCTCTTCCGGGGAAAGCCGGCAGGGCGGGCGCGGTTAAACCTTTACAAAGCATGAGACTATCCAAGGGTCATCGTGACGACAGGACAAGTTCAGCGCCTATTTCAACACCCTGCCCCATCGCCACTCCTATCACCATCATCATCATCATCATCATCATCTTTTTCATCACCAACCACACACTCGCAAATGGAAAGCGCAAACTAGAGGACCCTTGGATACGCCCGCACAAATTATTCGGTTAAAGGGGATTCCATATGTCCCCACCGTTGGAAGCACGCTCGGTTTCTTGGTTCTAGCTAAAAGCACTCTCAGCCTAGGCGGCAAGAATGAGACAAAACACCAACGACCTTGTTGGCAACTCATCCCAGCCTTCTTAGCAATTTATTATCAACACAAGTCTCCACCACTGTCCGAACATTCCATTCAATTCACAAGTATGGAAGTAATCAACGGACAACTTAAGCATTCGACTAAGCTTGGCTAAGCATATCTAAGCATGACATACAACAGATATGAATTATCTCAGGCCAACACTTCAACCTATGGTTCATAGGAGGGGAAACAGATAATGGTTCAGGGAGCATGCAAGTGATAGGATATTCTATACACTGACCAAAACTTGTCACTAGAATCGAATGCAATAATAGTATGGTGGATAAAATACTTGGGTAATATGAGATATGCCAAGAAGGTTAGGTTAGCTCTTGCCTTGTTGATAAAGATGGTCGCACTGGTTGTCGAGGTATTGTGGTAGAACCTCGACTCCTGAATCTACCGAAACACAAACAATACAAGAAAGGAATAAATAACACGAATACAAGGTGCAATGCACAATCATGATGATATGGACATATTATGCATTGAAAAGGTATTGGGCATGTCCCACAAGTTAAATGAAACCCCCAAATTAAATATTGCAATTAACGGGTTAAAACTCCATCTTTAACTTAGTGAATTAGGTGAATATCCAAAATGTCCAGTACTGAATTATGAGGTAAATATGCATGAAAATGACATTATTTGATAGATATTAACCCACTGATCGATTTGGTACCTTGTTTGCATTTTTCCGATTAACGGTGAAGAAATAGTGATTTAAACGGTTAAGTAATTTTAAATCATTTTAACCAATTCGAAAATGACATCAAAGTAAAAGTTATTTGCATGCTATGATATTAACATAGGTAGATAGCATTTGCTTTGCTGGTCATTTTGGTATATCATTTGCAATTTTTGAAGTAATATTCACCAAGTTATGATTTATTCAAAAAGGGATTTAAATCTGCCATTTTAGTCATTTTTGGTCAACAGCACTAAATTTAATTCTACAACTCTCAAAAATGACATAAACGTGTAGTGGGTTGATTACTGAACATTTTAAGCTATTATTCATAATTTTTTTAGTAAACAAAACTCAAGATATGTATTTTCTAAAGTTGGAATTAATTCTACCATTTTAATAATTTTTGTTAAACAGCAATTTAAAAGGTTCATTATTGCATGGAAATGGCACTAACATGGAGATGTTGTTTTCCTGAACATTTTGAGAGCTTAACCATAATTTTTGGAGGAATAAAACTAAAGTTATGCAATTTCCAAATCCACCTATTTTCTGCCATTTTAGTATTTATTAAATAATTGCAATTTAATTAATTTAGTTGGTCATGGCAATGATGCTAACAGATAGATATTATTTTTCTGAGCAATTTGGTATCTTGTTTGCAATTTTTAGAGCAATATTCAAAAAGTTATGGATTTTCCATTTAGCAATTTAAATCTGCCCTTTTCTCTTTTTAATTAAAACAGGCAATTTAAGTTTAACCAAAAATCCAACTAATGGCACTAACATTTAGAGTTTATTTAGCTGAGCATTTTGACATATTAATTGCATTTTTCTGAATTGTAAAACTCTAGATACTAATTTCCAAAATTTTGAATAACTCACAGACGATTTGCATTTCACATTTAAATTCAAATTCAAAAATTCATTTGCATGTGGGAGTTGCATATTTGAATAGGTTATGAAATTAGGAACCTTCTGATACCTTATTTGCATTTTTCTGATCTACCAATTAAACGATATTGCATATACCAATTTTCTGTTAATATTTGAAAATGGAAAAACAAATGAACAATGACGTCATCGTGACATCATCGGAGGGCAGCGGCTCTCTTGATCTCAAATTCGTTGGCTCCGGTCGAAATTGGTCGTGGGGAGGTTGTCTAATAGCTAGAGGACGCCGAGAGGAGTAGAGGGGGCGGCGGAATGGGACCATATGGTCACCGGCGGCTCGCCGGCGACCAGGTTTGGCGGCGGCCGACGGCGGTGCACGGTGGTGCAGTGCATAGAGCGGGAAGGAGAGAGGGAGGAGAGGTCCCAGAGGACCAGTGGCTCACCAGGGAGCTAGGGGAGGGGTCCGCGAGGCCGGAGGAGCGAACGGGACGCCGGAATCGTCCCGGGCGGCGGCGCGGCCGATGCGGGGAGTCGAGGACGCGTACGTCGCCTCCAGGCGACCCCGGCCCAATCCCACGCGCCGGGAGGGAGAGGAGGATGCGGCGGAGCAGATGGGGGCGTAGGCTGGCTCCGGGACGGCCTGCATCGACGGCATGGTGCGGCATGGCGGCGGCGGAGGCAGGAGCTCAACAGGGGGAGCTAGGGTTAGGGTTCGAGGGAAAGGGGAGGGGGAGAGAGAGAGCAGGGCGACGTGGTCCTTCTTATCCACCAGGGGAGAGCGACAGGAGCGAGCTGGTTCGTCGGGGACGGTCGCGAGGCGCTCGGTCGCTACAGCCATGGCGCTACAGCGCGAAGACGATGGTATTTTTGCAGAAAACCCCCTGCCTGTTTTCTTCTTTATTTGCAAAAGGGTCCAGCAGCAGTTTAGTGAATTTAATTGAGGCCTTAAACCATTTTTATAAATTCTGCAAAAATTCCTGTAGCCTCCCCATAACTTGTAGGAGCTCCACAAAAATTGGTGTGGCCAAATTAAAAGTTTAGATCCAGGTTTGTTCATAGTGTTGCATTATGATCATTTTTATAATTTGCAACAATGCATTTATTAGGAGCACTTAAACATTTCCAAAAATAATGAAATTAATCATGGAGGCACTCAATATAGTTATGAAGCTCCCCATGATTTTAGTTTGAATTTTTGGAAAGGTTTGACTTGGGTTCAACAATAGGAATTGGTTTAACTCAATTTTGAAGTCCCAATTTATTTAATTGTTTGGTGAAATTTGACTTTGCCCAAATCATTATGAAATGCATTCTTGGAACTTCCTGGACAATTATGTAAGTTCAAGAATATTTTGTTTTGACAAGTTGAGCAAATGCATTTGGTTTGGGAATTTTGGGAGTGCTTGCTTTGCTTCCCTTTAAGGATTTTCAATGTTTTTAAATTGTTGCTTTGATTAAATTTAGCAATTTAATAATGTATGCCATGATGCAATGAAAAGAAAAGTGAAAATTTGGCCCATATTTTAGGGTATCAAATCTGGGCTGTTACAATTCTATCCCCCTTACAAGAATCTCGCCCCGAGATTCCTAGAGTAGGAAGAGAGAGAGGAGGAAACATGACAACCCTTAACTTCAACGATCTTCTCGATCCCACGATGATCTTCCTTGTTGCAGAGAGTAAGGTAGCAAGCATGACGTGCCGACGAGAAAGTCAGAAGATAGCTCAAGGTGATAGACAAATTTTCTCCAAGGTTGGAAATATGAACTTTGCACAAGACCATAAGGGCAACTTCTAGAATAAGTAGCACAAAATCCTCATGGAGAGTGGTTTGATTTTATGAAAGGCAAGAGGATATCACAATAGACCTTCCAGTTAAGTAGGGCAACCACCACCACAAACTTGCCGGATTTACACAAGGCCTATGTCATACTCTTAAGGAACACCAACCATCATTTCTGCTTGAGATTCAGATTTGGTTAAGCGTGCGGAAATTTCAGACCTAACATATATGAGGGAGGAGTTACAACAGATAACGAGAGGTGAGGATCTCAAGAATTGACTACATCGTCAAGCTCCAGGACACTAGCTAGATTGCGAGAGGAAAATTGCTTTTCCACGCGAACGCTGTGATCTTTAGAGTTTTGACACGAATCTAACTCATTGACCGAAGGTGGGCATCTGAACGAATGGACTTGGTAGCACAGTCAAACTCGGCTTGATGATCTGATTACCAATCATGCTAAGAGCGCCATCAATGTCCTTGGATATCAAAGCAATATCAATTGCTAAGAATGTCCGATTTCCACATCAATATGCATCCTCAACAATCTCGAGCCCGAGTAGCTCGGAGGTAGATGGATAAGGAAGGGTAAGAGCATCACTTCATCAAGTACGTCATGAAACTAAGCACGACCATCTTGATATTAAAGAGTGTGACACTCCAAGGTTGAACAGAACAAAAGCTAGACAAGCCTCTTATTCTGCGGATTACAATACTTTGACCTGGCCGAGAAATGGACAAGGTACCGGAGTTTGTTTCTCCTAACATCCCGATGTGGAATGTCTTGACGGACCACAAGGGTAAAATGCTTCGGAACACACCAATGCACGATAACACTTGACTGTCAACTGACAGATAAAGGTCGAACAACCGATTAAGAGTAAGAAAATGGGCTAACAATAATCCCAGGATATTGCAGAAGCCTTTGTTAGCACTCTTCCGACAACTAGTGCCGAAAGGGTTTCAGAAACGGTCGTTACTAGAGGAATCACAAAGATAGCTGGGAAACTCGCGATGAGCACTCTTATCTTGATCTAGATGGTTTCATGACAGAATATCCAGCTATAGCTCGTGACAGAGAAGAGGTTTGTTGCCGCATTTCAATTACGACTACAACCACCAAATTGAAGATTAACTTCAAACATGGCCAACCTAATGTCGGGTTTGACAATTAACATCAGGATTCAACGGGAAAGATCTTGGGTTAAAGATCAGCTTCATGTACTGGGACTCACAAATAGCATAATGCTCACATGGGTGACAACCCTCATAAATCATTACACCAGAGCCCTAGCACAATCCGGGACCTTCGGTTCAAGATCTTGGGCTAAAGCAAGGGAATTTCTTGACGATCCGCAACACTTCCTTTCTTCGGGCTTTAGAATTGGCAGACGAGCAAAGTTAACCAGTAACTAAAGAGAGAACCCAACCCCGTGATCCTAGGTTAGAATTGCAGACGAGCAGAATAACCGTTTAAATCAAATAGAGGTAAGATGGCACCGAGATCAGAGTGAATTGGGTAAGGAGTAAAAAGAATCCTAGGAAGGTTTTCACAACTCATGTTTAGGTTAAAATAGTTTTTCACGAACACTAGACTCGACATCGACCAGTAGAACGGGTTTCCTACAGGCAGTCCTGCTCTGATACCAATTTGTAGCGCCCCGACCCCAGAACTATACAGTGGAACGTTGTGTAACCGGTCATGCTACACAATTGAGGGTTACTGGGTTTACCAATCCCAGGCCAATACTCCTTGGCAGGTGTGCTCGGAATGGATCATCGGCACACAACACCTCAATCATGCCATAAGCTCAGACATCGCTTCCATGTATAGTAAAGAGACCGAGACTTGTGGAACGAACTGGCACATCACAGACTCTACGACACAAAGATATCATAGTTCAACTCATATAATTGAGAAAGATAGCAAATGACACATCAGAGGTCACTGACCCATCATTACAACAAGCGGAAGCAAATTAAAGTTGTCTAAACAATAAGATCCAAATTATGGCCTAAGAGGCCTACAGATAAACATCCCGTGCCAGCCTGTTCCATGACGTCCCAAGCTGCCACCTGGGAACCCCAGACTACTCGTCGAAGTCAACGTAGAACCCACCTTCCAGTTCGGTGGCGTCCTCCTCTGAAACAAATAATAAGCAACAAAGCAAGGCTGAGTACGACGTACTATGCGTCTGGAAAGCCGTCTTATGTTCCTCGCCAGGCGCAAGGTGAATTTGATGGTACCCGGCCTTGAGATCTAGTTTAGAGAACCAGCGAGCACCCGCGAGCTCATCGAGGAGTTCGTCAATTACCGGCAGAGGATACTTCCCTTTTACTGTTAGTGCGTTCAAGTTGCGGAAATCAATTACCGGTCGCCAAGTGCGGTCGCTTTTCCTGACCATCAGAACAGGGGCGCTAAAGGCACTGTTACTATGGGTGATCACTCCTTGTTGTAGCATCTCAGCAATTTGCTTTTTCCAATTCCGTCTTGAGTTCAGGCGCAATGCGATACGGACGAACTGACACCGGACGCGCACCTGGAACCATAGGAATTTGGTGATCGTACTGACGGCGAGGCGGCAATCCAGTGGGTGCTTCAAACACCATCTTGTACTGATCCAGAATGGCTTGCACCTCCGGGGAAATCGTCAAGAGTTCTTTGTTCTGCTCTTGCATCAAGTGTATTTCAACGAGGGCATGAGTGCATTCTTTGTCAGTTTCGCCGTGCAGCACAATCTGACGTCCGCCATGACGGAAGGCGAGCCAGCCCTGCTCCCAGTGTGTAACCATAGGGCTGTCTTTGCCCAGCCAGTCAAGACCAATAATCCCATCATAACTTGCTAACTCGAGGACACGGAAACTATCAGAGAATTGGGTTCCGTCAGCATGCCAAGATAGGGCAGGGAAAAATTCAGCGCTCTAAAGAACTGCTCCACCTGCAACCTGAACTGAAACTGGCACCGGTAACTATTGCGCGCCGGAAAGTACCTTGGCTCTCTGGTGGTCAATGAAGCATGAAGAACTCCCCGAATCAACCAGGAACAGGAAGGAATGACCTTGTATCTGAACTCGCAATTGTATTGTACGCGGCACTGCGGCAGAGGCAGACACAGCAGCTGCTGAGATAGACAGTAAGTGTTGCGGTTGCAGTGGTGATGCAGGCTGTTCAGTTTCAGACAGGTCACCATTGCTAGAATCTGCCAATTGCATGCACTCAACCATTTCCTGCACGACATGGAGAGAAATAGACGTCTTACACTAATGGTCACGGCCCCATTTTTCGCCACAGATGAAACAAAGGCCCTTAGAACGACGGTATGCCTTGAGACTTGTCCATTTGTCATCAGTAGCACTACGGCTACTATCGGCCGCCCTCTTCTCTTCAACAGTGCGCAACACCCACTTAGTAGGTGGGGGAGGTGGCGGCGGTGGCAGTGGTGGCAAACCTTGCGATCGTCGCGACGACGACGCTATGTGTGGCAAGCTGCTGACCTCACCGCTCACATCACCCAATTCCTCATATAACAATGCCAGTGTATATGCTTCATCCAAGGTGCGCGGCTGGTGAATAGCCACCATGACACGAACCGCTGGCTGCAATCCATCAAGGAATCATGTTGTATAATGCACTGGATCAGGCTTTGCTTCGTAGGCAGAGATCTGGTCCACCAATTCTGCAAACCTCTGAACGTAATCTTCAACTGTGGATGTTTGACTGATATGGAACAGCCTTCTGACCAGAATTTGATGTTGATTTTGTCCGAAACGCGTCAAGACCGCTGCAGCAAATTCAGGCCACATCGGCTCGGCTGACGGCTCCAGGAACGCCTCCAACCACGTTGCAGCGGCAGCAGAGAACAGAGAAGACGCAAACGAGACCTGCAGGTTCGGCGACGTCTGCCAACGCCGGAAATACTCCTCACAGCGACGTTGCCAGAGTTTCGGATTGGTGCCGTCGAATTGAGGCAGATCAACACGAGGACCATGCGACAGAACGTCAGTGTGCGGCGAGGAAAACTGAGAACAACTGGGGGAAACAAAATTTTGCCGATCGGAATTGTTACCTCTGACCGGAGGAGACATGGGGAATTCACATGCCTTCCCCCGGTGTTGCTGATCCACGCTGTGCCCAAGTTGGCCGACGGTTCCGCCGTCACTGTCTGGCTGGTAACGGGGCCCTTCAGCGCCCGAATCGGGTTGGGGAAGACGACGGATGGCCTCCGCCAGAGCCGAGATCTGTGAGCTCAGAGAAGAACGCGCGGCATCGAGGTCGCTGCCGATGGAGGCCTTGACTGCGTCGAGATCTGCGTTGACGGCGGAGCGGATGGAATCGACCGCGCTCATCACCGTCTTGATCTGCTTGCCCGCCGTGTCCGCGACGAACTTGTGCACCACCTCCAGCGTCTCCTTCTTGTAGTCGAGGAATCGGTTCTCGAACTCTTGCGATGTCTCACCTTTGAGGAGGTCGTAGATGGCCTTGGATTCCGGCGAGAGCTCATCCATGACTTCCGAGCGCATGTGAGACGAAAATCTTGTCAGGTAGGAGTGATGAGGAATCTCCAGATCTGGCTCGAATTAAGGATCTGATTACCAATTGTAAACAACTCTCTACTCACAGGGGAATTTCACTCACAAATTGGAAATATATTTGGGATCTAGCCCGATCCACCCATCCACCCTCCGAGCTAGTTCGTGTTTCCCACGGCACTGCCGTTCATTCCGTTTCTTACAAGCCAAGTTCGGCGATAGGACTCGCCCTCACATAAATAGCACTCTCATCACGCATGGGCTCAAGTGGCCCAGTTTCCTTCCGCCAGCCAAGCCGGGGCCCGCCTTACTCTCTTGGGCCGGCTGGCTGGGTGCTCCTAGTCTTGATTAGTCTTCTCCTCGCCCGTATTGCAGCCGCCAGCAGGTAGGTCGTTGACAGCGGCGGAGAGGGGGTAGAAAGGACGGTGAAATTAGGAATCGGAGTTGGGGGAGTGCTGCCATGTGTGCCACTGGTGGGCAGGCTAGAGAGGACAAGGAAAGGATATTGTAGGCGTCCACGGTGTGTCCGGACGGACGCAAATCATTTAGGTTCGAAATGGATTCAAACGGACAACAAAACAGACATCGATCCATTTATGTCGCCACGTGGAGCCATGATTTATGTCAGCATGAATAGGAACAAACACGACAAGATGATTTACATGGCCTGTTGGATTTGGCCTAACTAAATACACGTGTATTTATGACGGAAGCACACAATGGTCCCATGACCTCTTCCCAAAAGCCTCGTGACCATGGCCTAACATCTCATCTTTTGTGTGTAGCAACGCATGCAGTGCTAGTTAGTGTAATACTTCCTCCGTTTTTTAATAGGGTTAAGTGTATTTTTGGTCCCTCAAGTGTTGGAGAAGTTCACCTTTGGCCCCTCAACTCTATTCTAGTCTAAATTCGGTCCTTAAATATTTAATTAGGTCTACTTATCATCCTTTAACAGTGGTTTAATGATTCTCAAAGAGTGGCAGTCTCCTTTGATCATATTCTTGTCCCTCCTAGAAAGAAAACATGTTTTGTTTGGCTGCTACTAGTCGTTAGCCGGTTCAAATACAGATCAATACAAAATCGTTTTATATTAATGAACAGAAGTAGTAGCATCGGATCAGAACAGAGTCGCAGGGTTGTAGCTGGCGTGAGCAATACTCCCGGTATATATTATCTGTATGCAAAATTGTTGACCCTGTAGCTCTAAATTTTGCTGGTTAATAGCCTCCATGAAGTCTGAATATATGACGCGTTAGTATGTTATCCATTCATTCATTGTGGACACGGGTGCCCTGTGACTGTGAGGTTTTGTGTCTGGAACTAATTAAAGACAGCATGTGCGCACGTAAAACTGAACATTGATGATACGATGCTCTCTACTCATTCTCTATCCTCCACCATCAACAACCAATACGGAAAAAACTAGATGCGCGCCTTCTTCCGTACCAGACCGTGACTCCATTTTGAATTTATTTATTTTGCGATAAGGTTAACATATCTATTAATCATCAACAAGAGTACAAAGAATTCTAAACGAAATAAAAAATATAGATAGGCATTCGGACCACCTAACGACGACTACAAGCACTGTAGCGAGCCCAAGGCTCCCCGTCGTTCTCACCCCTCCCTCACCTGAGCCGAGTAAAACTTGTTGTAGTAGACATGAAGTCGTCATGCTAATTAAGACCCCGAAGGACCAGCGCAACAAAGCAACAACCAACGCCAATGATGACAACTATAGATCAGAAGAGCCATACATGCAACAACACGAACGAACATGAAAACGGACCAGATCCCAGAAGATCCGCTAGACACACAACTCCACGCACCCTCTGCGATAAACAAAGAGAATTGTCACATGGAATCGCCAATATGATGTAAACCTATGGTGTAGACGTTGCGGGGCCTGCTGAACATGAGGACACTGAAATCGTGCGAAAGGGTTGGAAACCTTTTCCTTCTTTCATGGGCCCTAATATGGGTATATAATGGTGTTGTGAAGAGGAAATGCAGATACAAAACTTTGAAGTGGCACTTGCTTTAAAATCATGACTATACCGAAGGAAGATCCAAGACTTACAGTGTAAAACTCCCATCTCAGTCGAGCAGAACAAACTTTTGAAATTGACCTATATTTGGGTTGTCATGTTCCAATGACCTATTATAACATAAACAAAGAGTAAATTCATAAGTAATCACCACTTTTGATGAAAACCTATGGTGTAGACGTCACGTGACCCGCTAGACACAGGGACACTAGAAATCGACCGAGAAATGGCCAGAAAACCTTCCCATTTGGTTTGAGATCCTAATATGGGTATATATGTAAGGGTGGCGTAAAGAGTAAAAAACAATACATAAGTTTGAAATGACACCTGCTTCACGAAAAAGACTACCCCGCACGAAGATTTGGGACTTCGAAGTGAAAACTCCCACTTTGAGACAAATGAACTAACTCTTGTAAGCAGTTGGCCTCCTTTTGAGCACTTGCTTCACAAATTTCCCTATGCCACGGGAAGATTCTGGATTCATACCGCAAAACTCACATAAAAAATATGTTTTCATCAGTAACTTAGTCCTAATTCAAAATTATATCCCACTGCTAGCGTGTCCCAACGTTGGAAAAGAGAAACATTTTCTTGAGCATCGAAATGGCAACAAGAAGAAGAATGTAATCCAATAACAATTTTTTTATGTTTTCTACCAGATTAAATTCCACATTTACTAGACAAAAAAGATAGTACAACCCCAATGAGAATTAGGCAAGCACATCAAATTATGACCCTAACTAGCACAACTTCACTAGAAACAACCAATAGAAAACTCAACAAACCAAGAAGGTAATGATGAACACTACTCTATAATCACAATTGTCGAGAACTTTTAGAAATATATCAAGAGCGGAGAACCCCTATAAGCTTCTCGAAGGCTCGAGCTTCATGCAAGACTCTGATGATTTTCTCATGAAGCCTAATCCTTTAGAAATATATCGATTGGTCCTAGATTATCCAGATATCTCCGAAAAACACGACAAGTCTACAAAAAAAATCATAAAAAGCCCGAGTCTCCAAGGTTACGATGTTTTGACCATCAATAATCAAATCACGAACTCCAATTTTCACCATAGGACCCCAAAGGTCGGGTTAAGCATGCAAATTTCCACTCGTGTTTCTTGTGCCTCGTGCTCCTCCCTCCTCCTCGCCACCCCTCTATCCCTTTCTCCATTTACTTGGCTATAGCTCCACTTCATGTCCAATTATCCCTTCCGCTATCACCGTGATCATCGAGGCTTCGTCCATCCTCAACCCGACCTCTCCCTCCACCTTCGAGGTCATTCACGCACGACCACCCGCAATCCAATCAATTTCCACCATTTTCCTCTTTCATCCCCCATGGTCGCTACGACCTCCAACGATAGTCGTTGGCTTCATTCTCCACTGACGATCCAACCCCCCTCCGAGTGTCCGACCGTTATTTGAACACAACTAGGGTATCGAATGGGACCGCGCCAGAATCCCACTTTTAGTTCATTTGGAGATTTTTTTAGTTCAAATTTTGAGCCCACATGTCATCACTCTTGTAAAAAGTTGCAAACGTTTTTGCTTTGTTTCCTTCCTCCATCTCCTAGAGAAGAGAAACTAAAAAAAAAAAATTGCTCCTGGAGGAGAGCCGTTCAGCTGTCCTGTCCAGCCGTGTCTTCCCTCAGAAACCCTAATCCTCTCCGTCCCGTCTCTTCCCCCTCGAGCCGCCGCTCGCAGCGATGACGCCTCCCTTCCGGCCGTCCCCCTCATCCGCTCCCTCCGCCCCCCGCGGCTGCGGCGGCGACCGCTGCGCCTCCGGCCGCGACGCCTGGCCCCTCCACCACGTCCGCCACGACGGCGTCTTCTGCCGCCTCTGCTCCTCCTGCGTCCTCCAGTACCACCCCGCCGCCTTCTGCTCGGCCTGCCTCTTCCTCCTCCCCACCGCCGGCCAGGACCCCTCCATCGACCCGGCCTTCTCCCCTCCGGGCCCCACCATCCCCTGCTCCAGCTGCGGCGTCTCTGTCGCCCACCTCTCCTGCGTCCCCGACCCCGTCTCCTTCGCCTGCCCCCCGTGCGCCGCCGCCGCCGAGGGCAGGACCTTCTCCTACACGCCCGCCGCAATCGGCCGCCGCGTGCTGGACCAGCGCGCCGCGCTCGTCCTCCTCGTCGCGGCGCGACTCGCGCACGAGTCTGTCGGCCGAGCCGCCGCCGCCGCCCGTGAGGAGGCGGAGCGCTGCGTCAAGGAGGCGGCCGTCGCGCGGAAGCGCTCGCGGGAGATGCTCGACGCGGCCTTCCGGGCGCTCGAGGAGGAGGCCAGGGCTACCAAGAAGAAGGAGGAGGATGACAGAGCCGCCAAGATCAAGAAAGAGGAGGAGGCCAAGAACAAGAAGGAGAAGGCTGCTGCAGCACACCCGCCCAAGAAGAAGACCCCGAAGAGCAGCGAGGTCAACAGGGACAGGGATAAGATGCTAAAGCTCAATGCCATGCAGCAGCCGGCGCTGGCGTTCGCCGCGGCAGCGGCCGCTGCTGCCAGCTCAATGCCATTGTCGACGTCATCACCCATGGAGGACAAGAAGCCGATGAAAGTGGAGTCGCAAGGTGATTAACCCTTGAACTACTTCAAATGGACTGCTAATTGTTCTGTAAAATAATCGGTATGCGAGGCTTGCAGGTTCAACGGACAGAGTAGCGGATGATGATGCAAAGGCGGCACTGTTTGGAACCTTGCAATCATAACATTGGGGGTATCACAATCACCGATTCGTTTGCTCTGCTTCCATGTCTTTGTTGTACCTAAGTGAACCGACAAGGAACCGTCGCGATTCTGTGGTAGTACAGGCCTGTTTGAATTTAATGAATCCCTATTTCGGAAACTCCTCACCGTAAATTCTTGTCATGTTAGATGATCCTCTTCTTTATGTAGCTGCCTCGCCTCATATGTTCCTATTTGTTTATTACTTTATTGGCTGGTAAAAAGTAATTACTTGCAGTCGGTGTTCAACTTGTAGATTGAGAAAACATGGTGACAAAACTTATGTCCTGTTTTGGAAACTTATGCGAGTGGAAGCATTATTCTTCATTTTTCTGTCAATGTGCAAGATCTTTTACAGTATTGTTTTAATGCATCAAGTGGTTGTTATATTGTTTCCCATTCGGTACATAATGAAAATCAAAGAAGTTATCTGATGGCAGATTGAATATTGCCACAGAGGATAGTGCGATTTCCTGAACATGACTTTGTATGGCAAGATGGCTGGATGCCCTTGCACAGCACATCCAAATCCTTTTTTGCACTAAACATCCAAATCATGTATTTGAGCTCCCTTTCTTGGTTTCTCCGGTGCTAAATTTTGCTAATGGTTCGTGAGGTTCTTCATGCCTCATGATCGATTTTGTACGTATTAGCTCTAATATGCCAAGATATACTCATAAATGACGATGATAGAACTCAGGATTTATATCTTAGATAAGTCTAACTAACAGTTCTAGACTATTGTTGAAACTCACATACCACATACCTATTTCGTGTGCCCCCGCATCCATCTCCATGTACAGCCACCATCTTTTTGCTGCCACCGACTTATCCCGATGTCCCACTAAGCCTGTCGGTGTTATGCCGATGTCTAGTCACCATTGCCACCACATGAGGAAGGAGGCATGATATAGGGTTCTATTTTTTTCTGTGAATTTTGAGATATGAAATCTATGATCCAACATCTGAATACACATATTAGACGAGTAGGAAGCTTGTTACCATATTGTTGGAAGTTGTCATAAGTTAAAAGGTTGTTACTGTTTTGTTGAAGTTGGATTCTCTATGGTTTGTATTGAAGGTGGTCGTCACGGAGTAAAAAAGTTGCAGTTGTTTTGGTTGTATAAGCTCGTATTTCATAATACCCAAACAAACTGGGATTTGAGACAAGAAAAACAGAGACCTAAGGTGACATGTTCCAGCAATTCGATCACCTAATCTAACCTCAACAGAAGAAATATTATGTCCGTCTGTAGCTTGAGTGTTCTTAGTATCAGAAGGTTACATGCTTCATCACTGTCAGTAGTTGCAGTTTCTTCGTCGCAACCACTAGTTTGCATCATTGCAGTTCTCCTTATCACAGGAGCATCCGGAATTTCAGAAGCCCTGGCTGACTTGCATCACTGTAATGCCTGTCTTCATCAGATGCTCATCTAGACTTAGTTTTCTTGCAAGCAGAACTATCCTGATCACTGCCGTCCGTCACCTGATTAGTTTTCTTGCAAGCAGGACTGTCATGATCACCGCCGTGGGAACTTCACTACCGTCACCTGAGGCGTCCTGCAGATTTCTCCTCTCACGTGCCACACTATTTTAGCATTTCAATTCAAACGTGTGGATCAAGGATTACTGTAGAAAATCGGAGATTATGACAAAGAAAATACATAAGGGAAAAAGAATTGGAACCAACGGCTGGTCTCAAAACAATGGCAATACAACAATGACCTTAAGACCATAACCCTAGATAAACCAGGATTCTAGACAAATATATAATTCAATGATCAAATAATAATATTGCTAGTCTATTATGGTTCCAAAGGAAATAACATGGTTACATGATCCACTCAGACACTACACTGCAAGTGTATTGATTCCAGAGTTAGTGTCTTTATTGTGGTCGTTTCATTCTGTCCCGGCTTACAAAAGGTCAAAGCGGACACTGTCGGTATTCCCTTGCCACACACTTGTAGAAATAGAAGGAACATGTAACACGCAGGCAAAATTTGGGAGAGAAACTTCAGGTTTCAGAACAGCAGAAATAATGCTTGCGCAAATCCCGAAGTTTGCTTGCCTTCGCCGGTTCAGTGTTCTGTTCCGTGTGTTTATCATGTGGTTCGGTGCCCCATGAAGAAATCCACAAAATTATTGCTCAGGAAGCAAATGATGCGATCGCGTGCATCTCTTCTTGCAGCAACAGCTCCTCGATGAAGACGTCCAGGCTCTCCCCCTCCATGACGTCCACTATGGCGTGGTGCGTGACCCCGACGCGGTGGTCGGTGACACGTCCTTGTGGAAAGTTGTATGTCCGGATGCGCTCGGACCTGTCGCCGCTTCCAATCTGCAAGCGAGATAGGGCTTAATAAGGATTCGCCCATATCACTGATATATGACAAGCTGACTAATTAGCGAGGTACCTGCTCCGATCGGAGCTTCGACCGGTCCGCATGGAGTCTATGCCTTTCCATTTCATATAGCCTTGCACGGAGAACTTTGAGAGCCTTGGCCTTGTTCTACAGAGAGTTAAATACAACATTAATGGAGCAGACTAGTTTATCAACATAGAATTCATGGACATGGGCTGTGAATACAGTTCATTGGAAGTGAAGGAATTTGTTTTGAATTTATGCTAAGGTACATCAACGCTACAGACGTACAGGCCAATAAAGATGATAAAAATATAACATACTAGTACGGATGAAAATGTAAAGCTAAGCATTCTAAGCATATGTTTTCTGATTTTAAAGCAGCAGACAAAATAGGCTACTGTGTGTGTATTCCAACCTGATGTTGTGATCTCTCGTCTTGTATTGCAACCACTGTTCCAGTTGGAACATGGGTTATCCTAACAGCACTATCAGTCGTATTGACAGACTGACCTCCGGAGCCACCTGATCTGTAGGTATCAATTCTCAAGTCCTCATTACGCAGTTGGACATCAACCTGTACATGCAGAAGCGATTTTTAGAACTACTAGTGACGCCACAACTTGCAGAGATGAAAAGACAGGACTTCAGATGAAAAAGGGAAAGTGAAATGCTATATCCGATTCCAACCTCATCTGCTTGAGGAAGAACAGCGACTGACACAGCACTGGTGTGCACACGTCCAGATTTCTCAGTTACTGGGACTCGCTGCCATGAGTTGGATTTGGTCAAATAACTGAAATGGCCAGTAGGCCAATATGACGGATACAAGGAAAATGACTCATTATCATACCTGAACTCTATGCACACCGCTCTCAAATTTAAGTTTTCCGTATGCCCCAGGACCTGAAATGCTCCCACTGGCTTCCTTTATATCGACAGGAAAATGCAAGTTAGGAAGGGAGAGATTCTGTATGTAGAATATCATGGCACCATTTATGCTATAGTGCTACCATACGGAACTGCCAACAAAGTTGTACCTTGTACCCTTTTACAACAGAAGACTCCATTATGTCAATAGCATCAAATTTCCACCCATTCTTTTGGGAGTACTTCTCATACCTATAACATAGAAGATCCAAGTAAGTTAATAAGACAAACTGGAGATCACAGACATTTGCGGCGGGTAAACATGAACATCCACCCGACATTTTGAATATATCCATAGCAAACAAAGAAGCCTCTTCTCCTCCAGTTCCTGCAACAATATATCATCATCAGCACTGTCCCAGCGAAAACAAACAAATATAAGCATCCAACTAAAATGGACGAATTATGTTGACGGATGAACAGGGCAAGGTCTGCCTTACCTGCTCGCACTTCCAATATACAGTCTCTCTCATCAGCTTCATCTTTCGGAAGCAAGGTCCTGAACAACGCATGCTGCAGCCGTTTCTCCTCCTCAACACCCTCAAGGAGCTCCTCGGCTGCCATTTCGAGCATGTCTTTCTCTTCCGCGGAGTTTGTCACCAACGATTTCAAACCCTCTATTTCCTACAGATAATCAACAGCCTACTCAGGCATGATAATTCGTACCATAGGCCAGACAAAACATTGTACAATGTAATGGGACTATCACCTTCTGCTTTGACCGCAGCTCCTTGATCAGCTCCATGGTGCTCTCCAGCCTGTGGAACTCCTTGTTAGCCCTCGAGTACTCCTCGGGCGAGGCGGCCGGCTGACTTCATTGACAAGACACGCCCAAATCAAATCAAGATGACCATATTATTTAGCGCCGAACAAAAGTGTGCAAGCAGCATAAGAGAGGAGTTTTTTCCATCCGAAATTACCTGGTTGATTTGCTCCTGGAGGAACACACTCCGCTGCTCGATCAATTTCATTCTCTGCTCCATGATCTGCACCAGGTTTGCAGGAAGCTGCTGGCTCATGTCTGGTACAGAACAGGGAAAGGATAAGTTATCGCTTGAATGAAAATACTGAAAATGAACAATTATTGCTTGAATGAAAATACTGAAAATGAACAATTGGACTTCTAATCAATTCCTCAAGCGCACAAAATCGGAGTTTAAATACTTAGCAGCTCGACTATCGTGCACAAAACCGGAACTGAAGGGGTGGGGGAAGCTAGGATAGATGGAGCGAGGAGAGACGCGGGAGCTGCTCACCGCCGGTGGAGTAGAGGCGGGGAGTGGAGGGGCACCTCCATGCCGCCGGAGGAGGTGCGGAGGCGGTGTGCGGGAAGTGGCGGGCCCGCCGGAGCGCGGCGAAGCCGACGCCGCCGCATCGCCGTAGGTGCTGCTGCATCGCGGCGGTGGCTGGGAACCTAATGCTCCTGCCCCTCCTGGGCCTACCGGGGTTTAGGCGTTATAATTCCGCCTTCTTGTGGTGTTTACATTTTTGGGGATCCATCTCTTGCAAGGTCTTGATGTGCCGTTTTCTAGACAAAGGTTACGTATTTTGGTATCGCCACACATTTGTTTGTTTCCTGCTCACCCTAGTGAGTAGTGACGTAATGCACTGACCCTTTTTTCAGGAAAAAAAACGAGGTTGAAGCTCCCTCTCGCTCGGCATCGATGGATGCACGAGCTTACATTAGTTTTGGGAATCGACATAGATATAGTTTTCCTGGTCTTGTAAAAATGCCAGTATTCTGAATATCAATATACTCCCTCCGTCCAGAAATAAGTGTCTTAGATTTATCAAAAAATGGATGTATCTATATATATTTTATGTCTAGATACATCTATATTTTGACAAATCTAAAACACTTATTTTAGGACGGAGGGAGTATACGTGTTCAAAGTGTAAATTTGACAATGATTATCATTGCAATAAGTTTAAAAATTCAAACGAAGTGCCCTGATGGAGGCACACCCACAGCACGAGCAGCAGCAACCAGCTCATGATGTGGCGGTGACATCAACATGTGCGGTACGCACATTCAACGACTACAAAAACAACCAAAAAAAAAATCAAACGAAATAGGGAATACAATTTTGGCTCCCAGACTCATGTTCTCCTGGACAAGCAGAAAAATGATAAATATTTTTAAAAAAAATATGAAAATGACAATAAATATATCCAAGTGTTTTACAAATCCACAAAGTTTCATGATGAAATGGCATTTGTGGTGCTATGTGAAACAAAATAGTGCTCTAAAAATATCATTTCATGATGCAATTTTGTAGGTAGAACACATAGATATATATGTTTGTTGTTAGTTTTAACAGGATTATTTTTGAAATATTATACTATTTATTTTTGAATTTCTACTATTTCAGGAGCATATGAGCTTAAGAGCCGTTATAAATTTCAGAACACATATTGTGAAAATATTAAATTCACGAGTTTAATTTTAAAGTATCCAATATAAGTTTTTGTAAACTCTATTACAATCAACATGTTAAATGTTATTATTCCCCTTATCTGTTATGACAATATTTGAAGACTAGAAGGGTCAATCACTCGTCTCAAAAGAAAAAAGCAACTAACAACCATTATTTGTCATCTTGTATTGAGTAAAGGGCAGCAATCCGATCAGATATAATAAAGGGTTTATATATCAAATTATTTTGTCCTACTTCTTCCCCTTGCCGGCTCCTGTCGCTACACCCTCGCGTCCGCCGCTTGTAGGCCTCCCCTGCGCGCCTCTCCTCACCGCAAAGCCAACACCCCTTGCACGGGTAGCCCCTGCAAGAGCTTCCCCGCGAGGCTTTGATCCGAGCCAGATCCGAGCCACCATTGTCTCGAGTGGGAGCGGGATGGGGCGGGACAAAAAAACTTGCCTTCCCCGCATCCTCGCAGGGGTGGCGGAGGGGTATCGTAGATTCGATTATGTGGAAATGTCGCAGATATGGTAGGTTGGAAAAAAGTTCCGTCTGGTGTATAATTTCAATAAAAGGATGTTTTCATAGGATATTATCTTTAGAGGTTTTACAAATTATCCGATAGTTTGGATTTATGCCCCCTACCACGAAATATTTTTTAGAGCAAGTGTGATAACATGATATTATCAAATTATATAACTGCAATTTTTAAGTATCAAATTATATATAAAAATGATATTTTGACAAGTTGGAGAAGAGAAAAGAAAACTGATATGTTGATTAAAAGCCAGCTACAACTACTACTCCCTCCGTTCCAAATTAGATAACATGGATTTGTCCAAATAAGAATATATCTAGACATGTTTTAGTTGTAGATACATCCCTATTTAGGCAAACTCAAGTCATCTAATTTGGAACGGAGGGAGTACATAAAACTTTGTAAAAGTGTAAAATGGACCGAGTAATACATTTTTTTTCTGCGGGGCAAGTACATACTCCCTCCGACCCTAAAAAACTGCGAACCTAATTATCTGTTTCCTCCCGACATTTATTCCGGATCGGAGGGAGTAGTATATATCTCCTTCGTCGGCAAATAAATGTATTTTAACTTCTTAGGAAAAAGTACAGAGTAAAAGGTAATTTTTTGAAAAAGCTAGGACGCGGTGTAGAGTGAACCGAGCGAGGGACTAGTTTTCACGCCGTAAAAGGTAGAGTGTGACCCATTCAATTGGAACGACGGCGCGCCACCTCAATTCCTGTGCGCGGTGGAAGAGGAGAAGGCCTCCCGAATTCCAGAGAGCAGATTTAATGGAATGCCTTATTAACGTGGGCTGTTCGAGTTCTCTCCCACTTCGTCTACTAGTCCTGCTCCGGTGTGTTAAAACGATAAGATCATCTAGGTCTAGATCAATTACGGTAGCAGATGCTTTTAGGGTTTCCCCTTTATTGATGTGATAATAGAGAGAGAGAGACCGAGAGAGAGATCGGAGAGGGTGAGAGAGAGAGGAACCTGAGGGACTACCTCCTGCTTTGGACGAGCTCGAGGAGCCAGCCATGGCGATGTGGTGGTGGCGTCGATGAGAGAATGGTGAAGGACATCGGTGGTGGCAGAGAGTGGCGGCGGGGTGGTGCTTCCCGTCGCTTGCCGGCATTCCTCGATCGGTAGGCAGAGATGGGGAGGCCACGACTGTCTTGGCGTGCGTGCCCTGGTGGTCCCCACCTCCCTTATAGCCGGTGTGACAGGGGCCCTAACCCAGAACGGTTTGGGCTCCCCCGATCAGGGAGCCGAGTCAAGGGTCCGTGCTAGCCGTTGGGCTAACACGGTGGAGATCAACCTAACATTCTCCCCCTTGATCTCAACTTTATCTTTTACTTTTCTCATTTCATCACAGATCGATACATAGAGCATGTTTCATCGTCTCAGCTCAATTGCCGATAGAATCAGACAGCTACAATGTACGCCTCCATTCAGAAATAGATTCTTTAATCTTTTTGGGCCTCTTATTGTCCGGAAATCATATAGACTATACCATAAAACCCATGTCGACTATGTGTTCTTCAAAACACACTGGGCGGTAAGCCTTTAATTAGCAGATCTGCGAACACTTGTGTGTTTCTTTTATCTGTTCCTCTTATGCTCCAAGCATTTCAACATAATTCCGGACTTTCTCCTTTACAACGTATAACTTTGTGTCAATGTGTTTGGCACCACACTTGACTCGTTGTCTTAGGAGTGAATTACTTTATGGTTACTGCTGTTGTCAACCATTATCAATACCGGGTACAGGTTTCCTTAACCATTTTTGCCTATCCCTCAGCCTCATATGATGCTATAACATGTCTTTACATCACACTGATGTTAAACCTTTAATTCTTTGGAGATTTTCCACACAAAAACTCCAAATGTGAAAATTAGCGACAATTGTGGATTTCGCTATATGTTTCACAAAATTCTTTCAGAGTACTCACAACCTTTTGAAAGCACTCTTATAGGTCTATCTTTGTACTCATAATCTTTTGAGAGCACAATGTTTCTTTTACACTACTAGGGAAAACGCTAGCCGAGGCGCACCACTTTGCCCATCCGAGGCGCATATCATATGCGCCTCCGGTAAAAAATACCAGAGGCGTGGGTATTTGCCTTATGCGAGGCGCATATCAATATGCGCCTCCTATAAGTATATCGGAGGCGCATACTGATATGCGCCTCGCCTATTCAGATTAGCAGAGGCGCATATAGGGTGCGCCTCGCATAGCTCGGTGATGCGCCTCGCATATAGGTGGCATATGCGCCTCCTATGACCTCCAATATGCGCCTCTGATATCATTTTCGAAATTAAAAATAAAATACCTGTATACTGTACAGTATACAGGTATTCAGCAGTATATTCACAGTATATTCACAGATATATATAAAAGGGTCCAATGGACCAAAATATGGATAAAACTAACACATCCATCAAATAGTAGATCATCATCACACAAGTATCACATATCCATCACATTACAAGTGCCATATCCACATATCTCTCGAGACCGAGTACATGATTTTCACCATCTCATTACAATAACATTGATCCTAGTAGGCAAGGTAGAGAATACCACCAACCACCAAGAGCAAGGTGATGGTGATGACGATGACGAAGTTCCTCACCCGGTTCTTCTCCCTCCGGTGTTGTCTCCACATAGCTTCCGCCACCGCTCTACTCTCGTAGCCTTGGTAGAGGTTGCCCGGGAACCCGTTCACTTGGTTGTGGCAGTGTTTCCACTCGTCGTACACTCCTGGAACAGCACCTATGTAAACAACATAGCACTTCTTCGCCATCTCCTACACACACAAGAAAGATGATATTAGTTATGTCAGTGGGAAACAATAGCTAGCAGTTCACAAGATAGAATCATGCATATATATGGTGCAACAACATGTAAGAGACCACGTTCTAATCATCGGCGTTTCAAAGAAAGACCCGGAAAAAAAGACACACACACACACTTGTCAATAAAAGAGGCAACTCGAAGAGAAGACAAAGAAAGCAACCCAAGAATGACTTGGATTCGTGCCTCATACTTTGGTTGGGCACGGAAAATGACCAGAATCGCTATTCGATCTTGTGCAGCAAGTAGAGTATATGCCCAAATTACTAGTCTAGTTGTCACACAAGATCGAACAGCGAGCCTAGTCACACGCATAGTGCCACAACACGTTCTAATCATCGGCACTTGTTATCAAGAAAAGAGCCAACTCAAAAAATAGAGCATGCCTCATATATACTTAGGTTGGACACGGAAATGACAATGCCGCTGACGGATCTGGTGTGCCAAGTTAGATGCACAACGACTCGTCTTTGTACATATCACAAGGCACACCAGATCGTCAGGGTATAATCACACACATTGTGCCACAACGCGTTTTAATCATCGGCATTTCAAAACGCAAACGACGGCAACTAACGAATAAAAAGCAACATGACCAAGGCATTGAAATAGTTCATAACACACAAATAACTAGATAGCGTCGCTCACAATCAGGTTTCAACGGTTTGACGAAACACACTAGAGTTTGCTAGGCAAGTAAACATAGGGATAGGGTTTACAACACACAAGGACATCATGGATATAGTTCGGAACTAACAGCTAGCTAGCTAGGTAAACATCATGGCATCATCAAGACTTCTTCGAGGGGACATTGATGAAGCCCGACCGATTCTTCGCCATCTGCATGAATGACCTGCCGTCGCCCTGCCGCGCTAACTCTGCGTCTATCTCCTTGTTGGGCAGTGTATAGGCGATACTGAAGGCGCCCCCCCGCCTCATGACTTCCTGGTGCACGATTGTCGCGAGCTCCTCCTGGATGTTGAAGAAGTTCTGCCTGAGGTTGCGATCCTGTATTTCTGCAAGATCTTCAGCCCACCTCTTGAGGTCAGATGGCAGCGTGCGGTTCTCCTGTTCCTGGAAGAACGCCTTCATGTGGTGGATGACGTAGAAGGCATCCTTCTCGCTGCCAGGCGGCTGCTTGACGCAGGGGAACTGCATCGTGTGGCGGAACATGTGCGCGCCGAACTTCAGACGTGGTGTTCTTGGTTTGACGCCTCCCGCTGCGACGTAGCCGGTGAGAGCACCATCAAGAATTCTCCTGATAGTGGAGTAGTCCTTCCGGATAGCACTGTTAGAGTCGAGGTACACGGCTGTTGAGTCTTTCACGTCTAAGTATATGAGCACGCAGCCTGTCCGATCACCGGCCGTGATGGGATGGTAGGGAAGGAGAATCACATCCTTGTCTGAGTATTGTTCCATGAAGGCTGAGAGGTAGTCGGACGCCAGCGCGATGTTGTCCTCAGATCTCAGGAAGGCGTCACGCATGAAGAAGGGGTCCACTATCTGGATGCCGGGGATGTTGTCTCGTATGATCTGCATGGCCATATTCAGGGAGAACAGCCGGACCAGGGTATCATGCAGCCGGAACCCGTTCAACATGTCGAAGATGTCGGTATGCCGCAAGTAGAAGATATCCCCGGGGGTTACACTGACGAGGCACGACACATCAGAAGGCACCTTAGCCCTGTAAACCATGTACGACTGATCGTTCTCTCGAAGGCGGCGCTCCTCGACATGTAGACAGCTATGATGAAGATTGCGCATATGCGGGCCTGCGACGTCGAGCATCGATGGAGGCATCATCGGCGTACCAGCCACGTGATGCTTACTCCTGGAAGCTTCTCCCACAGGGCCGTCCTTAGCCCGGTAAACATGAATTTGTTCCTGGCCCCGGTCACCCTTAGCCTTCCTTCTGCGACCACCTTGCTTCTTGCCCTTCACGGCGTTGGGCACGGCGGCCGCGTTCACCTCACCGACTGCCTTCTTGAGGGTGCTCATAGGAACTGCTGGCCTCGGAGGCTCGGTGAAAGGGGCGGGTGGCGGCGTCTCCTGACTATTTCGGAAGAGACGCACCTGGCAAGGGGGTTTCGCCGGTGCTGGTTGGGTCTCGGCAACTTGATCATGCATGCCTGATAGTGCCGGCTCATAATAATCTGAAAACCTTGTGTTAATGAACTGGTCGCCGAAGTACGGGTCATTGTCTCCATCGTCGGGATCCTGTGCCATGTTGTCCAAGTCCGCCATCTCAAAGTCTTCATCAGGTTGTGCTTGATGTGCTGCCTCATCATGTGGTGGACGTGTTGCCTCTGGGGTGATGTTGTGCTGGTCCTCCGTCTCCAAACGGATCTGGCTCTTCGGCCATTGGAACACGTAGCCGAAGGCGGTACTGAGGACCGCCGGCGGGTCATCATCGTCCCATCCAGCCGGTTGAGAGGGAGGCTCCACTTGCTCGTAGCCCGGAAGCACCATAGTGTATTTGACCCTCATATTGCCGGGGTCCATTGTGCCATTGTGCCATGCGCGGCTCTCCGGCTGAACGATACTACCCTTGGCAACATCCTTCAACTGGCCGCCCACCCAGTGCATTAGGGTGCAAGGAGTGTCTTCCTGCGAAAGACATGTAGGCGGGGCGTCAGTAAAACGGATATCAAGTCATTAGTCGGTCATGTGGTTGAGACTCTCCCAGCTAATTAATTAGTTACCTTGAGGGCGTCGAACTCGGCCAATGTCGAGGCGCCGCCGACGACAGGCTTGTTGGGCGCGCAAGTGGCGGCTGAGTGGCTGCCTGTTGCCACGGCGGTGCGGGCCGGCAAGTTAAGCTCCGGAGCTGGAGGAGTCAGAAGCGCCTCCGGCCGCGCCACGTTTTCCGATTGGGCGCTGTCGACGTTGGCAACCGGTGGCGGCCCCCGTCTACCACCCTTCTCCCACTTGATGTACTTCTCCATGTAGACGGGAAGGATGGTGTTGAGCTTCTCGTTCACTTGTGACTGGACTTGTGTCTGGACTTGTGAGACTCGTTCTTGGAACTTTGTCTCGGCAGCCGACACAGCCTGGTTCACGGCTTGTTGGACTATAGAGGGAATGGCGTCCACCCGTTCCCTTAGGTTTTTCACATCGGCCTTGGATCCCTTCCGCTCTTGGCCATAGTACTCGGACCATGTAAGGCCGCCATAGCCCACCACACGACCAGTCGACGACGGGGCCGCCAGGGAATCGACATTCTTGGTCTTGTTCAGCGCCCTGTTAAAAGTGTTGTCCCACTTGGCGACGGGCGTCGACCCGCCCTGGGATGAGGAGGTCCTACACTCCGCTTCCTACGCACAAGGAACACGAAGCATTTGATCAGAAAACTAGACTTCATTGATTAATCGTGAACGCAATCAATTAATCGACTTGCATGCAAACTACTTACATAGTTACTCATGAAGTCTTTCACCTTCGAAGAGAAGGGACCGGCGGGCTCCGAGGAATACTCAGCGGACCCTCTCGGCTTTTTAAACCGGGCCCTTACAAAGTTCTTTGCCTGCTCCTCCTTTATGTCGTCAAAGGGAGGTGTCTCCCCCCTTTCACGAGCAGCGGCGTCCTCCTTGTCCCATTTGGGCTTCGCGGCTCTATAACCGCCGGAGCCGAGATGGTGGGTACCAATGTTCAGGGCTCTCAACTCCTTGCCCCTCAAACGTTTGGCCTTGCCCACGGCGGAGTTACATCTGGCCTTGAACTGATTGTAGTCTTCTTCCTTGACCAGAGGCTCCTTCTTGATGAGCTCCGAGTAACTTAGCTTGTCCTCGACAATCAGCTTCTTCACCCGGGCCTTCCAATTCGACAAGGCCTTCGTGAACTTCCTAATGGCGTACTTGTTCACCGGATTCCCTTTGAGTTTGTCATTGTTGTACTGCTCTGCCCCATTTTCATCACACGGGAACGCGTATCTTTGGTGCAGCTTCCGGAAGAGCTGAATCAGGAAACCCCTGTTCTCTTCGCCCTTCAGGTTCTCCGTGTTGATGGTGACGGTGTTCCGGAGGATTGCAGCGAGTTGGTTTACGTAACCCGTGACAAACTCCTCCGGCTCCTGAGGCGCCCCTATAGCGTTCACTCTTGTGAAGATGGACCTTTTGGTGGTGTCGACCACGATGGGGGTCCGATTCTTCCGGGCCTTCTTCGGTTTCGGTTGGCTACCACCGTCCGTAGTAGCTTCACCGCCGCCATCCGTGTTAGTGGCGTCGCCATCGTCGTTCCCGGTCTCCTCAATACCATCGGAAGACGAGGTATCCTCGTCGTCCTCCATCTCGTCGTCCGGCGGAATGAATTCCGGGTCCTCTTGGGATTCCAGTTCCGCCAGCTGCTCCCAAAATGGCTTCTTGCTGCTAGAAGGGCCCGGCTCCCCCGACATATCTAAACACACAATTAAATGGAACTAATTAGCACAAAAATTCCTAGGAAAAATTTGGCAGCACCTCCCCTGTATTTCTATGCCTAGGAGTGCCAGAAATTCGCCGGGACAGAAATGAATCAACATCCCGGCGAAACATTGGCAACTCAAAAAGAAAAAACCTGCACAAAATGGCCTAAAAAGGCACAAACACAGCCAGCAACTGCTGGCTGGACAACATACACGCCCATCCAATTGATGGCAGCATACACATCACAGATATTATGCCACAAATGCATAAAAAGTAGAGATACTGATTGAGTCATATGTAGCTTGAGTAGGTAACATGCAGTAAGTGTGGCCGCTTATAGCTAATGTAATTCAGTTCTGCAATGTGTGGGGGGCAGACTTGAAAATGGCATGCCGTTAAATTTCCGCTTCACTTGGCAACACAAACATGACTATAAAAGTACTGCTATGTGCAGTACTTATTTTAAAGAACTAGATCAGAACAACATTGCAATTGCATACCAACTAGTACAAGTGAAGATTTTGTGAAGGTCTAGAATCTGAACACCGAACCACCATCTGCATTTCCAGACAGCATAATTATCTCGTAGGCAGACTAAATCATGATATTCCTCCCCAAAAAAAATATACTTAATGAACTTTTTAACTGAATCTGGATGTATAGCCTAGCTAGTTACAGTTTTGAAGAAATTAGCTAGTTACAGTTTAATTTTTGAAGAAATTAACTAGTTACAGTTAGGTGTCACCTGTAAGTTGATTATTGAACTATTAAATATAGGATGTGGATTTGACAACAACTACAGAACACCGCAGACGGTCAGTGAGAGCACGGACGGATGCACGCCTGGTTCTATCATTCACGCCACGAACATTGGAACTCAGGATCGAAAGTTGTTCAGCCATAGGAAACTAAACATGCTACAGGGAAAACAATTGACGATACAGACCAGCTGACAGTGCAAGCAAGCAAGCAAACACATCAGCTGAGGGACTGTCAGACCAAGGATTAATTGAATAAATCGACGATGAACTACTGGTTCCAGACGTTGATGGTGTAGCAGTACTACTGGTTCCTAAACGGGAGAACTGGTAATCTGAATGGATAGCTGAATAACTGAACGCCGAAGGATGTTCCTGTCACCCCGAGCTCTCCTTCATCTAGCAGCCTAACACGGCACCATCAAATCGAAGCTCTAACCCAGATTCGAGGGGGCGGGCGTGGGGAGTGGGGGGATGCGTTTGGTAGTAGTACCTCGAGGCAGTGCTCCCGGTCGTAGACGCAGCGGGCGTCGATGAGGAGGTCGCCGAGGGCTTGGAAGATGCCGTGGCCGTCGGGGGGCCCGAAGTCGAAGTCCTGGTCGGCGAGGACGTTGGCGATGTAGTCGACGATCGGCGAGGACGTTGAGCTCCCCCTCCACGGGCGGGCGGCGGCTCCTTCTCCACACGGGCGGGCGGCGGCTCCTTCTCCACGGGCGGGCGGCGGCTCCACGGCTCCTTCTCCGCGGGCGGCGGCGGCTCCTTCTCCACGGGCGGGCGGCGGCTCCACGGACGGGCGGGCGGCGGCGAGGACCTTGGCGAGGGTGGATCGGGAGAGTGAGAGAGTGTGAGATGGAGGAAAAAGAAGATCGAAAGGGGAATTTTGATCCGAATAGCCGAGGCGCATATTGCAAAGTGCGCCTCGCTTAAGCTTACCCGAGGCGCATATTGGCTAAATGCGCCTCGCATAGTTGTGGCTACTACTCAAATAACACGCGGTTCAGATCCTGTCACTAAACACTCACTAGCTCACTGGTTAGCATCCTATGCTATACCCTTGGCCACCCAGGTTCGACTCCTGGTAGGCCCAATTTTTTTATTCTTTTTTGTAAAGGCCAGATTTAGTGTAAAAACTTTGTCCAAACAAATATAGACTATAAAATATACTGAATATATTTTAAATATTCAAATATTGTCAAAACAATACAATGTAAAAACTTTGTCCAAACAAATATAGACTATAAAATATATTAAATATATTTTAAATATTCAAATATTGTCAAAACAATACAATGCAAGTGACAATTATGAATGTGTATCTCGATACATAATATTCAATGCAATATTATAACATACAAAAAGTGACACTTATGAATGGTTCGATCTTGACAATATGGTCGGAACTAGCGCGTTAGCGTTTCTTGACGGCCATCTTCTTCTTGCCCCTCTTTGTCGCGGTTGCATAGGTTAGGTCCGGGACGTCTTCGCTACTTCTCTTGTACGGGAGCACTCCTTTCTTAGGTGCGGTTGTGGTGTACGGTGTTTGGTTGCCGTATCCGTCTTCCATCTTCGGGTCGCCGTTCTGGTCAAAGTCTTGCTCGTTGGCGACTCCATCCATTCCGATGATGTTTCTTTTGCCTCTCCTGACGACCACCCGGCTAGGCTTTGACGGGTCTGTGATGAACCAGCATTGGTCGACTTGGCTAGCCATAACCCAAGGCTCATTTCTCGCGGGTGCGTTCGCGCCGGTGGTCTTTGACTTTGGCGGTATAACCATGGTGGTGAAATACCGGCCTTCTTTCTCGACGCTCTTGGCCCACCTGACACGGAACATTGGCACCTTTTCCGTAACGTAGTCGAGCTCCCAAATCTCCTCGATCCTTCCGTAGTATCTTTCCGGGACGTCTCCGGTGTAGAATATCCCCGTTACCCCTGAGTTTTGGTAATCGCAGTTATTGTCCTTGTCCTCGGTGTAGAACGTGTATCCGTTGATATCGTATGCCTGATAGGTCATCAGGTTGTGCGCGGCGCCCTGTGCCAAGGCGAATATGAGTTTATCTTCCTCCGAGTACTCGCCATGCGGCGGATTAGCAAAGACCCTATTCCTGAACCACCTCGTGAAACCGGAGTTGTGCTCCTTCATAACAACAGCCTCCGTCGGGACCTGGCGCCCCCGGTCGGCGTAAATCTTCTTGATAAACTCTTTGTGCTCATTTATGTATGGATCGACCACCTCCAGGTGCTGCAGCGCGACGAGGTTTGCTCTTTCAAAGTCCTTTGTTCGGCCCTCGAAGTCGACATGCATTGGGTGCCGACCCTCGTGGTGACCCAATCCAGCGAGCCTCCCGAAGTGCTTGTTGGTTGGCAGACCAACAGGGGTCTCGGACTGTAGAAAGTTCGAGCAGAAAGAGATGCACTCTTCGGCCAGGAAGCCGTTTGCTATGCTTCCATCTGGACGGGACCTGTTTTTAACGTATCCCTTGATGTGTCCGTTCAGCCTTTCGAACGGCATCATGCTTCGCAGAAACGGAGGACCGAGCTGGACGATATCCTCCACGACATGGAGAAGCAGATGAACCATGACGTCGAAGAATGCGGGGGGGAAGTACATCTCGAGCTCGCATACTATCACCACGATCTCCTCCTGTAGCCTCGTGAGCTGCCTAATGCCTATCGACTTCCGAGAGATGACGTCGAAAAAGTTGCAGAGGCCAAATAGAGTTTCACGGACGTGCTTGTCCATTATACCTCGGATCGCGACCGGGAGTACCTGCGTCATCAGCACAGCGATGTCGTGAGACTTCATCCCGCTGAAGCGCTGCTTCGCCTTGTCTAGCCATCTGCTTATCTTCCCCGCGAAGCCGTTCGGAAATTTGACTCCGAGGAGGCACTTCATAAACTGTATGGCCTCCTTCTTACTCAGAGTGAAGCACGCGGCCTTTAGCTTGACCTCGCCCTTCTTGCCCTTGCGGCGACGACGGCTATTCTGCGTTTCCGTCTCCTCCTCCTCCTCGTCATCGCTATGTGGTGGTTGAAGTTCAACCCTGATGCCCATATGCTTCAAGTCGTTCCTTGCCTTCGGCCCATCTTTGGTCTTGTCGGTGTTAAGGATAGTGGCAAGCAGACTCTCGCCCACGTTCTTCGTGATATGCATGAGATCGAGGCTATGAGGCACGCGGAGAATCTTCCAGTATGGCAAGTCCCAGAAGACAGACCTCGCCTTCCATACCTTCAACAGCGGCTCTGGCTTCTTCTGGGTCTTTCCCGACGCAGGGCACTCCTTCCAGTTATTCAGCAGCTCGGCGATTACCGCGCCGCTCTTCTGGTCCGGTTTTCCTCGGGGCTCGACCTTCCCATCGAACAGATGTGATAGCGTTCTCCATGGGTGATCCATGGGAAGCCACCTCCGAGCCGAAAGGTGCACGGTTTTCCCGGACCCGAGATCTTTCTGCAGCTGGGTGTACGATGTATTGTCCTTGCACCTAACGCACCCATAGAATCCTTGGACCACCTGCCCCGAGAAGTATCCGTAACCGGGATAGTCTTGCACCGTCGTGATCACCGCCGCTTTCATGTTGAAGTAGTCCTGTCTCGAGGCGTCCCACGTACGGGCTCCTTCTTCCCATAACGTGGACAACTCCTCTTTCAACAGCGTGAGATACAGATTGATGTCTGTACCGGGTTGTTTTGGCCCTTGAATCAGCATACTCATGGTTACGTACTTCTTCTTCATGCACAGCCAGGGTGGGAGGTTGTAGATCCATACAAACACGGGCCAGGTGCTGTGTGTGCTGCTCTGGCTTCCGAACGGATTGAGTCCGTCGGTGCTCACGCCCAGCCTTAGGTTCCTTGACTCTTTACCGAAATGCTTGTGATATTGGAGGTCCAACGCCTTCCACTGGCAAGCATCCGAAGGGTGCCTCAGCATCTCCTCCTTATCCGGATCATCGTCTTCCGGCCTCTTTCTTTCCGCGTGCCAGCGCATGAGCCGTGCTTCCTTAGGGTCCGCGAAATACCGCTGCAGGCGGGAAGTTAGGGGAAAGTACCACACCACCTTTCTAGGAGCTTTCTTGGTCCCTCTCTTGTATCGAGATGTCTTGCACACCGGACACGTGGTCTTCTCCGCATCCTCGCCCCGGTAGATGATGCAATCATTTATGCAGACGTGGTATTTCTCGACCGGTAGATTGAGAGGGCACGCGATTTTCTTGGCCTCAGCGATACTAGTCGGATATGTGTTACCCTTCTTGGGAAGAAGATCATGCACGAATTCAATGTTTTCGTCGAAGCATTCGTCGGTCATTTTGTGTTTCGCCTTAATCTCTAGAGCCCTGAGCGTTACCTTTAGACGGGTATGCCCGTCGTTGCATCCTTCAAACAATGGAGCGACCGCGTCTTTTCTCATTTGCTCCAGCTTAGCTCTCTCTCTAGCAGCGGCTCTGGCGTTACTCGTCTCCTTGAGAAGCAGATCTTGATAATGAGGGTCTTGCAGCCAGCTCGAATCACCACCTTCATCATCTTCGTGTCCATGCCCGGCTCCACCCTGATCATCTTCATGATCATCATCACCTGCCCCGCCGCCGGCATCTTGATCTTCATGATCATGACCGGCATCTTATCTCATGATCATGACCGCATCTTGATCACCACCATGATTGACATCCTCATCATCATCTTCGTCATCACGTATCCACCGAGTGTAGCCATCCATGAAATTACGTCGGAGGAGGTGCGACTCCAGCAATCCGGAATCGTGCTGTATCAGATACTTTAGCTTGCAATCGCGACACGGACATCTTATCTCCGTCTTGTTTGCGTGTGCCATGTCGGCCCTCGCGCATCTCATCCACCTATCCACGAGCTCTTTGCTGATCAGTGGTCGGACCATGGTCGCCTGCACACGGTACGAAGAGCAAGAGGGTAATTAGAGCATATATGGACGTGGATCGCCGGAAAAATTCGGCATGACCTCCCCTAAAAAGAGGACATTCGCGAGTGCCAGAAATTCGCCGGAAAAGAAATGAATCGACTTTCCGGCGAAACATTGGCATCTCAAATGAAATCCCTGCACAAGAAGAAGCACCACAACACAATCATATAGTCGGTTTGGCCGACAACACGCATACATGCAAGCAACGCCTTCACGCTTCCTCCACTTAACGACGACTTGAACAAGAGATCCGGACGAGAAAACAAAGGCACATGTTGTAGATCTAGAGGAGCAAGAGACTTCACTTACATATGAGTGTCAACCAATGGAGGTTGAGCAAGCTTCTATGGTGAATCAATGGGGGAAATGAGGTGGGGAGGAGGAGGGGGTCGACCAGATCTGTTTGGTGGAGAAGGAATAAGTGAGACAAGTGAGTGGGGTGGTAGGTGGCTCCATGTGCCAAAAGGTGGCAAAAAGCTGGCGCGACTTATCCGAGGCGCATATTGCCAATATGCGCCTCGGATATGTGAGGTACTGGAGGCGCATATTCAGTATGCGCCTCGGATAAGATACCACCGACCACCACCCGCCCCCACCCGGGCCCACTAGGGTTATGGGAGGCGCATTTCAATCATATGCGCCTCGGATATTAGAGGCGCATATTGCGGAAATGCACCTCGCATAACCTGGGGCCGCCAGATTCATCCGTACATGGAATAGGGGAGGCGCATGGCACCAGTATGCGCCTCAGCTATTTGATAGTTGGAGGCGCATGGCCAAACAGTGCGCCTCGGGTAATTTAGCAGAGGCGCATATTTCCATATGCGCCTCCTATAAGGATGTCTCCTATAGCCTTTTCCCTAGTAGTGTCCCTCCCCTCTCTCCTTGCTCCCTCTCGGCTCGCCGAACCCTAACCCTAAACCTAGCTCGAGGGAGCCGCCCGCGCGCCGCTCCATCACCGTCAAATTGCCGCTGCCTCCGCCCGGCCGAGGTCAAGCCGAGCATTCCGGGAGCTCCTCCTCGCCGTGCGAGGAATTGTCACGGGAGGCTTGGAATCACCGCCGATGTACCGTTTCCTCCCGCTCCGGCCGCCGGCGTCCGAACACCAGTGCGTCACCGACCGGCCATCCCGGCCTCTGCCGTCCCCTTCAGCGCGCTTTAGGTGAGGTCCTGGTCCTCCGCGACCTTCCCTCTCCTCTTCCCTCTCTCTGGTTCGGCGTAGTCGCCTTCGCTCGTCGCCGGCCGCCGCTTGGCGCCGTCATCCCCACCACCCCGATGACCACTAGCTAGCGGCGCCGCCGTTCTAGACCCCCCCATAGGATGCCGTTTAGAACGTGCCCGTCCGTTCCGGCGCCGCGGTCACCGCGTCGGCCACGCCGGTCGTGGCTTTGACCACGCGCGCGTGCTCGACCGGTCGTGCCTCGGCCTGGGCCGGCACTGGGCCGGCCGTTTCGGCCTCCACCCCGGCCTGCGCCCTAGCCTGGGCCGGCCAAAGGCCGGGCCTCTCGGGCTGGTGGCCGGCCTGCACCCTGGCCTGGCCGGCTCAAGGCCGGCCTGCCAGGGAAGGGTTTTCCCTTTTTGAATTGTAAACTGAAAGTAAAACTTTTGTATCTTTTCGAATATTGATCCAAAAATTGCAAATTAAATATGAAAATGCTCAGAAAAACATTTCCTATCTTTGGGTAACATTGTCTTGCCCTTTTGAATAAATATCCAAAAATTATGAACTAAATATCCAAAAATTATGAACTAAATTGTGAATTCCTAAATTGGCATAAATGATAACGATTTGGGAAATTTCATAACTCATCGAATAATTATCCAAAAATTATGAACTAAATATCAAAGTGATCAACATGTCAAACGCTATCAAACCGTGCACTTATCACATCATGATCACAAATATTTATTTGATGTTATTCACAATTGAGTAAATGATTTAAATCCATTTAATTATTTAATTTGCTATTTATTCATCGGTGCCCCAAAAATTTAAAAATAAAATACCAAATTGATCGGAATGACAAACCCTACCCATTTCATGTCATGTTCATGCACATTGAGCCACTTCTTTAATAATTTAATAATTTATGAAGAATGCGGTCACTAAGATAAATATGGAGTTGTGTCCAAATAATTGCACTAATTATTTGGAGCTCCATTTAATTTGTTATATCATTTAAATGTTGATATCCTTGCATCAATTTGACATGTCATCATGTGGTTGCGCATTGCACCTTGTGCTCTTGTGATTTATGTGTTCTTTGTATTTCTTTTGGGTATCGATAGATTCCGGAGTCGAGGGTCTCTCTACTACCCCGACGAACATTACTACACGCCCCGGCAGCAAGGCAAGAGATAACCTAACCTTCTTGGCATTCTAGAATCCTATGATTTTTATCAACTTATTTTATCCACCATAATATTGCATGCGATTCAAATGTCTCTTTTGATCAAGATATAGAGAATCCTATGATTGCATGTTTTTCCCCGAGCCAATCACATGTATCCCTACCTATGAACCCTAGTGTTGATGTGTTGGCCGGATACAAATATAATTGTTGGTTATATGCTTAGCCATGCTTAGAAATGCTTAGTTGAAATACTAGTTATGTCCGTTATTGAATCCCATATTTTTGATGTTGATGGAATGATTCGGGCATGGTGGATAATTGTGATGCTTAATTAAAATGCTAAGACGGCTTGGGTGAGTTGCCATCGGGGATGGTGTTTTGCCTCACTCTAGCCCCTAGGTGCGAGTTCTTTACCTCTTGAACCAAGACGAGCGTGCTGCCATTGGTGGGTGTATGGGCGCCTTACTGACCGAATAATTTGTGAGGGGCTTGTCAAGGGTCCTCTAGTTCGAGTTTTCCATTTGCCGTGTGTGTGAGCGGAAAAAGAATTGATGAGGATGGTGGTGTTTAGGATGTGACGGTGGGGCAGGGCGCTGGGAGCGCTGAACCTGTCCTTCCGCCACTGATGGTCCTTGAGTAAGCCTCATGCATTGTAAAGGTCTAACCGCGCCCGCTCGCCGGCCTTCCCCGGAAGAGGGCCAACTAGGTGAGCCGGACGGTACCAATGGGTAAAATAGTACACCCCTGCAGGGTTAATCTTTTCGAAAAGCCGTGTCCACGGTTATGGACAACTTGGGAATAGACGATAAGATCATAGAGAATATTAACCTAATTGATATGGCAGCTAAAGGTTGCATAATCAACGTGTGACAAAGGTTCATTTCCTCGAGGGTGATTCGAGGGGGTGCCTTGGTGGAGATGAGTGGGTTTGGCTACAAGTAGGTTCGCCGAGAACCGAAGATGAAAATGTTACTCTCTTATCCCCTTTTGAAAAGTATTCTGAGTAGACGACGCCTCGTGTCATTTATGTCTTTTATTGAAAACTGGCTTTATGCAAAGAAACAAGTACACATATAGCTTTAGAGCCTCCGTCAGTCATTGGGCCTATATCGCCCTACTAAACTTGCGAGTACATCGTACTCAGTCTCTCTTTGCTGCCTCTATGATTTTGTATTTCAGAGGAGGACGACACCGAGCAGCTAGGTGGGTTCTTCGTTGACGTCGACTACTAGTCTGGGGTTCCCAGGTGGCAGCTTGGGACCGTGGAACAAGCTGGTTGGGAATTGTTTATCTGTAGGCCTCTTAGGCCATAATTTGCTTTTTGTTGTTAGACAACACTACCCGCTTCCGCTTGATGAATTGTTGGATCCCTGATCCTTTTTATGTGTAATATTTGTATTCTTCTCATTATATGAGTTGCTATATGTTTTGTGTCGTAGAGTCATGCAATGTGCCAGTTTGTTCCACAAGCTGTCTTGATCTCTCTACTATACGGGGTAGTGATGTCTGTTGCACAAAGCTTCACTGTATAGTTTTGGGGTCGGGGCGCTACAAGTTGGTATCAGAGCAGGACTGCCTGTAGGAAACCCTTTCTATTGGTCGATGTCGAGTCTAGTTCGTGAAAATTATTTTTAACCTAAAAATGAGTTGTGAAAACCTTCTCAGGATTCTTTTTACTCCTTACCCAATTCACTCTGATCTCGGTGCCATCTTACCTCTATTTGATTTTAACGGTTTTCTGATCGTCAGCAACTTCTAAATCTCTAGGATCACGGGGTTGGGTTCTATCTTTAGTTAGTGGTTAACTTTGCTCGTCTGCCAATTTCTAAAGCCGAAGAAAGGAAGTGTTGCGGATCGTCAAGAAATTCTTTGCTTTAGCCCAAGATCTTGAACCAAAGGTCCCGGATTGTGCTAGGGCTCAGGTGTAATGATTCATGAGGGTTGTCGCCCTTGTGAGCATTATGCTATTGTGGGTCCCAGTACATGAAGCTGATCTTTAACCCGAGATCTTTTCCGTTGAACCCTGGTACTAATGGTTAAACCCTACATCAGTTTGGCAAAAATTTAAGTTAGTCTTCAAAACTCGAGGTTGCAGCCGTAATTGGTTTCCTCGACAATGCTCTTCTTCGTCACTAGCTTTAGCTAGGCTCTCTGTCATGGAATCATCTGAATCACGACGGGATTGCTCTTAGCGAGTTTTTCCATCAATACTGGTGATTCCTCCAATAGCACCCGCTCATGAAACCCTTTCGGCACTAGTTGTCGGAAGAGTGATAACAAAGACTTCGGCATATCTTGGATTGTTGTTAGCCCGTTCCTTACTCTAAATCAGTTGTCAAATCTCTCCATCTACCGGTGTTTCCCAATCAGGAATCAGTTGTGCTTCAGTGATTGGAGTACATGCTGGTGCAATATTCCCTTAGTAATCGTGACCCCATGGAATCCCCCAAATCTAGCTCTAGTTCTGGAGCTTGACGCTATAGCCCATGTCTTGCAAATCTAGTTACATTGCATTGCGGCTAACTCCCGCAAGTTCCTTCCATACCTGCTAGGCCGAAGTATCTGCACACCTATCCAACTCTGAACCTCAAGCAGAACTGATGCTTGGTGGTTTACTAAGAGCATGACCTAGATCTTTTAGTAAAACCGATGAGTTCGGTGTTGTGGGTCAAGCACCTCACCGCAAGGTCGTTTGACGAAATCCCTTCAATCCCCACTATCCATGTGTATCATGGGTAGTTTATCCTAATAGTTCCCCTAAGGTCCTTTCTCTGTCTTCAAGTATGATTTTCGCTTGAGGATTGATTGAAGGCTATTCTGAAGCCGGAGTGTGATATCTAGAACCTCAAGGAGAACATCACCACGGAGTTGCTAAATATCTCTCGTTTAATCCTCCTACCCCATCTATCTCGTGGCAATATCTCGTTATCAGGTTTTACCTCTCTATCTAAATGTGGGGTCAATGCCATACCTATCCTTCCTAGGTGAATCCAAGGTTTTTGCCCAATCACACGGATGTTAGGTCAATTCGTCAGTCCCGTTAGGACCGAGCTCCCAACTCTATGGAAACATGGGTGTGTCAAAAGCGTGGAGTCCAGAAATTGTCCTATCCTCGACTCGACCTTTGTTTGGTCAAATCGTTCCTTTTTCCTAATTGGCTTATAGTTGTGGGCAAAGTTTCCTTTTGTCTGTCACCTTAAGCTACCTCCTATCCTTCCGCCATTTTGGCATGTCTTGTTGGTTAGCCCAATCATTACAACAAGGAAGATCATCGTGAGATCGGGAAGACCGTGGGAGATGTGTGTTGTCATGTTCCCCTCATCCCTACTTCTACTCTAGAATCTCGGGACGAGATTCCTGTAAGGGGGGTAGATTTGTAACAGCCCCAGATTAGTACCCTAAAATATGGGCCAAATTTTCACTTTTTGTTTTGCATTGCATCATGGCATCCATCTAAAATTGCTAATTTAAAATAAAGCAACACTTGGAAAATTAAAAACTAGGGAAGCAAAACCCTTCCAAATTTTCCAAACCAAATACAATACTCAAATTGGTAAAATCAATTGTTCTTGAGTCTCCAAATTGTTCAGGAAACTCAAGGATATATTTTGTAAATAATTGCCAAAGGCTAAGTCCTTAAAAATCTTTTAAATAAATTTGAGAATTCAATTTGGTTCAATTCAATTTATATTTTTGGAACCAAGTTAAACTTCCCCAAAATTCAAAATAAAAATATGGGGTGCTTCATTATTATAATATGAGCCTCCATAAATATTTTCATAATTTATTGAAATGTTTAAATGCTCCAAATAAATCTATTTTAGAAATTATCAGAAATGCCCTATTTAAACTCCAAGAACAAATGTGGTGCAAAACATTTTATTTTGCCTCACCAATTTTTTTGAGCACCTAAAGGATAAGTGGAGCCCACATAATTTTTGGCAAATTTTATAAAATTGTTTAAAGGCCCCAATTAAATCCATAAACAGCTCTTGGACCTTTTTGTAATTATTTTAAATGGGCCAGGGGGGGTTTCGTGAAGACAGCGTCTTCTCCACACTGTGGCCACAGTGGCCGGCGCCCCATGCCGCCGACGCCCGCTTGCTGTCCCCATGCCGCGGTGGCCCCCCTTAGGGATAAGGAGGCGCCCGACGACCTACTCCCTCCCCTCTCTCCTTGCTCCCTCTCGGCTCGCCGAACCCTAACCCTAAACCTAGCTCGAGGGAGCCGCCCGCGCGCCGCTCCATCGCCGTCAAATCGCCGCTGCCTCCGCCCGGCCGAGGTCAAGCCGAGCATTCCGGGAGCTCCTCCTCGCCGTGCCGCTCCTCCCCGTGCGAGGAATTGTCACGGGAGGCTTGGAATCACCGCCGATGTCCCGTTTCCTCCCGCTTCGGCCGCCGGCGTCCGAACACCAGTGCGTCACCGACCGGCCATCCTGGCCTCTGCCGTCCCCTTCAGCGCGCTTTTGGTGAGGTCCTTGTCCTCCGCGACCTTCCCTCTCCTCTTCCCCCTCTCTGGTTCGGCGTAGTCACCTTCGCTTGTCGCCGGCCGCCGCTTGGCGTCGTCGTCCCCGCCACCCCGATTACCACTAGCTAGCGGCGCCGCCATTCTAGACAGCCCCCATAGGACGCCGTTTAGAACGCGCCCTGCCTGCGCGTCCCCGCATGCCGGGTTCCGCCGTGCCCGTCCGTGCCGGCGCCGCGGTCACCGCGTCGGCCGCGCCGGTCGTGGCTTTGACCACGCACGCGTGCTCGACCGGTCGTGCCCCGGCCTGGGCCGGCACTGGGCCGGCCGGTTCGGCCTCCACCCCGGCCTGCGCCCCAGCCTGGGCCGGCCAAAGGCCGGGCCTCTCGGGCTGGTGGCCGGCCTGCACCCCGGCCTGGCCGGCTCAAGGCCGGCCTGCCAGGGAAGGGTTTTCCCTTTTTGAATTGTAAACTGAAAGTAAAACTTTTGTATCTTTTCGAATATGGATCCAAAAATTGCAAATTAAATATGAAATTGCTCAGCAAAACATTTCCTATCTTTGGGTGACTTTGTTTTGCCCTTCTTAGTAAATAAACTTGCTGTTTAATGATGAATTCCTAAATTGGCATAAATGATAACGATTTGGGAAATTTCATAACTCATCGAATAATTATCCAAAAATTATGAACTAAATATCAAAGTGATCAACATGTCAAACGCTATCAAACCGTGCACTTATCACATCATGATCACAAATATTTATTTGATGTTATTCACAATTGAGTAAATGATTTAAATCCATTTAATTATTTAATTTGCTATTTATTCATCGGTGCCCCAAAAATTTAAAAATAAAATACCAAATTGATCGGAATGACAAACCCTACCCATTTCATGTCATGTTCATGCACATTGAGCCACTTATTTAATAATTTAATAATTTATGAAGAATGCGGTCACTAAGATAAATATGGAGTTGTGTCCACATAATTGCACTAATTATTTGGAGCTCCATTTAATTTGTTATATCATTTAAATGTTGATATCCTTGCATCAATTTGACATGTCATCATGTGGTTGCGCATTGCACCTTGTGCTCTTGTGATTTATGTGTTCTTTGTATTTCTTTTGGGTATCGATAGATTCCGGAGTCGAGGGTCTCTCTACTACCCCGACGAACATTACTACGCACCCCGGCAGCAAGGCAAGAGATAACCTAACCTTCTTGGCATTCTAGAATCCTATGATTTTTATCAACTTATTTTATCCACCATAATATTGCATGCGATTCAAATGTCTCTTTTGATCAAGATATAGAGGATCCTATGATTGCATGTTTTTCCCCGAGCCAATCACATGTATCCCTACCTATGAACCCTAGTGTTGATGTGTTGGCCGGATACAAATATAATTGTTGGTTATATGCTTAGCCATGCTTAGGAATGCTTAGTTGAAATACTAGTTATGTCCGTTATTGAATTCCATATTTTTGATGTTGATGGAATGATTCGGGCATGGTGGATAATTGTGATGCTTAATTAAAATGCTAAGACGGCTTGGGTGAGTTGCCATCGGGGATGGTGTTTTGCCTCACTCTAGCCCCTAGGTGCGAGTTCTTTACCTCTTGAACCAAGATGAGCATGCTGCCATTGGTGCGTGTATGGGCGCCTTACTGACCGAATAATTTGTGAGGGGCTTGTCAAGGGTCCTCTAGTTCGAGTTTTCCATTTGCCGTGTGTGTGAGCAGAAAAAGAATTGATGAGGATGTTGGTGTTTAGGATGTGACGGTGGGGCAGGGTGCTGGGAGCGCTGAACCTGTCCTTCCGCCACTGATGGTCCTTGAGTAAGCCTCATGCATTGTAAAGGTCTAACCGCGCCCGCTCGCCGGCCTTCCTCGGAAGAGGGCCAACTAGGTGAGCCGGACGGTACCAATGGGTAAAATAGTACACCCCTGCAATGTTAATCTTTTCGAAAAGCCGTGTCCACGGTTATGGACAACTTGGGAATAGACGATAAGATCATAGAGAATATTAACCTAACTGATATGGCAGCTAAAGGTTGCATAATCAACGTGTGACAAAGGTTCATTTCCTCGAGGGTGATTCGAGGGGGTGCCTTGGTGGAGATGAGTGGGTTTGTCTACAAGTAGGTTCGCCGAGAACCGAAGATGAAAATGTTACTCTCTTATCCCCTTTTGAAAAGTATTCTGAGTAGACGACACCTCGTGTCATTTATGTCTTTTATTGAAAACTGGCTTTATGCAATGAAACAAGTACACATATAGCTTTAGAGCCTCCGTCAGTCATTGGGCCTATATCGCCCTACTAAACTTGCGAGTACATCGTACTCAGTCTCTCTTTGCTGCCTCTATGATTTTGTATTTCAGAGGAGGACGACACCGAGCAGCTAGGTGGGTTCTTCGTTGACATCGACTACTAGTCTGGGGTTCCCAGGTGGCAGCTTGGGACCGTGGAACAAGCTGGCTGGGAATTGTTTATCTGTAGGCCTCTTAGGCCATAATTTGCTTCTTGTTGTTAGACAACACTACCCGCTTCCGCTTGATGAATTGTTGGATCCCTGATCCTTTTTGATGTGTAATATTTGTATTCTTCTCATTATATGAGTTGCTATATGTTTTGTGTCGTAGAGTCATGCAATGTGCCAGTTTGTTCCACAAGTCTTGATCTCTCTACTATACGGGGTAGCGATGTCTGTTGCACAACGCTGCACTGTATAGTTTTGGGGTCAGGGCGCTACAGCTCTACCGCTCCATGATAGGTTCATTGCTTTACCTTTGTGCATCTAGACCCGATATTGTGCTGAGTGTAGGTGTGTGTGCAAGGTATCAAGCGGCTCCTAAAGAAAGCCACATGTTGGTTGTCAAGAGAATCCTACGATATTTAGTTCATACCCCAAGGTTCGGTTTGTGGTACCCAAGGGATTCTTATTTCACTCTTCGTGGGTTCACGGATTCGGATTGGGCCGGTGATCAAGATGATAGGAAATCAACTTCCGGGGCTTGCCAATTCCTTGGTAGGTCCTTGGTGAGTTGGTCTTCTAAGAAGCAAAATTGTATTTCACTCTCCACCGCCGAAGCCGAGTATGTGGCCGCCGCTAGTGCACGCACACAATTGTTATGGATGAGGCAAACTTTAAAGGAATACGGTGTTAATTGTGACAAAGTGCCTCTTTTGTGTGACAATGAGAGTGCTATCAAGATCGCCTTTAACCCGGTGCAACACTCAAGGACCAAGCATATTGAGATTCGTCATCATTTCATTCGAGATCATGTTGCCCGTGGAGACATTGAGCTAGCTTATGTGCCAACCAAGGACCAACTTGCGGATATTTTCACGAAGCCACTTGATGAAGCAAGATTCACTTATTTGAGGAATGAGCTAAATATCGTGGATTCGAGGAGTTTGGCTTGACCATCTTGCATACACACCTATAGTTTCAACTTCTATCTTGGTTTAGGTGTAGGCATGAATTTAGGGGGAGTGTTGTCCTAATAAATTGGGCTCTCCCTCCCCCCAATATGCCTATAGTAAAAAAAATATTATTTATCTCTATTTTCATTTCATGAATTGTGAGCTTAAATGACGAGTATTGGTTATGGACCCAAGATATATCTTCGCGGTGCCATGCCATAAACTCATACATGGTGGCCTAGGCCACCGACCTCTTCCTAGTGAAGAGTTGGTTCTTTTGAGATTTTATTGGATTTTATTTGCAAATCTTTTGTTCTTATGGAAAACTCACTCAATCTTGGCCTTTATTGTTTTTGGCTTTTGCAAGTTGAGTGTGAAGTACCATCCCAGTTTGTGTTGTCTATCCCAAGCCTCTCCTTGCCCCAAAACTTGCTCCTCTTGCCACATACATGTCCAACACTCAAAACTGGCTTTCCTGAGGTGTGGGGGCCAGAGACTCCGGTCTCGGCATTTTCCAGAGGGGTCCTAAAGGGAGTCGGGGTGGGGAGTTGAAATCACAACTCTCTCACCACCCCCGACCCCTACCTCTCCCCCTGCCGCCGCCCTCACCTGGTGAAGCTCCTCCGGCCGCTCCCCGCCGCCGGAATCCGCCGTCCAGCCGGCCTCCCCTTCTCTCCAATGTTGGGGAACCTCCTCCCCACCATTGGTGACCTCCACCATGTCGAGCAGCGGTACCTCTCTCTCTCCCTCTCTAGGTTTCCTCCTAGATCTTGGATAGAGTGTGTAGTGTTGCTCCCTATGGTGTAGAATCTCTTGCTGGCATGTTTTCATCTCAATGTATCAATTCTAGCATCTTTAGCATCGAATTTTGACCTAACCCTAGATTCTCAGCCTCAGGGCCGGAGACTCCGGCCTGTCCCAGGCCGGAGACTCCGGTGTGGACGGAATCTCCGGCCCCTGAGACCGGATCGAATCTCCGGTGTAGATCAAGTTTGTGTGCTTTTGATTCTCCAATTGATGCATTTTTTGTTTCCTTGGACATGTATGCTTATCCCTGCTACCTCCTATCTGTTTACTCACAGGATCCTCACAGCGTCTCAAGAAAATCACTCACAACCCCAATAAGGTGACCCAGAAAGAAAAGAGGGGCTCTAGGGCTTATTTGGATCGGACCGAGGATGGCCGTTTGGTTCAGCGTGACAAAGGGGCAGAGGCTAGAGAGGCTGTGCAGAGAAGAGCTGAAGAAGAATTCCTTGCTAGAGAGAGGGCCAAGAAAGCAAAGTTTGACAATTTGACCACCCTTAGTGGGTTGAACAAATCTGAGTTCCGTGCTATGAGGTCACAGCCATTCTTTGATATGCCGCGAAACTCCTCCAACCCTCACTTTTGGAGAAAGGAGCAAGAGATTGTGATGAATGAAGTGTATGCCAAGCTCTCGGGTCCTAACAAGGTTTGTGTGCAAAAGGTGCTTAATCTTTCCGCTCTTAGCACCAAACCTTATTTCCAAGAGGCCGTGTGGATTGTCCGCAAGCTTGGGTTGGAGCACCTCATGACGCTTCAACAAAACTATGACATCAACTTGGTGCACCAATTCTTTGCTACCGTTCAGTTTGGAGAAGATGTAGATGTCAAGTTGACTTGGATGACCGGGCCGATGAAGTGTGAGTCCTCTATGACTCGGTTCGGTGAATTACTTGGCTATGTGTTCCGCAAGGGTGAAGCCTCCCAAGGAAGAATCATGCATACGGAAGGAGTTCATTATGACAAAAACAAGATGACACCACTTTATCTCCACAAGTCCGCTGTTGGCTCCAACAAGGATCTTCTTCCAACTTTCAATATCCTCCTTCGCATGTTTAGAAGCAATATTGCACCTCAAGCCGGGAATGTGGATGCAATTCGTGGAGGGCTTGTCAACCTTCTTGTTCATTCCTATGAGGTGCTTCAAGCCGGAGTTAATTGTCAAGGTTATGAGATTGACGTGATGGATTTCATCAAATGCGAGTTGCATTGGGCGGTGCATGAGATGAAAAATCCTATCTATGGACCTTATGTGATGATGCTGATCCTTGATCAAGTGCCGCAACTCAACCGTGAGCTTTTCACCATTCACAAGGCGGGCGCACTTCAAATCCTCAAGCATGACAAGCCTTCTTCTTCAAGTGGTCCCTCTCGTGTTCCGTTTGCTTCAAGTGAAGAAGAGGAGGAAGAAGATGTGGCACCCGTCCGTAGGAGGAGTAAGAATGCCGACCCTCCCTCATGGGTTAGCAAGGGCAAAGATGATGTGCAAAGGAGGATAAAGAAGCTTAGTTGGTTTGAAAAGATGATGCTTCGCATGAATGTGTGCCTCCACCGGGAACACTACGAAGGTTACAAGGAAAGGAAGCTAATCATCTCCAATCAAAATAAATTGTTCAAGGAATTGGAGAAAAAGAGGGACAAGACTCCTCCTCCCCCTCGCATTGGCAAGGCAACGGGAGAATCTGATGATGATGAATCCTCCGGTAGTGAACCGGCCATTCCCTATGATGATTGGCATGCAAAGCAATTCCCTTGGTCAGATTTTGATTTTGAGGAAGTGTCCTCCCATATGCCTTCTTCCTCACGCAACACCGGAAAGGCTCCAATGCCTCAAAGGGAGATTGAAGAAGATGAGGATGCTAGTGGATCGCAATATGATGAGTATGATGATGATGATGACGCCACCGACGAGGACTCCGAGTGATCTCTTTGGGGACCGTTAGCATCGCCTTTCTTCCTTTTTGGTGTCTCGATGCCAAAGGGGGAGGAATGGTTCTAGTAGGTTTTCCGTGGGATTTGCATGGGTCGGGGCACAAGCATTTGCTTTTATCATTCCTTAAGAGCTTGTGTTCCTTTTATTTCGTGTGTTAAACTTTGTGTTGAACTCTATTCCATTTGCTTCTTTTATGTGTGAGATGTGTGGATCTTGTGGTTGTTAAGGAGACATGATATCGGTTTTTATCTATGGTTGAATTATTTGTGAGGTGAAATATGCTTTGGAATTATCTTTTATTCTCACTCACAAGGTATGGTTGCTAACATTATCATCAACCCCTCTATATCATGTTCCTTATGTTTGCAAATGATTGTGTCCTTGGGTATATCATGTCCTATTTTATTTGTGGCATTCTCCCCTATATGTGGGTTTCCTCTCATATGTGTAACTTGTCTAATATGCACACATTTAGGGGGAGATGCTATTTGTCACATGATATGATCCGATTATTTTGCAAATCCTAGTGTTGTCATCTAACACCAAAAAGGGGGAGATTGAAAGAACATTTCCTAAACCCTATTTGTTTTGTGTGTTAGTTAACAACACTAATGATTATCTAATATGATGCTAAGTGATGCAGGTTAATTGATATATTTCTACCTTTAGCTTCACTCACCAAAAAGCGAAGAAATGGCAAAGTGTTCTTGCTGCAGGAATTTTCCTGGCCGGAGTTTCCGGCCTGTCAGGCCGGAGTCTCCGGCCCCTGGATTTTCCTGCCCTCTGGCCAGCGTGTGGTGCGGTACTGGATACCCCTCCGGAGTACCACCGGAGGGTGTTCGGAGTCTCCGGGAGGCCGGAGTCTCTGGCCCTTGCGACCGGAGTCTCCGGCCAGTCCTGCGTCCTCGACTTTTCTCCGCCCGGGTGCGGAGTCTCCGTCCTGCACCGGAGTCTCCGGTCCTCCAGACCGGAGTCTCCGGCCCTCCCTGAAGCAAGCGAAGTGTGGTGCGCCACTGTATGGGTGTCCGGAGGAACCCCGGAAGGAGACCGGAGTCTCCGGCCTACCCCGGAGTCTCCGGCCCACTTAGGCCGGAGTCTCCGGCTTAAGTGACCTCCAACGGCTACAATTGGCAGAGGGGTATAAATACCCCTCCACCTACCTCAGGACAGCTAGCTCGTCCAGCATTTCTGAACCCTAATATTTGAGAGCTCAAAATCACAAGATCTCCCAATTCCTCCGTCCAAACGCGTTGATCTTCGGAGGATTGAAGCAGAAGACCCGGATATACATCTTCACCAAGCCGTTCTTCATTTCCCCCTCGTTCACTCGAGGATTCTTGTTTCTAGGGTTAGCTTTGTGTTACCCTAGATTCTTGTGCTCATTTGTTGTTGTATTTGTGACAGTGTTGTCGATTTGGGAGCCCCCAATTCAGTTGTGGGTGTGTGCCCCAAGAACCGTGTAAGGGCTCCGGATTCCGCCTTGAAGGACTCCGAATAGTGGAAGGTGAACCAAGCCTTTGTGGCAAAGTTCATCGGAGAATAGGGTGAGGCCTTTGTGGCGTTGAGTAGGCCTTTGTGGCGAGCTCACACCCCTCCAACGAGACGTACTCCCTTAACAAGGAGGAACTCGGGAATACATCCTTGTCTCCGCGTGCTTCCCTTCGGTTACCTCTTTCCATCTATCTTGTTCTTGTTTGTGCTACTTGCCTAGTTGTAATTGCTATCTTGTCATATAGGTAAATTCATCGTAGATGCATATCTAGATAATTTACCATTTTGCCAAGCCTAAAATTGAAAAAGACTAAAATTTGCCGTAGCACCTATTCACCCCCCCTCTAGGTGCCCATACGATCCCTTTCAGATGGCAGCAAGTAAAAAGCTCTCGAAGAGAGAAAGCCCAATCCTCTATGTGGCAAGAGGACAAGCTCAAGTGGTATGTAACGTATAAGTGGAAAACGTTCCCGAGGGCGGCAATGGATATCACTAGGCATAGAGATTTATTAAACAACACGTTGCATATCTTGTCAAGTTTTAATCTTCTTTAGGGCGGAGCCATAACTAGGCATAGCTAAATAATTAGAATACAACCCCTTATGATGGATCATGTGGCCAATTTAATGACTTGCACAAGAATTATTAAGACATAAAGTCCCACCATAGCATTACACTCTAAGGTCCCCGACACTACTACGCACATAATATAATTGCATTTCTCCGTCTTAGGCTTAGTTGTCCTCCCAAGTCTTCCTCAATTCATTACACTATGTTTTTCTCCTATGAGCCCTTAAAGGTGAAGTGTTGTGCAGTCGACGTTCGCACAACACCATCATAGAATCACATAGAAGATAAACTCTTGAAAAAATACCAACACATGTTATATATAAATCATTGCCAATTCATCCTATGCCCTCAGAAACATATGGGAACTACTCACAACATGCAAACATGATCATAATCAGTGGCATAAAGGGTACAACACAATCTGAAATAAATACTTCACCACCAAATAATGACAAGTACCCAATGACAAACATGAATTGGAGCACAAGACAATGATCTAGGGTAAAGCAACTCTCAAACTATGAGGGGAACGGAGTGGATCACGGAGATGGTGATGGAGATGGTGCTGGTGATGGTGATGATGGTGATGTAGAGGCCTCCTCCCACGCCAAGGAGGAGAGGTGATGATGATGGCGGTGATTTCCCCCCTCTCCGGAGTTCCGGAGCAGCAGGATCTGACCCCCTTCGGAGAGAATCAAGAGCTCCGCCACCGCCACGACCTTAGATAATTCGGGAAAAATTAGGGCGTCCCTTTTCGGAGAAGACGAAGGTGTTGGTAAAAAGCCCCTCGCGAGGAGGTGCTCGAGGCGACGTTTGATGGGTCCCACGCGGCCAGGTACATGGGCCGCGTGGGCCCACCTAACTTGGCCCTCGTGGCCCTCGTGTCTTCGGTCTTCTGCCCACTACCCTTCTCCTGATGAAAAACTGGCGTGGTATTTTTCCTTTAATTATTTGGGTTCGCGAAACTCCTGAAACAATAAAAACAAGAAAAGGGGGGTATTCTGCCTCCCAGATATTAAATGCCAAAAATAGGGACTTTGTATGAAAATCCCATAAATCATCCAAAACATGCAAAACATTGATATAACAGTGCATATAACATTCCCATATGATAATATAAGGTATAAAAATGATGATATAAAATGCACGTATCAACTCCCCCAAGCTTAAACCTTTACTCGTCCTCGAGTAAATAAGGACATAGATCATTGCATGCATCGATGGACTTATGGTTGATAAATAAATACAGGCATTGTATCATCATCATATTCAGTTGCAATGTAAGATTAATGAACTAAAACTCATACACATGAGGGCAACATAGGTAGAAGCTCTAGCAATCACCCCTTACTTTTGAAAGCAAATAACCATTATATGTTGGACAACTGAATCGTACTACTTTTCCCATGCTTTTGCTCTTTATGGCAAGCATTTGAATGATTAGGGTTAAATGTGAAAGCAAATATGAGTAGTGGCCTTGATAAAGTAAAGGTTAGATGTCTCATGCCCCTTGAATACAAGTAGCTACACCATGATTACTCACCTTGGGAAACAAAGCAAGTTTAAGTTATCTATCATTGTAAGTAATAATGGTATTATCAAGAGCCTCAACTGGGGTACCTCTTGTCCCATGATATGGATCAAGCCCACATCAAAACAACAAGACAAACAAACATAATGAACAACCTCAACACCCTTTTTATTTACCACTTGATATAGCTTTTATTGTAGGGTGTATCACAGAAAGTTCAAAATAGCATGTAAGTAAATTTCCACCATGAATGATGCATGGCTTAGATTAGCGGCCCAGGTTTCTCTCTAACCATTTATACTAACTCATTTAAACTTACTCTATTTCCACATTATTTCATCATGATAGGCATCCATAAACAAAAGTACATGATATCAACTAAATAAATGATGGAGCATGTTGAAAGCTTTGCATGTGACAGCACATATGGGCTAACTCCCAACCTTAAACATTTATCAAGCCACTATCATCATAATATTAATCACAATGGTTCATGTTTATTATTTGATATTTTGATGATATAATTTCACAGTTGTCCAACATACTCAAGTTAATCAAGTCAAAGGCAAGATGTGACTGAAACCTCTAAACATGCCACGCTCACTTGCATGAGTGTTACCCATAAATCTCCAAAACAAGAGAACCATGGATGACACCATACTTTAATATTCATTGATAAACCACAAGATAGGGATACATGATAATGCTCTATGAGCTCACACAAGCTTGAACGAAATTGATAACTAAACGATAAAAGCAAAACACACCTTGACTAGATAGATAAAAGAGACTAATAAAAAGAGAAAGACTAGGTGGAACTCCCCCAAGCTTGACATTCTGCCAAACTCTCCTTTGCTGCAACTTCCTCCTTCTCGTATTCTTCCTCCCATTCAGCCATCTTCCATGGGAAGGGTCTTCCATCACGGAAAGATGTAGGTGGATTATTATACCTGAGGGTGGCAGCCGCTGCAATCTTCTTGAAGCGTTCTTCATACTCGCAATTCTGGTTTTCTACATCCCACATGAAGCACTAGATCTTCTCTAACTTGTCGATGACGTACTTGTACCTATCTTCCAGATCTTCAAGTCTCTCCTTGTACTCTTCAACCTTCTTCTCCAACTCCAGGTTCATGAAGTGATGGGCATCAAGGCTGCGATGAACTACAGTCCCATAACTGAAGGTCTTGTCTTCCAGCTCGTCCAGTCTTTCCTCCATGGTACCGGTGGTCTTGGGAGTTCACCTCCTCCACGAGCATCACCCCTTCCTTGAAGCACACGGTCTTCTGAGGCGCCATCACGGAGTTGAGGTAGTGGTTCACAAAACCCTCCTTGGGAGAGCTCTCCCCCTCAAGATTGGATCCGGAGCAAGACATGGCTAAAACCTGACAGACAGAAACAACAAGAAACAAAGATCGCTCGAGAACGCTCGGTGCGAGATTAGATCGTCGGAGAGGGGTATATATTGAGAGTTTTTATGTCAAGACGGAGCGTCGGGATCGAAAACGAGGCGAAAAAGGTCTCCGAGGTGGAAAAGGAGTGGGCCCATGCGGCCCCTGTACTTGGCCGCGTGGGGCCACCTCTTTCCCTCCTCGGGACTCTGTTTTGTCAAGTTTTCTTTCCCCACACTTTAATTTCCATAAAAAATGACCTCCATAAAATTTCACATAATTCCGAGAAACTTTCCAATACAAAAGTTACCTTTTATTGATTTGGAGTTGCTGAAACTGCTCGACCCCCTTTTATTATTTCTTCCGATGTTTGTAAATTCAATGTTTCCAACGTTCCAACGAAGCTTTTTCCTGCAATATAATGTTTAAGACGTTGTCCATTGACCACATGAGGTTTACCTTTCGTATCACCGTAAAGACAGATAGCTCCTGAACGGTACACTTCCTGTATGACTAATGGTCCCTGCCATTTCGAGGCTAGCTTCCCTACAGAAAACTTGAAACGAGAGTTGTATAATAAAACTTGATCTCCTACTTTGAATTCTTTTCTCTTAATCTTCTTGTCATGCCAAATCTTAACTTTCTCTTTAAACATTTTAGAATTTTCATAGGCTTCATTCCTCCATTCATCTAGCAGGTTTAAATCAAGGATTCTTTTCTCTCCTGCAGTCTTAAAGTCAAAGTTTAATCGTGTAATAGCCCATCTAGCTTTATGTTCTAATTCGACAGGTAAATGACAAGCTTTCCCATAGACCATTTTTATAAGGGGACATTCCCATAGGATTTTTAAATGTAGTTCTATAAGCTCATAATGCATCATTAATTTTAAGTGGCCAATCAGACCTAGACTTATTCACTGTCTTTTCCGAAATGAGTTTAATTTCCCTATTACTTAATTCAACCTGTCCACTTGTTTGAGGGTGATAAGGAGATGCAATTCTATGGTTAACATCATATTTTGTCAATGCTTTCCTAAAAACACCATGTATGAAATGAGAGCCACCATCAGTAATTAAGAACCCAGGAACACCAAACCTTGGGAAAATGATGTCCTTAAGCATCTTCATTGCTGTGGCATGATCTGCACTTTTGGTTGGAATTTCCTCCACCCACTTTGTAACATAGTCAACTGCAACCAAAATATGAGTATGCTTTGTCTTTGAAGCTGGGAAAGGTCCCATAAAGTCAAAACCCCACACATCAAATGGTTCAAGTGGTAGAGAATAATTCATAGGCATTTCATTTCTCCTACCAATATTTCCTACTCTTTGACATTTATCACAAGATTTAACATATTCATGGCAATCTTTAAATAAAGTAGGCCAATAGAAACCAGATTGCAATACCTTTGCTGTTGTGCGATCTCCTGCATGATGCCCTCCATATGGACTATCATGACAATCTCTTATTATAGCCTGTTGTTCATGCTCAGGTATACAATGTCTAATAATACCATCTACACTTTTCTTATAAAGGAAAGGATCATCCCAAAAATAATGTCTAAGATCATAAAAGAATCTCTTTCTTTGTTGATAAGTAAAGTGTGGAGGTAATACTTTTCCAACAATAAAATTTGCATAATTAGCGAACCAAGGAGATGCAGCCTTAACACTTGATACATTAACATTTGCAAGTTGTTCATTAACAAAGCTATCATTAATAGGAATAGGATCATCAGGAATATTTTTCATTCTAGAGAGATGATCAGCTACTTGGTTATCTTCTCCTTTCCTATCAACAATGTGTAAATCAAATTCTTGCAATAAAAGTACCCATCTTATCAGTCTAGGCTTAGCAGCTTTCTTGTTCATCAAATATTTAATAGCAGAATGATCAGTATGTATTGTGACTTTGGAATTGGTGATATAAGGTCTAAATTTGTCACAAGCAAATAGTACTGCTAAAAATTCTTTTTCAGTTGTAGCATAATTTCTTTGGGCAGCATCAAGTGTTCTACTAGCATAATAAATAACATTCAGTTTCTTATCAACCCTTTGACCCAAAACAGCCCCAACAGCATAATCACTAGCATCACACATAATTTCAAAGGGCAATTTCCAATCAGGAGGTTGAATGATAGGAGCAGTTATTAAAGCTTTCTTAAAAATATTAAAAGATTCAATGCAATCATTATTAAAAGAGAAAGGAACATCCTTTTGCAAAAGATTGGTTAGTTTTTTCGATATTTTGGAGAAATCCTTAATGAACCTACGGTAAAAACCTGCATGCCCAAGAAAACTTCTTATACCTTTATATCCTTTGGGTAAGGTAGCTTCTCAATAGCTTTTACCTTGGCTGGATCAACTTCTATTCCATCTCCAGAAATTTTATGCCCTAGGACAATTCCTTCGGTAACCATGAAGTGACACTTCTCCCAATTGAGAACTAGATGTTGATCTTCACAACGCTGCAAAACTTTGTTAAGATTGAACAAGCAATTATCGAAAGAAGTACCATACACAGAAAAATCATCCATAAAGACTTCCATTATCTTTTCAATATAATCAACAAATATAGCATCATGCATCTTTGAAAAGTAGCAAGAGCATTACATAAACCGAATGGCATTCTTCTATAAGCAAATGTACCAAATGGGTAAGTAAAAGTGGTCTTTTCTTGATCGTCCTTATGGACAGGAATTTGTGAGAAACCTGAATAACCATCTAGATAACAAAAGTGAGAGTGTTTAGATAACCTTTCTAACATTTGATCAATAAATGGCAATGGGTAATGATCTTTTCTAGTTGCTTTGTTTAATTTCCTGTAATCAATGCACATCCTATAACCAACAACAGTACGTTGAGCCACAAGTTCATTCTCATCATTTGGAACAACAGTCATTCCACCCTTTTTAGGAACACAATGGCAGGACTAACCCACTTGCTATCAGCTATATGATAAATGATACCAGCTTCTATGAGTCTTATTACCTCTTTTCTTACCACTTCTTTCATTTTTGGATGGAGACGGCGTTGATAATCAAAAACAGGTTTTGCATCCTCTTCCAAATTAATTTTATGCATACATAGAGCTGGGCTTATACCTTTAAGATCATCAAGAGAGTATCCAATAGCTGGTCGATGAGCTTTTAGCACATCAAGTAGTTTCTCCTCTTCTTCAGCTGAAAGGTTAGCACTAATAATGACAGGATATATGTTCTTATCATCTAAATATGCATATTTCAAGTTGTCAGGCAAAGGTTTCAATTCAAAACTAGGATCCCCTTTAGGTGGTGGTAACACTCCTAAATTATCAGGTGGGATATGCAACTGTAACTGTGGTGGTTGTTGCCATAATATTTGTTCCAGAGCCTCTTTTTCCTCATCATTAAATGGTTCATCTTGATTAAGCATATAATGTTCTACAACATCTGTTGAAGCTACAGCTATAGGAGCAAGAGTTTCAATTATATCTTCAGAAATTGGCTCTTTTACAACATGTTTATCAGCAAATTTGGAAAAGTCGAACTCAAGTCTTTCATTATCACATTTAATAAACACTTTTTCTTTAAGCAAATTAATTTCAGCTCCAACAGTACGCAAGAAAGGTCTACCAAAAACGATAGGACAAAATGAATCTTGAGGGCAACCAAGCACAATAAAATCAGCAGGATATTTTATTTTACCAACTAGAACTTCAACATCTCTAACAATTCCAAAAGGACTAATATATTCTTTATTAGCAAGTTGAATTGTCATACCTGTCTCTTCCATAACAATAGGATCAATATCAGGCCTTATTTCAAGATTGAGAGAATATGGAATGACACTAATGCTTGACCCAATATCACATAGACCATGATAACTTGAAGTCCCAATAGAGCATGATATTATAGGTTTCCCCACCTTGTACGAATTACCTCTGATAATTTTAGTAGCATCTTCACATAGACAAACATCAACGGGATCTTCTTCATTTAATTGTTTGACAACAGAAATTTGAGTATTGACTTCCACCTGTTCATATGGCTGAGGACATCTTCTTTTACTCTTGTTAGTAACAGCAGTAAGTAATTTTTCTTAACTTGGTTCGGATATGGGGGTGGCTCAACATACTCCTCAATTCTCACAGATGACACTAGCTCTATCTGTTTAATAACTTTAGGAATAACAATAGATTGTTTAACAGGTTCAACATAAGTTTCAAACCCACTTTTAGGAATACAGATATGCTCAGAAAAAGATTTAGCTATTTCAAGTATAACATAAGGATCAAGATTAAATGTATCACTCATATTTTTAAACAAGATAGAAGTAGAGAAGCTCTCCACACATGAATATCCATAATCAAAATAAGTTTTATTACCTTTATCGAGTTCCCAGTGTCCAGTATTTTCAGAAATAGTTTTCAATAGATTCCATGCTTCTTCTTCAGTATTATTTGTAAAACTCCCACCAGATGAATTGTCCAGAATTTCCTTATGCTTCATAGGTAGCCTCACATAAAAGTTTATCAATATAAGTTTCTTTGTAAGATCATGACAAGGATTCTCACGAAGGAGTGCCTTCAGTCTCCCCCAAGCTTGATTAATACTCTCTCCCTAGATGTGGCCAGAAATTAAATATATAGCAGCGACTCTCATAAGCTTCTCTAGGAGTAAAATATTTAAGAAAGAAAATCTTCCTCAATACATTCCATTCAGTAGTGGCTTCTTCATCCAAAGACCTGAACCAAATACGAGCATTACCAGATAAAGACATAAATAATAGCTTCCTTTTCACATAGTCCTCAGAAATACCAGGAATCCTAAATAAGCCACATATTTCCTCAATCATTTCAATGTGTTCGCGTGCAGTCTTAGTTCCATCCCCTGAAAATATATTCTTTGTAACTCTTTCAACATGGCCAGTGGGAATTTTGAATCCCACTTCAGGTATCTTAGACACAGCAGTTTCAACCACTTTAGCAGTAGTGTTATAAGCACTTTCATATAGAGTAAGGTGCAGCGAGGGACGATTCTTAAATGCCATAGTATCAATGAGATAAAACAGCAAATATAATTCAGATTTCAAGTTTCCTTACCAAACTTCTTACCAATAGCGCTACGCTCCCCGGCAATGGTGCCAGAAAAGTATCTTGATGACTCCCAAGTGCAGGAGATCAATTGTAGTACCTTTCAATTAGAAAAGGTTGTCGAACCCACGAGGAGCTGAAGGTATTGGTTAGAAAGAATGATAAATAAAGCAATAAAAGATGCAAGTGTTTTTGGGATTTTTGGTTGTATAGATGCAAAAGAATAAAAATGCTTAAAATAGATGGCAGCAAGTAAAAAGCTCTCGAAGAGAGAAAGCCCAATCCTCTATGTGGCAAGAGGACAAGCTCAAGTGGTATGTAACGTATAAGTGGAAAACGTTCCCGAGGGCGGCAATGGATATCACTAGGCATAGAGAATTATTAAACAACACGTTGCATATCTTGTGAAGTGTTAATCTTCTTTAGAGCGGAGCCATAACTAGGCATAGCTAAATAATTAAACTACAACCCCTTATGATGGATCATGTGGCCAATTTAATGACTTGCACAAGAATTATTAAGACATAAAGTCCCACCATAGCATTACACTCTAAGGTCCCTGACACTAGTACCCACATAATATAACTGCATGACTCCGTCTTAGGCTTAGTTGTCCTCCCAAGTCTTACTCAATTCATTACACTATGTTGTTCTCCTATGAGCCCTTAAAGGTGAAGTGTTGTGCAGTCGATGTTCGCACAACACCATCATAGAATCACATAGAAGATAAACTCTTGACAAAATACCAACACATGTTATATATAAATCATTGCCAATTCATCCTATGCCCTCAGGAACATATGGGAACTACTCACAACGTGCAAACATGATCATAATCAGTGGCATAAAGGGTACAACACAATCTGAAATAAATACTTCACCACAAAATAATGACAAGTACCCAATCACAAACATGAATTGGAGCAGAAGACAATGATCTAGGGTATAGCAACTCTCAAACTATGAGGGGAGCGGAGTGGATCACGGAGATGGTGATGGAGATGGTGCTGGTGATGGTGATGACGGTGATGTAGAGGCCTCCTCCCACGCCAAGGAGGAGAGGTGATGATGATGGCGGTGATTTCCCCCCTCTCCGAAGTTCCGGAGCAGCAGGATCTGACCCCCTTCGGAGAGAATCAGGAGCGGAGCGAAAGAAGTCAACGAACGGAGGCCGGAAGACCAAAAGGGGGTCCCACGCGGCCAGGTACTGTAGCCGCGCGGCCCTATCCCAATTGGCCCTCGTGGCCCCGTTTGCGTTGATCCTTCGCCCAGAAGCTTCCTCGTGACCTAAAAACGCATATAAAGAGCCCCCCGATGTCCTCCGAAGGGAGAGCCGCCACACGAGAGAAACAAGAAACAGAGACCAGGAGGCTGCAGATTGGAGGGGGAAAACTCCGGCGGAGCCCTGCCGGAGAGGTCTCCTTCTTCTCCATCGACATCTTTACCGTCTCCATGATGAAGAGGGAGTAGTCCACCTCTGGACTATGGGTTGTGGCAGTAGCATATGTATCTCTCTCTCTCGAGCTTCACTAATTAGCACCGTATGAGCTGCTGAACATGATTACGGTCACCGTTGTATTACCATTGTGGTGGATCTTTCTATGAGTTAATATATGTTGAGATTGCAATGTTATATTTCAGTTATGAAAGTAGATGCATATTATGTACCCCGTTCTTGTATCCTTGTTATGATCAAGCATGTTTATGAGAGCGTGTGTGGGGGAACGTGTGCATTAGTTGGAGTAACGGGGGTGGTGAAGTGATAAGCTGACAACTTAATATCATGATCCATTGGGTGTTTACCTTACTTTGTTACCTCACTAGGGATAAACCAAAATACCATGTTGAAGGGTAGGAGGAGTGACATGCCTCTACCTAAGACTAGATCCATTATGTGTTTATTTTCACTTCATGTCATTAATCTTAAAGCTATACTCTGATGTTATCTTAATTACTAAGGTGCATGATTTAGTTCACATCTTGGTGGAGTATAAGTGAGACTAATAATCAAAAGGTCTCTATGCTAGGACGTGATGCCCATATAATTAGTAACATGTCATTAACCTTGTTTGCAATCTCATATGTTAAATCTATGTCTACTCATTTGCCACACCATATTAAAGAGAGAGTGCATGTGTGTAACCATGAACCCCGGTCTATTTTAATCATAAGAAACACCTTTCCAACCACTTTTAAGCATCTTTTACATTCAGCCATTTTAAAATCAGAAAATACAAAAACACTTTTACTTCTTGCGTTCACATATAAAAACCCCCAAAATATCATCCATCATCTTTACTATCATCCTTGCATATTTACTTACCACCATTGCATATTTATTTACTGTTTTGCATCCATTATTATCTTAGTATCATTCTCACACCTTGTGCTTGACAACCACTTGGTGAGGTTGAGGGCACAAAGCAATCTATTTGTTTGCAGGAAATCTAGAGAAGGACAAGAAGATAAAACCCACACTACTGATTCCCCGAGAGTTCGATATTAAACCCTCGAGTCACCTTCTTGGGGAAAAACTATCACTTCTACATACTCTGCACTTGGAGGCTCAACCTATCCCTAATATATTATTTTCCTTTCAGGGTATCAAGAGTACTTGTTGGCGTTGTTGAGGGAGAAGAACACTCTCATCAATCCCGTCATCAAAGGGTTTTTCTGGCGCCGTTGCCGGGGAGTCCAAGGATATCACAACAAAGTCAACTTCATCACCAACTTGTGCTAACACCTAAGCTTGGGGAGGTTGCACCTACGTGAGCATCATCTTGTTCATCTTTACCTTCAAGCATTTTATTTTGTTTTGTTTTTGTCTTGCATATCATATTTAGATTTTGGTTTGCATATTTTATTTTCAGTTTTGCATTTTGTTTTGCATTAGTTAATTCGGTTTGCATTGTTTTAGTGTCATTTTATTTTCAGTTTTGCATTAAAAATTCAAAAAAAAACACATAAAAATCTGCTAAAATGGGTGATAGGACTAAGTTGTGTGACTACACAAATACTCCAAATGATCAATTTATTGCTAAGCCTATTACCACACCGGAGATACAAGCTGATAGTTTTAGAGTGAGTATTGACTTACTACACTTGATAGCTAAGAAACAATTTGGTGATAAAAGAAAAGAAGACTATCTTGATCATCTGAATAATTTTGTCGGTATTTGCTCTGCACTAAACCTGAAGGAACCTGATATTGTGATGCCAAAATTATTTCATTTTTCATTAAAAGGAGAGGCAAGAGAATGGATACGTTCACTACCACCTGCTACAACTAAATCCTGGAAAGAATTAGAAAAGGCTTTCATTAGAAAAAATTGTCCCTCTTTTAAAGATTGGTTACATAAAAACAAACTGACCAATTCTATGGACAATAAGCAAGAAACTAGAAGTGAGAAAGTACCCCCTGCTAAAAAACAAGTTTGGGTCAAAAAGGAAAAGAAAGTTAAAGATCCCTGGCTTGATTTAGAGAATTGTAGCTTGCATGAATTAATATCTATCTTACAAAAATTTGCAAGTGATCCTTCTATTGATGTTAACAAATCTGGTTTTGGTTCCTATATTGCTAATCATGTCTTGAAAGAAAAAATTGCTAGATACAATCAAGAAGTTATGATACCACCTAAGCTTGGGGATGTGTGGATCCCCAAGGTGCTAGTAACTATTGGAAAAGAGACACACCATGCCATACTTGATCTAGGATCTAGTGTCTCAGTTTTATCTAAAGAATTATATGAATCACTTGAATTAAAGAATCTTGAAAAATGCTCTATTGGACTTGCACTTGCTGATAATACCATTAAACATGCTTTAGGAAAAGTGAGTGATGTTATGGTAGAGTTACATATGACTTTTGTACCTGTGGATTTTCTAATCATGGATATGGAGAATAAAACCTCTAGTCCTATTATTCTTGGAAGACCTTTTCTTCGTACCACAGGGGCTATCATTGATTCAAAGGAAGGGAATGTGAAGTTTCAGTTTCCACACAAGAAATGCTTGGAACACTTCCCAAGGATGAAGGGCACAACTTTTAAGCTCCCTCATGAGCTTCATCTTCGGTAAAACAACAAGTAAGTAAGCCTAGCTATATGGCTATAAAGAAAGCGCTTTACGGGAGGCAACCCGGTTGTTTTTTTATTTGGATTTTCTTTGTGTCCTCTTGCTGTAACAAGAGATTGTTTTCTTAGTTTAGTTTCTGGAATTTTTAATAAAGTGCCAAGTTTTACCCATTTTGGTTGAAAAAGTTGCTATACCTATTCGGAGATTTTATTCCTGCACAGAGTCTGTGCACGGTTTGATTTTTCATTCTTATTATGTAAATCCTAATGAGCTGAGATTTTTACTGTAACTGCAACTTTTCATTATCTGTATGCCTGAATTTTCTCAGAAGTTTTCGACAAGTTTAAGTAGGACAGAAAAATACGTTTTGCTGCTGCTGTTTTTCTGGATAGATTATGTCCCATATTGTTTTATGCATAGTTTAAACTATTGAGTTGATCCAATTGAGTTTATGAGTAGCCATACAACATTATACATTCTCTGGTCATTCATATGAATTTTAATCCATGGATTATATGCAGCAAAGAAACTTGTTTATTTATCTCTACTAATATCACCCCACAGAAAAGAGATGGGAGAAATTGTGTTTTGCAGTTTTTTCACTGGGATTGGAGGAGATGCACCATGAGTTATCCAAGGATGGTGAAAACCATAAGCTTGGGGATGTGAACATCCCCACTGAACCAAAACACTCTCGGTTTGCACACGTCTAACTTCTGTTTTTCTATCATTGCACTTTATCGCATAAACTTGGAGCTTCTTTTAGTTTGTTTTGCTTTGATTTTTATTTTGTGAGACCACCACACTATCTTTTATATATGAGAATGCTACAGGAAATTTGGGTTGAAATATCTTGCATGCTTTTATTGTATTGGGAAAAGGGATGTCTAAGTTGATTTTTAATGACACATATAGTTGCATGATTCATGAGCCTCTTTATGAGTAATAATTTGCAAATGCTTTATCATGAGCTATCTTTTATTCATGTTTTGATAATATATGTTATTTCACTTTGTTTGACATGAATTAGTTAGTTCTATGGACACTCATGCATGCATCTAGATGGTCATCTTTCTCCCTTTTGCTAGCCCAAAAATTCCAACAAGTAAAAACTTGTTTCCAACACCTTCAGCCCAAGTTTTTCCAGTGAGTCCATCATATCTACCTATTAGCTTTATGCTATTCCAAGTATGTTTATCATGTTATTTGTGTTATCTATACCTCTAAATGAAAATGAAGATGTTATTTATTGTAATGGTAAAAGTTGGTTAAAAAGCTCTCGCGAACTTGATGCACACTTTACTTTTATTGCATTAAAAAAGATGAACCATTGTGATTAATATTATGAAGATAGTGGCTTGATAAATGTTTAAGGTTGGGAGTTAGCCCATATGTGCTGTCACATGCAAAGCTTTCAACATGTTTCATCATTTTTTTAGTTGATATCATGTACTTTTGTCTATGGATTCCTATCATGACGAAATAAATGTGGAAATAGAGTTAAGTTTAAATGAGTTTGTATAAATGGTTACAGAGAAACCTGGGCCACTAATCTAAGCCATGCATCATTCATGGTGGAAATTTACTTACATGCTATTTTGACCCCTCTGTGATACACCCTACAATAAAAAGCTATATCAAGTGGTAAATAAAGAGGGTGTTGAGATTGTTCAATATGTTTGTTTGTCTTGTTGTTTTGATATGGGCTTGATCCATATCATGGGACAAGAGGTACCCCAGTTGAGACTCTTGATGATACCGTTATTACTTACAATGATAGATAACTTAAACTTGGTTTGTTTCCCAAGTTGAGTAATCATGGTGTAGGCACTTGTATTCAAGGGGCATGAGACATCTAACCTTTACTTTATCAAGGCCACTACTCATATTTGCTTTCACATTCAACTTTAATCATTCAAGATGCTATGATAGGGGAATGAGAGCTTGACACCAAGTATTACCATTGCATTCAATAACTTAAGTAGAATAGTTTGGAGGATAGATGAAACTTATGCATGCTTTACCTCTACTTATTTATATATCATTTCCAAAGTGTCCACCTTTTATATTCAGATTTTCTACACTCTATGGACCACAAGTATGCAAAAGTAAGAATGTCCATAGTACTATCTTTTATGTTGCACTTTGTGAACTATCATTGATCATCTTTTCATTTGAATACTTGATATCACTTTATAAATTGTTTGCATATTGCTACTTTTTTTGAAATAATGAATCATTTGACTTTATGTAGCAGTAGCAATCGTCTTTTATATCCATGTTTTTATTATATTGCAAAGTTCATGTTAGTTTTATCACTTTCATACTCGAGGACGAGTATGAGTTAAGCTTGGGGATGTTGATGCATCTAAAATGCATACATGAACTTTGCACTATAATAGTCATATTCCAATCATATTTGCATCATATAAGGGGTATATTACTGTTATTTAATGATTTTTGGTAATTAATAATGATTTCCCCTTTTTATGGAATTAATCCTGCGCAGGCAGAAAACCCCTATTTCTTTCCTTATTTGTTTCAGTACCTTAACGACGTCATAATGAGCTATAAATTTACGGGGGTCATTATTTTGGAAGGAGAAGATTTAGGAGCGAAAGAAGTCAACGAACGGAGGCCGGAAGACCAAAAGGGGGGGGTCCCACGCGGCCAGGTACTGTAGCCGTGTGGGCCTATCCCAATTGGCCCTCGTGGCCCCGTTTGCGTCGATCCTTCGCCCAGAAGCTTCCTCGTGACCTAAAAACGCCTATATAAAGAGCCCCCCAACGTCCTCCGAAGGGAGAGCCGCCACACGAGAGAAACAAGAAATAGAGACCAGGAGGCTGCAGATTGGAGGGGGAAAACTCCGGTGGAGCCCTGCAGGAGAGGTCTCCTAGCTTCTTATCCATCGACATCTCCACCGTCTCCATGATGAAGAGGGAGTAGTCCACCTCTGGACTATGGGTTTGTGGCAGTAGCATATGTATCTCTCTCTCTCTTGAGCTTCACTAATTAGCACCGTATGAGCTGCTGAACATGATTACGGTCACCGTTGTATTACCATTGTGGTGGATCTTTCTATGAGTTAATATATGTTGAGATTGCAATGTTATATTTCAGTTATGAAAGTAGATGCATATTATGTACCCCGTTCTTGTATCCTTGTTATGATCAAGCATGTTTATGAGAGCATGTGTGGGGGAACGTGTGCATTAGTTGGAGTAACGGGGGTGGTGAAGTGATAAGCTGACAACTTAATATCATGATCCATTGGGTGTTTACCTTACTTTGTTACCTCACTAGGGATAAACCAAAATAACATGTTGAAGGGTAGGAGGAGTGACATGCCTCTACCTAAGACTAGATCCATCATGTGTTTATTTTCACTTCATGTCATTAATCTTAAAGCTATACTCTGATGTTATCTTAATTACTAAGGTGCATGATTTAGTTCACATCTTGGTGGAGTATAAGTGAGACTAATAATCAAAAGGTCTCTATGCTAGGACGTGATGCCCATATAATTAGTAACATGTCATTAACCTTGTTTGCAATCTCATATGTTAAATCTATGTCTACTCATTTGCCACACTATATTAAAGAGAGAGTGCATGTGTGAAACCATGAACCCCTGTCCATTTTTAATCATAAGAAACACCTTTCAACCACTTTTAAGAATCTTTTACATTCAGACATTTCAAAATCAGAAAATAGAAAAACACTTTTACTTCTTGCATTCACATATAAAAACCCCAAAAATATCATCCATCATCTTTACTATCATCCTTGCATATTTACTTACCACCATTGCATATTTATTTACTGTTTTGCATCCATTATTATCTTAGTATCATTCTCACACCTTGTGCTTGACAACCACTTGGTGAGGTTGAGGGCACAAAGCAATCTATTTGTTTGCAGGAAATCTAGAGAAGGTCAAGAAGATAAAATCCACACTACTGATTCCCCGAGAGTTCGATATTAAACCCTCGAGTCACCTTCTTGGGGAAAAACTACCACTTCTACATACTCTGCACTTGAGGCTCAACCTATCCCTAATATATTATTTTCCTTTCAGGGTATCAAGAGTACTTGTTGGCGTTGTTGAGGGAGAAGAACACTCTCATCAATCCCGTCATCAGATGCCCAGTGCCAGTTCCTTGTTTTTGTGCTGTTTTGGTTGCAGAAAGTTACTTCTGAAAATATTCTCGGAATTGGACGATAATTTATGACGATTTTTTATTGGGGAAATAAGGACCGGAGCCAGAAGGTCGACCACGGGAGGGACCTACATCCCAGGGGCAGGTCCCACCCACTGGGTGACAGGTGGGTCTGCGGCCGGGGGTCAGACCTGCCCCTCGGGCACCGTCTCGTGACGCCCTTTGGACTATAGATCATCCCCGACGAAAAAACCCTAACCCCCAATGGATTTTCCCAAATACGTAACAGAGCTCCACCGCCATCGCCGACAAGTTTCAGGGGTTCAGAAGGTCCTATTCCGGCACCCTGCTGGGACGGGGATCGATCGCCGGATCCATCTCCATCAACACCGCTGCTTCCCGCGATGAGGAGGGAGTAGTCCCTCACTGTGACTGAGGCTTATACAAGTAGCTATGTGTTTATCTCTCTCTCCCATGATGTGATCTTGATTGTGATCATGAGCTTTGTTGATAAAGTTTAATACATGATGATTCCCTTTGTGTAATGGATATGATGTTGCTCAAGTGATGTTATTTAGTACAATTTCTGGAATCACCGTTGTGATCACGGTATCTCGGTGACTGTGTGGGTGCCGTGTGCGACTCTATGGATAATAGATTGGAATGATCTTCATCATGAGTTTGTTCTTTATTATTGTTGGATTGAATAGATCATGAGGTTTCTTGATGCGTGTGTTATTGAAGAAAGAGACTATTCAAGAAATAGGTTGTGGTGTCTGTTAGTACTATCTTTGGATGCGGATAGTGACAGCATGAAGTGTCCATAGATGTGGAATATGAAGTTTAAGGTGTGCTTTTCGTAGCCCTACGCAATTCTCACCCTATTTGATCCACGAAATAATGATCTCCGAGTAACGTCTACCATGCCTGTGTTTTTGTTGGAACTATCATGTGTTTAATTATGTTAATGATGTTGAGAGTAGTCACTAGTGAAAATATGAAGTCTAGGCCTTGTTTCCAAGCATTGATACACCGTTTTTAGTCACTTTTGTCACTTGTTTGCTTGCTGCCATTTTTATTACAGAATTACAAAATCACGTTTTACCATCCATGTCACTTGCATTTTACCATCTCTTTGCCGAACTAGTGCACCTATACAACTGACAATTGTATTAGGTGTGTTGGGGACACAAGAGACTTCTTGTATCTTTATTGCAGGGTTTGCTTTAGAGGGATATCTTTGACCTCTACCTCCCGTGGATTCGATAAACCTTGGGTTACTCACTTAAGGGAAATTTGCCGCTGTGCTACAAACCTTTGTGCTTGGAGGCCCAACAAGTCTACAAGAATAGAAGTGTGTAGTAGACATCACTCTGCACCCGCCCCTCCTCCGTCGCACCGGCGGCCTCCTCCTCCTCCACGAGCCGGCCTCCTCCTCCCCGAGCCGGTCTCCTCCTCCACGAGCCGGCCTCCTCCTCCCCCCTATGTATTTTTTTTAGTTATTTTAGATAGTTTAGATTTTTCAAAATGCAAAATCAGTGTGTGAATTTAGGTTTAGAGTTTAGATTTAGATGGAAATTTTGCAAAATCAGTGTGTGAATTTAGGGTTAGTTTTTCAGTTAAGAATGGAATGCAAAATCAGTGTGTGAATTTAGGGTTAGTTTTTCAATTAAAATGGAATGCAAAATGCAAAATTAACAATTTATCAAATTTTATTCCAGTTTTTCGAATTTCGGCAAAATTCGGGTTGAAATGCTCTACAAATTTTCAACTATTCAAATCCACTTTGATTAACCTGACAATTTTAAAGTATGTCAACAATAGTTATACCTTGATCTTGTAAAAATTTCAGAATTTTCAAAGCTCGTTTGGTTCACCAAAAAAAATTGAAAACTGCTGCTGCCAGGTTGCTCCTCTAATTGAGTTTTTCCTGTTGCTTGCAGGTAGTGGTGGTGGTGTTGCTTGCTGCTGGTAGGGGTGCTACTGTTGCTTGCTGCTGGTTAAGTTGAAGCAAGGTAGGATGCATGTGATGGAATGTTTGTTGCCGGAGTTGTGTGTCGGCTTAATTATCTGTGATGAATGTCTGTATCTTGCCGGAGTTGTGTGCCGGTTTATATGTGTGATGAATGTTTCTATCCTGCTGGAGTTGTGTGCTGGTTTTTTGTTGTAAAATTTGCAGGGATTTTAGATGAGTGCCGATGTTTTGCCGAAATGTCGATTCATTTTCGTTTCGGAAAATTTCCGGCACTCCTATGGCCAAAAATTAGCAAAGGTCATGCCGAAATTTTCCGTGAAAAATTCGGCATGACCTTTGCTAATTTTTGGCACTAGGAGTGCCGCCGGAAATTTGTCGGAACGGAAATGATTCGACATTTCGATAAAATATTGGCATATGTATTTTTTGGTTTCTTTTAACTAACACGTTCCATTTTATTGTCACACGCGAAAAAATGGCTAACAACGATGAGGCCGAAGGTTCTTCTCGGCAGTTAAGCATGGAAGAACTAGCCAGAGAAAAGAACGTGGACTTCTGGAGCTTCTATGATGAGTCGGCCGGGGATGTTGCCGAGGACGCTCATGTTGCCGAGGATGTCCATGATGGCGACGAGGGCGCCAATAATAGTGGCGCCGGGGATGGCGACGAGGGCACCAATAATAGTGGCGCCGAGGATGGCAACGATGCCACTACTAGTGGTGCCGGGGATGGCAACGAGACCACTGATGGCGGAGAACGCACAGATGGTAGCCAAGCCAAAAAGGCTAGGAAGGAGAGGAGTAAGAACAAGGTCCGGGCCTTGAGGCAAGCGATCACCCAAGTGTCCAACGGTGAGGTGCCTCTAGAGCCTACAGGGACCGCCGCAGGGTACGGCCTCCAAGTGGCATGCATCCTTCAAGAGGTCGTCCCGGTCTACGAGGATAACATAAGGGACGCTAATAAAGCGAGTTTGCGCCTCCGCCTCATCAAGAGGCTGCACGAACGATATGAGTTCCCGCCGGCTTACAGGGCCGATAAAGACGGTAATCATGATATGAAAAAACTCAATGCCGTCAACAACTTTGCCCTCACGAAGATGAGCACGACCTTGGTCAGCTGGAGAGGTAGGGTAAAAAAATTGATCCTAGACAACAAAAGTCCCGAGGAGATCTGGAACAAGGAGCGGGTCAACGAAGAAGACCTTAGGATTTTCTGGGGCAGGCTCGGACTACCTTCATCCCTAAAAATGAGTGAATGGGGGAAGTGGATGAACTCGAAGAATGTAGGTAACCACCATCTCGGAAGTGGTGGTTATTTTGCGACAGATCCCAAATGGGAGAACTAGGACGTTGAGTGGGATGCTAAGGGCGTCTCTAACCCCTTCAGCAAATTTAAAGACAAGCATACTAGAAATTTTGTCAGGGCTCGGTTCACGAAGGATCCGGTTACCAAGGAACTTAAGGCGGATCCCGAAGTCGTGAAGTTCCAAAAGGCTCTGGAGGATGTAGAAAGTTCTAGAGCCGCGGAGGAGAGCTCCTCCCAGGGATCGACGAAGCCCGTGTGGGACACTCCATTCAACGCGGCGTTGAACAAGGTCAAGTGGCGGGATCTGGACAAGCCACCATCAGGTGGCTGTGTGGTCGGCCATGGCAAGGCCCTATGGTGTGAATATTATGCCGAGGACAAGGATACGCGGAAGGAGAGGAAGAAGCGCAAGTAGGAGGATATAGTCAACGAACTAGTGGCCAAGGCGCTCGTCGGTTTCCTTCCTTCCATCGTGACCTTGGTAACGGATTGGATTGACGGAGGTCGACAAGGGCCATGTCAAGTGCCCCACTTTGGAGGCAACACGGCCAACACCGCGTCGGCAGCTTCGTCCGCCAACACCACGTCGTGACCTCCACTTGTTCGAGAATTCGCTGGCCGGCACCGCGCCAAGCGGCGCCCACTCCGACTCCGTGTCGCAAGCCATCGGCGGTGTCTCGACAATGGCCGAGCTCGACGCCCTCATGGTATCTAAGCGTCGTAGGCTCAACGCATATTACTTCGTCCATTTTTCCTTTGCCTTGCATCTCTAACGCCCTACATGCATGTTCTTCGCAGGGCGACACTAGATGCACTCTCCTACACCATGTGAATGGAGAGTTGAAGGATGTTGCTAGGGCTACCATCATTGCACCCAAAAATCGCATGCACCACGACAGGCTGATACCCGATGGCTGCTTCAAGGTTTCACTGACTAGGTTGTTCTTGGGCTGCGATGAGGTGGATCCTCCTTATCAACCCGTGGGAGCCGAGGACCATCTGCTCCGCCGTGAATGCATCCCCTGGGCCATGGTATGGCCGAAAACCCAGATCCATCTAAGCCCGGCCACTCCACAGACAACACCGCAAGTCGGGTTGGGGCAAAACCCTATCAAGGCCAGCGCACTAGCACCACCACAACTTAAAGAGCCCACAGCACGGAAAGACGACATCTTCGATGACTGCTACATCAATGATGACTGCTGCGAAGACAGAGGATTCATGGCTCCTCTTGATGAACCGCTGACTGCTCCGCACACTCACGAGCCCGCTGGTCAAGCAGATAAAACCGGGTGCATGAAGCGTCTGTTCGATTCTCAAGAGACGCCTCCAGCCGACGTCTTCACGCAGGAAGAAGCAACACAAGCTATCATGAGCCCCAACACACTACTTGGGACATGTCGTGAAGCGCTAGCGGCCGGAGGAGTCATCCCTCCGAAGCCTAAGAAGGCGAGGAAAAGAAATAGGAAGTGTGACTATGCATTCGCCAGCCAGCCGTCACTGCCTCCAAAGCCGCAGCAGGGTGCCCATGCCTCCAACAGCTAGCCGGCGGCTCCGCGGCCGATCTGGTTTAAGGACGGGCCAGGACCGCGGCGCAGGAAATGCATATTGCGGGTTGACCGATGGTACCTCGTGATGTGCTCCAACTGGTGAGTGGGGATATGCAGAAGTTGCATAAGCGTGTTCTGACACGAGAGTTGGATCTTCTTAAAATGAAAGATCCAACACACCCACACCCGTTTTCATTGAAAAGAGGCAGTTGATGGCTTTTGCAAATGAGACCCGGTGGATTTGATGTTCGTGTGATTTGATGACATCTTCAAGATGTTTAACCTGAAGCGGTTCAATCCTCATTTAGTCCGCCTATTCTGTCTCAGTACGGCCCACCAGGTCTTAAAAGAGAAGATCGGGGGCGTCGCGATAGCGGACCCCTACTACATGATCGAGACCATCTTCAGAAGCCATGGTGGCTGGCAATTTATGTCGAAACACCTCGAAGAAATCAAGGTGGAGAATAAGTGGAAGGATTACATTCTATTGCCTTACTATCCCAAGTAAGTAGTCATTCCCTACGCCAGAATTAAGATGCTTCATTAGATTTCTATCATTCTTTTCCTAACACTCTGTCTAAATTGTTTTGCCCAGAGACAAGTACTGCGTCCTGCTCGTTATTTCCCCGCAATATTCCTTAGTCACATATTTGGACTCGGGTAGGGACGACAAGCCGAAAGACTACACCAACCTCAAGAAGGCTCTGGGTAAGGCTCTAGTTGGCTTCAGTATGAGGGGAGGCGGCTTCAAAAGGAAGAGAAAGGGAAGAGCAGGTGTGGTATCATTCCACCACATTATCAACTTCGCGTGCATCTCGCAACCAAAGAACAGCGAGAGGGATGCCTACTATGCCATCCATCAGATCCGTGCCTTCGTACGGGATGAAGAGAAACTCAAGTTGCCAGATCAACTCCAACGCTGGGCCGAACACTTGGCAACAATCCAGGATCGGGATCTCCGACAAGAATTCTATCGCATCCAGGAAACGTTCGCGCAGATCATACTACACGATGTCTGCACTGTTGGAGGCATGTTCTACTACGACGGCGCTCCACTCGATAATGTGGAGGTGGAACGGCGTTTAAAGGCTCAAGGCCACATCCGGCTCTTCATGACAAAAGACGGCGTCCACCCCTTCCCGGCACCGAAGACTGTCGACGCCTAGCTTATCTAGCTGTCTAGCTTATGTTCAAACATTCGGTGAAATTCGTGTGTAATTAAACTTTCTTTAGTTTGTAATGTGATGATCGAACTTGCTACATGATTTCGATGGAGATGCATGTGATGTATAATTTTGTCTACTTATATCTATTTTCAGATATAATGCATGTGATCTATGTATTTTGTATATTGTTCTGCAAAATGTATTATAGAATATATGTGTATAAATACCTGTATATTAGCATCTATATAAATACGCAATATATAAAAAAATACGGAAAATGTTACCCATGGCGCATCAGCAACCCTAGCCATGGCGCACATTAGCCGTGGCGCACACTGGGGCAGTGCGCCTTGGGTATGCTTCCTTAGCCATGGCGCACGTACCAGCCTGCGCCACAGCTAACTACTCGTGGCGCGCGAGGAACATGTGCGCCACGTCTAACCTTATATACCTGTGGCGCACCGTCTACCTGCGCCATGGCTAAAAATTACCCGTGACGTGGCAATCCGTGGCGTAGGCCCCTGCGCCACGTGTAAGCTTTTTGTTGCGCCATGGGTAAACTTTTTTTGTGCTAGTGGGAGATGCAAGTTTCAGCAAAAGCTTCAACTTTCAATGTCTTATCTCATGGATAATGTCAATACAAAGAATCATGCTTAATCATAACAATGTAATATGATCAACTGCACCCAGGGTCAACAAAGTATGTTTGCTTGATTGAGGAAGAAGGAAGAGGAAAACTGACTCAACATTAAAGTAAAAGAAAGGCCCTTCGCAGAGGGAAGCAGGGATTAATCATGTGCTAGAGCTTTTTAATTTTTAATAAAAGTAAAACAATTTTGGAATATGCATGTTTTCGTCAACGACTCTACAACAAGAAACTAGCTAGTCCCCCATGACAAGCAAGGCTTTTAGACTTTTGAGAGCGGCTAGTTTAAGAGGAATGAGGTCACTCCTCTGTTCTCCTTTGCTTCACCACTAACCAATATTTTGACTGATTTCTCATGTTTGCATTGTGCGGAGGAGAATGTTGAGTTATATTTATATTTTGCTTAAGCCGCTCTCGGGTCAAATTCAAGTGAGGACGTGAACCATCAACACTGGGTGAAAAGGGGGAAATGACCTTGCTCGCCACAAGTTATAGCTAAGAGTCTCACTGCTTCCTCATGAGCTTAAAAACAGAGGCACAAAAGGGAAATTTTTGAAGTTTTAAAGATAGCACATGACTTGGAGTGGAAAGAAATTACCACATATAGATAGATATGGTGGACACTGCTAGAAATATAGTTTGGATCAGGGATTTGGATGCATGAGAAGTATTCCCTCACAGTACAAAGTTTTTGGGCTTAGCAGGATATCAAACAAACACACGATTTTAACCGCTACAAGAATAAACATATAGCATCAATCAATCATAAGCATAAGCCTCTACACCGTCTCCCTTGTTGACCAAATAATTCTTTTGGTGGAAAGATCAACTTTAGAAATTCGCAACTACGAAGTATCACACAATTTCAAGCATTTAACTGTAGTTCTTCAGTAATTAGTTTTCACATAAATAACCAGCAAGTTTAAGCATTAATCTTAATATCTCAAAGCAATTGACAAGCATCAAGTATCCACACCATGATCTACAAGACTATGCAGGCTTTTATTTCACTCCATCATCACATGCATAGCAATTTGTCATTCCAACAATTCAAGCAAAACAATTCTAACAACTCTCCAACAAATATAAGTGAAGCACAAGAGAGTTTAACATTAACAACTAGCAGCTCTAACCAAGATAAAAGTGAAAAGCGAGAGCTTATTGGCAAACATACAGAAGCTAAGAATACTCAAAAAGATATAAGCTAGGCAAAGGAATATTCAAACGAAAAAGCAGAGCGTGTCTCTCTCCCACACAAAAAGAGCTAGGGTCCGACAAGACCAAGACCAGCAAACAAACAAAACAAAACTGAAAGCAAAAGATAAAGACGCTCCAAGAACAGAACATAATATGTAAAGTGATAAAAACTTAGTTCAACTGAGACGACCTGATGATAGTCGACAAAGAGGACGGGATGCCTTGGGCATCCCCAAGCTTAGATGCTTGAGTGTTCTTAATATTCAGAGGGGGTGCCATGGGGGCATCCCCAAGCTTGAGCTATGATCCATTCTTCAATTTCTTCATCATCCTCTCTTTTAAAACTTAAAAACTCGCTTCACACAAAACTTCTCATAAACTGATTAGAGGGTTTAGTGCTCATAAAATAAAATGCACAAGTGTTCCACTTAGACATATTGCAAAAATTTATTTATAATTAGCTACTATTTACTAAGCCTCAAGTAAAACACTCTGATCAAAAGAACTTCACTTTGCCCGTAAAAGAAGCAATGCAAAACTAAGGACAGAATCTGTCAAAAACTGAACAGTCTGTAAAGATCGAATTTTCAGAGGCACTTGTGAACCTCAAATCATAAAATGTAAAACTAGAGAAAGGTATAAAAAACCTTGATACTTTCTTTGAAAAATTTCCATCTAGATAAGACGTTCTGTGATATTTTGGATTTTCGAACATTGAAGGACAGAAATCTGTTTCTGGACAGCAAACTCTCAAATTAGCCATCCTCTCTTTAGAGACTATTTTTGGCACACAAAAACCAAAAAGAAAAAAAATATACAATGAATTTTCTACAGAAGCAACAACTCCATGACTCAAGAAAATTAAAAACAGAAATGAAAGAAAAAGATGGGTTGGCTCCCAACAAGCGCTTTGCTTTAACACCTTTTAGCTAGGCGCAATGCCAAATATCAAGTTTTTTCGGAGGCCTTGACAACATCAAGAGCATAGCTAGACATTATGATTGATTAAAAAGTAAGCTTCTTTCTCTTTCTAGGGAAGTGTTCCATCCCTTTTTTTAAGGGGGGAACTGGAATCTTATATTTCCCTCTTTCATATCAATAATAGCACCAACGATTCTCAAAAACGGTTTTCCCAAAATAATAGGACAAGATGCATTACACTCAATGTCCATGACAATAAAATCAACGGGAACATAGTTGTCATTAACAACAATAAAACATCATCAACTCTACCCAAAGGTTTCTTTTTAGAAGAATCAGCAAGATGAACATTTAAATTACATTCTTCCAAAGGATTCAAATTAAGCATATCATAGAAACTCTTAGGCATGAAAGAAACACTAGCACCAAGATCACACAAAGCATTACAATCAAAGTCATTTATTTTCATCTTAATAGTGGGTTCCCATCCATCTTGTAATTTTCTAGGAATAGAGGCTTCTAACTTAAGCTTTTCTTCCCTAGCCTTGATAAGAGCATCGGTAATATGTTTAGTGAAAGCAATATTTAATTTACTAGCATCCGGTGACTTAGCAAGTTTTGGTAGGAACTTTATGACTTCAGTAATGTTGCAACTATCAAAATCAATATCATCATCTTTAAATAGGCTAGGAGGATCCTCATTAGTATTCTGGATAGTATAAACATTAAAAGTTTTACTATTCATTTCAGCAATTCTAGCTTCTTCTTTCTAGCTTTCAAACGAGCCACCATCCTTTCATTCTCATTAATTTGAATAGAAATAACATTTAAAGATTCAGTAGGCTTGTCTTGAAGGGGATTGGTTCTAGTTTTTAAAATTTCAACATCATGAGCAAGATTTTCCACTTTAAAGACAAGACTATCAAGTTTTCCAAGTTTTCTTCAACAGTTTTGTTGAAGGCTCTTTGTGAAGTGATAAATTATTTTAAAACATTTTCAAGATCAGAGGACAAATTCTTATTAGAATTATAAGAATTACCATAGGAATTACCATAGTTGTTGCCATTATTGGGAGAATAAGGCTTATAGTTGTTACTACCAAAATTATTTCGATAAGCATTATTGTTGAAATTTTTCTATTGAGAAATTAACATCAACTTGATACTTTTCTTGTGAAATTAATGAAGCAAGAGGAACATTATTAGGATCAATAGAGGACTGATTGGTAGCAAGCATAGACATAATCATATCAACCTTCTCACTCAAAGAGGAAATTTCCTCGACAGAATTTACCTTCTTACCAGTTGGAGCTCTTTCGGTATGCCATTGTGAATAATTTGTCATCATCACATCCAAGAGTTTAGTTGCTGCACCTAGTGTGGTGTACATAAAGGTGCCTCCTGCGGCCGAGTTTAAGAGGTTTCTTGAAGAAAAATTCATACATGCATAAAAAGTTTGGATAACCATCCACGTAGTTAATCCATGAGTGGGACAATTTTTAACCATTGATTTCATTCTTTCCCAAGCTTGAGCAACATGTTCATTACCAAATTATATAAATTTAATAATGTTACTCCTCAATTGTATAATTTTAGCAGGTGGATAATATTTTCCAATAAAAGCATCTTTGCATTTAGTCCAAGAATCAATTCTATTTCTTGGCAAAGACAACCATTCTTTTGCTCTCCCTCTCAAAGAGAAAGGGAATAGCTTCAGTTTATGATGTCACTTTCAACCTCTTTATATTTTTGCATATCACATAACTCAACAATGTTATTTAAATGAGAGGCGGCATCATCAGTACTAGCACCAAAAAATTGCTCTTTCATAACAAGATTTAGCAAAGCAGGTTTAATTTCATAAGATTCCGCTTTAGAAGCAGATGGAGCAATTGGAGAGCATATGAAATCATTGTTATTAGTGCTAGTAAAGTCACACAACTTGGTGTTTTCAGTGGAAAACATAATGAATAACAAAACAGAAATAAAGACTACACTAATTTTTTTGGTTTTAGAATTTTGAAAACAAGGAAATAAACTAAACGATAAATAAAACAAGCAGGACAAAAGCAAAATAAAATGTTTGAGAGTATGAGACTTCCCTTGCTATAGATTCAAAATCCCTGGCAACGGCGCCAGAAAACTGCTTGACTGCTGATGATGTAGCGTTGGGTAGTGTCCCAAGCGAAGGCGTGGATGTAGTAAGTAGTAGTTTTCCCTCGTCGTAAACGAACCGAGGTTTATCGAACCAGCAGGACTTTGAAATCAACAACGAGATGAACATTGACGATCTTTGGCGCTTAATCGTCAATGAACGCGAACCTGCACACACTCAAACAATTACTTTGCCCCCCAACAGCGGAAAGGTTGTCAATCTTTCTGGTCTGCTAAAAACAAAGCGGTTAAACGAATAGTGTAGTGGATGAAATTATGGAAACAGGCTAGAGGAGTAATGATTCTGAAAACAAATAAAATGAGGTTGTAAACAATGTAAAAAAGATAGATCAGGGGCCATGGGTTCACTAGTGGACTCTCTCAAGCAAATAAAACACTCATATGATGGGTAAACAAATTACAGCTAGGCAATTGACAAGATTATGACATAAACTTAATCTAGCTATGACAAAAAGCAGATGCTAATATTTATGTAGGCATCATGACAAAGAACAAAGACCGCTGAATCCAACTGCATCTTTGTCTAAAAAGTCCACCGTGGGATCGCTATCCAGCCTGTCACCCATCGGTATTAAGTTGCAAGCAACAGACTTTTGCATTAATAAAAGCATATGAAGTAAGAAATATTAAACATCAAATAGACTTTAACACCGCTGTTTTACCCTTAGTAGCAACAGCACACCCTCACCCTTAGACGTTTCTGTCACTCGTGCCCAGGAACAAAAGGGGGCATGAACCCACTGTCTAGCATAAATACTCCCTCTTGGAGATACACGTAATTATCTGGCCAAAGTAACCACACACATCGGAGATCATGCAAGAACATAAATTAACTTATAATAATCATGCACAATCTGAACATAACTTCATAATCGATCGGACCATAGGAAACACATCATATAGTGTTACAATAGTCGATCTTGATCATGTTAGGTAGCTCACAAGATCATAAGACATGAAGCACACGGGAGAGAGACTATCATCTAGCTACTGCCATGGACCCTTGGTCCAAGGTGGGACTACTCACAAATCATCCCGGAGGGAGGCATGATGATGAAGAGACCTTCGGGATCGATCTCCCCTCCGGCAGGGTGCCGGGATTAGCTTCAGAATCACCCCCGAACTAGGGTTTATGGTGGCGGCGACATGGGGTGACTTCTCTGGAAAATAATGGCCGCCTCGAGCATTTTAGGTCACGAGGCAATTTGTGGGCGTCGAGAAGGGCCGAGGAGACATCCTAGGGGCAGGGGCGGGCCCCACCCGCGGGTGGCCGCCCCTGCCCTGTGCGAATCCCCCAGGCTTTCCTTTGGTCTTCGGGTGTCTTCCGACGAATAAAAATTCTCTGTAAATTTTCAGCACAATCCGAGCATATTTCCTGTTGTGGATTTTCTAAAATACAAAAATAGCAAAAACAAGAAACTGGAACTTGGCATCTTGTCAATAGGTTAGTCTGACAAAATGTATAAAAATGATGTAATATGATATTAAAAACATGTGACAACATCACAAAACTAGCATGGATCAATAAAAAATTATAGATACGTTTGACATGTATCAGGCACCCCCGCCGATCAAATCCTAGGTCCGCCACTGTATATTTTATTGATAAAGAGTATATATTAATATCGCGAAGATACCAATTATATGCAGCCTCTGCAACAACGCAAATCCCTAATGGGTCCGCCACTTTTTGCTGGTTCCACTATTAGGAAATAGGTTAGCCGTGGCGCACCTAATTTTGTTACTCGCCCTGCGCCATGGGTAATATGCCACTGCTAACAATTTACTCGTAGTACAGGGGCTAATGCGCCATTACTACCGCGACATACTCGTGGCGTAGGGGGTTGATGTGCGCCACTTCTAGGAATTTCTGGATTTAAAAAAAAAAGACCGCCCACCGCTGCCGCGTCGTCGCTGCCTGCTTGGCGCTTGCTAGACCGAGCAGCTGCTCGAGCATGCGGGGGACGTGGCATGTCGGTGAGGGCCGCGGCGCGGGTGCCCGAGGCGTAGACGAGGGGATGCCTTCGAAGAAGAGGATGTGGGATTCTGCATCGGGGGATGGCGGCGGCGCGAGGATGGGGATGGTTTGGTCGTGGGGGTGCGAGATGTGGGGAGGGAGCGGAGGTAGGAGATGTCGTTGGGGAAGAGGGAGAGCACAGAGGCGGAGCGTGGGTCGAGGAGTGGGGCTTCATACTCAAGCCGATGCGCATGTCCGGGGGGGGCTTCATGCTCGGCGCCGTTCCGTCAGTCGACGACCGGACCTCCCTGCCGCGGGACCTTCCGCATCGTTGTTCGCGTCGCCGGAGGCTATGTCGGCCCGTCGAGTCCGTATGCGACCGCCGCCGGGAGGGGGGCGTCCACGACCACGACCTCCAGCTCGACGCGGCACTGCCACAAGGCCTCGGATTCGCCGGGGTTTCTTCTATTGGGCCCGCATGCTTGGCCTGCGCCACGAGTATGCGCGTGCATCCGGGCCGACCACGCCCCAACTTAGCGGTCATAGGGTTAGCGAGTCCCCTAGTTGTCGCGTGCCTCTATCGGTGTGCCACGACTAGTAGCAGTGGCGCACTGAATGTAGTGTGCGCCACGGCTATGTCTTCCACCTATAAGCCTTTTCCTACTAGTGATCGATATTTCATAAATAATCAAATTACCTTCTAGAACGTATAGTTATCTCAAAAGGTCCAATATAGATACAAAAATTAGACCTTTTGAGTCAAACCGGAAATGTTATCAGAAGGTTAGCGAGATAAGGAGAAAAAAAAGGGCTAGGGAATGGATTGCGACATTGGATGGAGACCCAACATTCACGGTTTAATCTTGCCACATCAGCGGTTTAAGTGAGGTGCAATTTTTATGCCGGGTAGACATATTTTGGAAGCGGTTGTTATATTACATAAAACCATCGACGAACTCCACAGGAAGAAGTTGGACGGGGTGTTGGTCCTTCTTGCAGCAAGCCTTGCGCATGAAGGGTTTTCACCCAACTTGGTGCGAGTGGATTAAAAAAAATACTGGTCGAGGAAGTGTAGGAATCAGTGTTAACGATGACATAGGTCATTATTTTTAAACAGTAAAAGGGCTGCGCCAAGGTGATCCTTTTTCTCCTATCCATTTTAATATCGTTGCCGACATGTTAGCTATCCTAATAAAACGAGCTAAGGAGGATGGACAAGTGGAAGGTCTTATACCGCACCTGGTTGATGGAGGTGTGTCAATATTACAATACACAGACGACACAATAATTTTTATGGAGCACAATATGGAGAAAGCCTTGAATATGAAATTAATACTATGCATTTTTGAGCAACTTTCGGGCTTGAAGATTAATTTTAACAAAAGTGAACTCTTCTATTTTGGACAAGCCAAACTAGTTGAGGAAGAATATAGGCAATTATTTGGATGTGAGATTGGTTCCCTTCATTTTAAGTATCTCGGAATACCAATTCATTTCCGAAAGCTAAAGAACGGTGAATGGAAACCGGTGGAAGGCCGTTTTGAGAAAAAAATTAAGTAGTTGGGTCGGTAAGCTCCTATCTTATTGGGATAGGCTCATTTGGGATAGGCTCATTCTTATAAACCTGGTATTGACAAGTCTACCGATGTTTATGTTATCCTTTCTTGAAGTTCCAATAGGGGTCCGCAACAGAATGGATGTCTACAGCTCTCGATTCTTTTGGCAAAGCGATGGCCACAAAAGAAAATATAGATTATCTAAGTGTAACATCATTTGTCGCCCAAAAGATAAAGGAGGGTTGGGAATTGAGGTACTTGAGTTAAAAATTAATGTTTACTCAGCAAGTGGCTATTGAAACTTTTAAACGAGGAAGGAGTGTGGCAAGAATTACTTTCCAACAAGTATCTCCACTCTAAAACTTTAGCACAAGTCATGATCCAGCCCTTTGATTCTCCGTTTTGGAAAGGTTTGATGCGGGTCAAAAATGAGTTTTTCTATAGAGGGTCCTTTCAAGTAGGCAATGCAACAAGTACGCATTTTGGGAGGATACTTGGCTGGGGGACACGCCCCTTTCACAACAATATCCCACGCTGTATAATATAGTTCAACAGAAACAAGTTTCGATGCTGATATTTTATCTTATGTTCCTTAATTTGAATATTACTTTTCATAGGACTCTAACCGGAGAAAAAGGGAAGCAATGTCTGCACTTATTAAATAGAATTATGCATGTTAATCTATCACATGAGCAAGATGATTTCGTGTGGAAATTAACGACTACAGGAAGGTTTACTATCAAATCAATGCATTTGGACCTATTAAATGGTCACACGAGATTCCTATGAAAGTATATATGGCGTATGAAGGTGCCTTTGAAGATAAAAAATTCATGTGGTTTTTGCAACGTAAAGTGCTTCTCACAAAGGATAATTTGGCAAAACGAAATTGGAATGGGAATAAAACTTGCTGTTTTTGTGATAAAGAGGAATCTATTCAACATCTTTTCTTCGATTGCCCATTCGGCTAAAATGGTTTGGCGAATTGTACACATGTCTTTCAATTTGACACCTCCACAAATGTAGCTAATATATTTGGGAACTGGCTGAAAGGGATTGCAAAGAAAGATCTAATACCTATACGGGTGGGTGGGTGTGATGTACTTTGGGCAATATGGAATGTGCAGAATGATTTTGTGTTTAATAAGCCAAAGACTCCATGTTTTTTGCAGGTTATACCCTTGGCTACCCACTGGATGCGTATGTGGTCTTATCCCCAACCAGTGAAGAAGCGACATGCTATGGATTATGGGTGCACCATAATGGAGACGGTCGCAGCGGAATTGTACAACCAGGCCGGCTGGCAGTGTGCTAATAGGATAACATGTTAAAGCTGCGACACAATTTTATCTTCCACCAATTGATTCATGTTTCAACTTTATGTGATCCGTGAATTGTAACGTACTTTTGATGTCGTACTCTTGGAAATAAAGTAATAAAAAAAGCCATATGCATCATTTTGATGCAGAGGCTGGGGCTCACCCCATTTCTAAAAAAAGTGGGGTACAATGAGTGTGGGTTGTTGGATTTGGATCCAACAGTCTATAATAGATGGTTGCCTCATTTATAAATGCCAAATATTTTCCTAAATATCTAGAAATATTTGGAGCATGTTCTAAAAATAGGAATCTCATAAATGCTAATTAGAACAGAATAATCATCCACCATGCCAACAAGTAACTATCTATTCCTAGCAAATAAACAAATTAATTGTCTACATAAATTATTAATTAATTATCATTTAATGCTTGCCGGTATAAAGAAATACACTTATCAACATCTTGTCTGTTGTATACATACCTACCATTATAAATAGACATGCCTGCTCAATCTTGCATTCTCAAGTTACTAGTCTAACTCTTGCCACCAAAAAAAAAACTCTAGCCAGAAAAAAATTGCCTTCTACATCTCAAGGTTTCAGCCCAACTATTCTCCATGGCATGCAAGATGACAATAGTAGTTGTGCCTGTGGTAATCTTAGCAGTCCTCTTCTGCTATGGTGAGTATACAAGATAGATGAAGCTTTACTAGGCTTATTCTATCACCTAATGGGATATTTTTTGTTGATATAGGTACCGAAGCCGACATCTCCAACTCCAAGTGTAAGTTTTACCAAGTCGGTGGCACTCCCTATTTTCAGATACAATGTATGAATCTATGCATACAACAGCAGTAACAAAATGGGCCCTGTCGTATTGTTGGTCCTCATCTTGATACTTTTTGCTACTGCTACAACTGTCCGGATAGGGTGTCGACACTTCCGCTGCTAGGGGAGCCATATAGATCATGAACGCGCAACATATGATGGACACACCACCACTGAAAGATTAGTGCTCTTGGTGTCCGGTGACATCGCCTTTATTTGTATCGAAATAAATTGGCGGCGACTAATAAGAACTCTAGCTTTGTGAGATTGCGTGAATATTTTTGGCGTCTATAAAACTGAAAAAACTCGTTTATCAATGAACGCACAATGTCATGTGGTCTTGCCTATCCTAACAAATTTTGTTTCAGCTCAATTCCTAATTCTCATTCCATTACATAGCCTCTCACACGATGCTTCTTCTTTCCTTTGTATCCCCTCCTCGCCAACTAACAATCATCTGTTGTCAATAGTAAAGTTGTTGTGCTACCTCGGCATGGGATGTTGCCACCATGGCATGTAGGTGATTCCACCATTGCTGCAGCTTCCACAAATGTTGGGCCTTGTGCGGTGACCTAGCACACCACTGCATGGTTTATTGTGCAAGTCATTGACATAATACTCACATAACGACCTATCCGTGAATATTATTACATTCCTCAGAGTGGTACCATAGAAACATAGCAGGTCCAAGGTAACACTATAGGATTACAACACTGCTCAATACAAAACTTCGAGAACTTCCTCGATACACAGAGGATAGTCTCGTGCAAATGAAATCCAGAAAAGATCCAATTCATAGCACTAAGTTGGAGCTTAACTCTAGCTCTACTACCTATTAATTCCACTACTGCTGTAATCACAGCTTAAATCTAATCCATCTGGAATAAGTTTATCCGAAATTGTACTCGTCCCTCCAATAGAGGTGGTTGCCTCCATTGGCAGTGTGATCTCCTTGACATCGTTCTCATTGCTCATGCATTCCTTTAGTTATCGTTGTTCTTCTGTTGGAGAAGTAGCGGTTGACTCCTTGTTGAAGATCTCGATATCGTGATGCACCATCGGCAACTCCTTTGATGGCTCCACAATTCTAAGCAGGGGGTCAAATGTGGCAAGGGTGAGTAACCATCATTACCCAACAAGTTCATTATGTACAGTGGGAATTATAAGTTTGATGCGCTAACTACTACTTTAGACTCAAAAGAGTCACAAGCTAATGCAAGGTTTTTGCAAACATTTCTTCAAGAGGTTGCTTTTATTCTGAAAACTATGCCTGTCATCCTTCACAGGTGCTAGAACTTCATGGAGTTCCTTTCCTGCAGCGTTCGCAGCTCCTTCCCGGGACAGGGAGTAACATGTTACAATTTCTACACTTTGCAGAGGTGCGTTACTTTACAATGCATGCCCACCCCCTTCATGCATAGCAGGTTCACCCCTGATATTCCACCTCGGAAGGATGAACTACCTAGGCTCCTCCTGCAGACCATCCTAGACACCAAGAACTGTGGGAATTAAGGGATCCCACCCATGTTGCATGTAGTCTCGCAAGATCTACAACATACAGCACTAGCTGCCCGTTGACATGAGAACGAGAGAAGTATCACAGATGGTATTTCTCGGCTCGTACCAAGCCTTATGGTTAATGCGTCATTTACGACACGAGAATTCTGACGGCATGGGTTGTTAGTTACTAGGTAATACTTTCCCGTGCAAGTGAAACGTCCACCAACATCTCTTACCAGGGTTCTATCTGCCAGCCATAATAGAATATCACCACTCAGGTGGATATCCATATAGTCATATTATTATGAAAATAGGATTTATGCTTCCTTTTGATATAGACGGTAATACGATAGTATTTTGAAAATAGTTTCTTTCACAAATATTTCAAGAGGTATGAGCAAGTGATGAACTTGCCTGTGATAGAGGTGGCAGTTCATGCCCTTCGGGGTTCTAGGGTTGTGTCAAAACCCGGAGATCTGAAAACAGCAACGTAGTCCGGGTAAGGACTACTGGAAACACTTGCAAGATGCTACTATGCATAAATATGGGATGCATCGTAAATAACCCAAAAATACCCAAGCTCACAAGTATGAGATTCGTGTTACTCGATACTTTGATAACTGATGTGATTTAGATATTAAAGGATTGGTTAAAGCTGATTGTTTAGCAATTGGTTAAATTACCATGTTTTGTTATAGTATTCACACTTAAGTGTTTACTACTTTTATTGAAGTAAAGAATGTATTTTATTTATTAACATTTTTCACCTAAAAAGATAACATTCATTTGATTTGAGAAAGTATCTTTTCATGACAAACATGTTTTCAATTATAAGTCAACAACTTTAATGCCTTTAAGGAAACATTTCATCGACATCATGAAATAATTATTTATTCAACTATTATTCACTTAATCATTTTGAGTATGATCAACACGAATGTGAACGATTTTTAGAGGAACTCTTCTTTATGTGTTTTATCTAGGATCAGTAACGGAACAGTCATTTACAGAGTGATAATAGAGTTCATATTTTATATTTTGAATTTACCTAAGTTGTCTTTCTTTTATAAAATAATTGCCTTTTGAAAATAATTCAATTCATTTAGTTGACAAGGCAAAACTGTTTTTATTTTGTAAATAAAATAATTATTTATGTGATGTATACTTAGGTTACTAATTGGGAAAAATAAGAATTTAGTTATTTTTCTTTATTAATTTTGAGTTTGATTTAATCACATAGATTTAAATCATCTTTATTTATTTAGTAAATTCATAGATATTGTATTTTAAAATATTTAAGTTAATGATTATATTTTCTTTGATTTAAAATAGTTTTTATACAATTTTTTATTTGAATAAATGGAATTATTTCAATATTTAACCAAAGTGGCATTTAGGTAATTCTAGATAACTTGTATTAAAATTTGATAGAACAATTATGAGATTAACATAATCAAATAGATTTTATTTATTGAAATTTTGATATTTTATTTGTATTTTTCTGAATTGTAAATCAGAAGTTATGAAATTTACAAGTTTGAAATATTTCCCGGAATTTCTGGAAATGTTTAAATTACTGACAACGGGTCCCACATGTCAGAGTTTTAATAATTTCTGAAAATAACACATGTGAGCTGACGTTAGTTGACATCATCAGCTCAGGCCGGCGGCATGTCGACCACGAGCCGGTCGATTTCGACCTTCTCGGGTGATGAGGGTAGGCGCGTTAGGCGCGCGAGCGAGTGGCGCGTCTAGTGGTGGCAGCGCCGCCCAAATAAGGTCACCGGAGCAGCGGCGGCGATGGCGCACAGTAGAAGTGGACCATGGCCGACGGCAAATTGACGTTAAATGATGAAATCAACGGACAGGAGCGGACCAAGAGGAGGAGAAGCTCACCACGAGGCTTAAGGACAAGGTTAGGCGTCGGGGAAGAGACAGCGGCGACGGAATCTAGTTCGACGACGGTGGCGGGCGTTCGGGACCCCTGGTTTTTTTTGTAATTACTGAACATATTTAGAACAAAAGCTTCACATATTTATGTAGGGCCTTTAGGCAAGTCTACAAATCAAGGAAAATCCTTGGTGTCTCCTAATGATTCATAGAAGCTCCACATATTTTTATTTTGAATTTTTGAAACACCTTTGTCACATTTAAAAATAGAGATATGTTTTAGTCATTTAAGTTGCAATTATAATCCCTTTTGTGGACCTTCAACAAAATGATAATAATTATTTTGTTATGAAGAATTTATGTAGGGAGAGTATTATAGAATTAATAGTTTGGTTTCTCATGGAGTTATTACTTGTACAAATGTGTTGGAGAAGGTTTAAATTATAAACAACTAAGATTTTCATTAAGCAATTAATTTATTGATGACTTGTGGCTTTCTATAATGTGGCTTTGAATTATTTGAGTGATGATGCTCAAGTGGCTTTGCAAAATTCATATTTGAGGTCTTTATCATTTGGCTAACTTTCTTCCTTGGGATTTAATTCCATTGGAGAAATATCTTTAGGTGGCTTTCTTAAATAGGCACTTGACTAGATTAATAGGTTGATATTTATCCTTCTTGACAAATAGATCAAAGTTGCTTCTTGTCCCTTCTCTGGTATGAATCAAATGCTACTCCTTATCCTTGTTGACTGCTTGACTCGAGATGATCTAAGTGATCCATAGTCCCTTGTTGCTCTTACATTAATATTGATCCCTCTAGTCAATATTTGGATATTAGGGCAAGTTCCTAGTATCCATTAGCTAAGTTCCAAGATTATATTGCCTCACCCTTGAGGTGAAGGCAAACATTTTATTCAAAGAACACTCTCCTTCTAACCAGGTATATTTTATTTGAAATTCAATTGCGTTAATGCATACAAAGAAATCTGTTAACAAGGTTGCAAGGCTTGTTACCAAATTCCTTCCATATAACACAAAGCCTTTAAATTTCACCCCAAGTTTCTTTCTTATATGTTTTGTCTTGCGGGAATGAAATTAAGAAGCATTGAAGATAAGAAGCTAAGATCAGATAAGAAGATCAAGTTTAGTTTAGTAATATTGGATTATTTAAGCATTTGTATTTTCTTTTATGTTAAGGCAATGTAAAGACAACGTTTAGTTGTACTCAACCAATTACATTATTTATTTTGTTTTTGTAACTCTTTGTATTGTGATAAGTGTTAGCATAATTTTAATTTGCTATTTATTTTTGAGTTGCTTGCTTAATTGTATAAGCATATATAACTTTATTGTTGATTTTAAATAAGCTTTCCAATTCAATATCATTTGTATATTCCAATTTGGATCTGAATTCCCGCAACCAGCAAAATGCCTAGAGGTCATGTCGAAGTTTATCACATTCACCTAGATTGGACTAAACCCTACTTCATGAAGGTGAATGAAATCCGGTCACTCTAGGGTTTTATTTTGCGAAAAATTTATTCGGATTTTCAGATGCATGCATGCAGATGCACAAAATCCTAGTTCTACCCTTCATTGGTTGCTAAATGCTGGGACATTACAGTCTTCCCCCTTAACAAAAACTTCGTCTCGAAGTTTCGGCTCCTCGCTGGTAGAGATAAGTAGAAGGAATTTCTGCAGATGTTGATTCACTCAAATTCCATTGTCCAACATACTTCTATGCATCTTCCTTTGATATCCACTATCCATCTATCGACTTTCGTCTAATATTTTTCAAATTCTGACGATTCTAATACTCCTTCATGTTTCTTGAATCGATTAGTTCTGACTCCTCGCATTACCCTGGCTTTATAGCCCTCTGTCGAACATCCTGTTCACATCCTTATAAGATCTTCCAATATGATTGGTGGTACAGTCCCCTATAATCACGGAACTAGAAAGACTTTATTTCTAATGGTAAACTGATTGTCTTCTTTCCACACTACTAGGAAACATGCTATAGGTGGAACCACCTTTTGTGGCACACCAATAAGCCATGCGTCACAGAAATAATTTCTGTGGCGCACGGTTTTGAATGCGCCACAGAACCAAAACACCGTGCGCCACAGAAAGTCTTATTTCTGTGGCGCACTAGCCCCGTGCGGCACAGAAATATGACTTTCTATGGCGCACCCTGCCCCATGCGCCACAGAAAGTCATATTTCTGTGGCGCACCAGCCCCATGCGCCACAGAAATGTGACATTCTGTGGCGCACCGTGCCCATGCGCCACAGAATAGTGCATTTCTGTGGCGCACCATGCCCATGCGCCACAGAATTATGCATTTATGTGGCACATGTAGGATGTGCGCCACAGAAATCCAAAATTCCAAAAAAATCAAAGCATTCAAAAAATTCAAAAACTTCAAAAAAATCCAAAAATTCAAATAATTCAACAATCTTCTTTGTTATACAATTCTGTGTCTTTTTTTGATTTTTTGAATTTTTTAATTTTTTGATTTTGTAGGAAAAAATCGTCTGTTTGAAATAACTTTTTTTTGTTTTGGAATTTGGATAATCTGAGAATTGCTGACCGGGTAAACCCAGGTGTCATCGAACTCGGTTTTTCTCTAGTTTTTTTTGGTATATAAAACGTGTTTTTTCGACGTCGTATGCGAAAGTTATGGCCGTTACAAGATTTTTTTCTGTTTGTTGCAGAAAAGGTCAAAATTCATATTTCAAATTTTCTATACCTACTAGACACTCAAACCTAAGTACATGTCAAAGGATATTATTAATTGAATTTTTTACCATTTTCCTTTACTTTCTGCAAGACTAAAAAGGCGATCCACGGGTGGTGGGGGGGGGTAGGCATCCATGAGAGGTAAAAAAACTAGGAATTTTGCATTTTTTTTTTCATTTTTTTTAAAATATACATATTTCTTAAATTTTCCATTTTGTGGGTTTGGTAAATTTTTATTGGATTATTTGAAGTTTTGGGTTTTTGATTTTTGAAGTTTTTTCGATTTTTTGATTTTTTTTGAATTTTTGGGTTTTTTGAATTTTTTTGGAGTGTTTGAAACTTTTGAATCTCCTTTTGAAACTTTAGAAGTTTTTGAAAATTTTGAAATTTAAAACACACGTATATAACACATACCACACATATACACACATAAGGGTTAAGAGGGTTCATATGATATATATATCAATAAGAACTTGAGTAGCATAAGGGGTAGCTGGACTGGATGGAACTTAGAAGTTAAGCGTGCTAGGGTGGAGTCGAGGATGGGTGACCTAGCGGGAAGTCATCATTTCGAAAAAATACAAATAATTAGGATTTTCATATTATTTCATTTTTTGATTTTTCTGAATTTTTTTGAAACTTTTTAATATTTTTGTTGCATTTTTTGAGAATTCTGTGGTGCATGTGGTTTGGGTGCGCCACAGAAATATGAGAATTCTGTGGCGCACCAAGCCCATGCGCCACAGAATTATATTTTTGTGGCGACGATTCTGTGGCACACCCACCATGCGCCACAGAATTCTAAATAGGTGCACCACTGAAGAGGGTTTTCCTGCTAGTGCCAGAACCTACGAGTTAGTTGTTCCTTCTAGCTTTACAGAACATCATCCTTGGAGACTTGATACTTCAGAGTGGATTAGGCACCAATAGTCTATCCAACTATGAATACTCTATCTTACAGCTAATTAATCCTCCCGTCAAGTAGTATCCACATATGTGATTCACTTTTCCCCTTGGAGTTTCCTAAGTTTTCATCTCTTCTGGAGTCCGGTTAGGTGAACTTCCTTCCGTCAGCTCAAATTGGTCGAGCTTTATTCTGTCAACTCCATTTAGTCGATCTTCATAGCTCACTCTTTTTCTCAACTTCCAGTATACCTGCCTAATGGTCTCATGAAGAACACATGGTATATACAACATATTGTGAATCCCCAGTGTCGTCCTCCAATAAAGAGGTACGGTTACCAGGTTTCCAACAATTTCTCAAAGAATACAAGCTATGCCTACCATCTGAGTGGTTAGCTCTTGATAACACACCTATCTTCACCGTGACTCTGGATATAAATTGTGACTTTAGTACTTTGGGCTCATAATTGTCAGATACCTTCTTCAAGGTTGGTCCAGATTCTTGACTTATCATTAATCCACAACAAACTAGACTCTTCTCCCATGATTCTGATATTCTTCTGAACAATGAAATCTGTGTTTGCACTTCTTCACATGGTTGTTATGGCTTCTGTGGACTATGAATGTGCTTCCATCTAGGTACTTCACGGGTTCCCGACATCCATTGTCAGCAACCGTGACCCGGTTTTCACCAACAACTTCTGGACATAATTGTTCCATCTAGCCGGTGTCAAATTAAAACTTAGCTCCGCGTTCCACCCTCAAACGGATGGTGAGTCAGAGGTGGTGAACCATGTTATTGCGATGTATTTGTGGTGTTTGGCATGTGACCGGCCTAAGCATTGGTTGAGGTGGCTTCCATGGGCAGAATATTGCTATAATTCCTCGTTTCAGTCAGCGTTGCATGCCACGCCCTTTGAGGTCGTGTATGAGCGTCCTCCACCGACCCTCCTATCTTATGAACCAGGGGCTGCTAAAGTTGCTGCAGTGGATCAAGCTCTGTCTGCCAGGGACGAGTTCCTCACCGACATTCGAGACCGTCTGCTCCAAGCTCAGGACACCATGAAACATCAGCATGACAGCAAGTATCGACCGGTAAATTTCCAGGTGGGTGAATGGGTGTGGCTTCGCCTGCAGCACCGTCCAGCAGCATCTCTTTCTGGGCATGGCAATGCCAAACTTTCTCCACGATACTTTGGCCCCTACCAAGTTTTGGAGTGCATTGGTGAGGTGGCCTATCGTCTGCAGCTGCGACCGCAGGCGCGCATCCATGATGTCTTTCACGTGGTGTTTCCTCAAGAAGTATCATGGCCCACCTCCGGACGCTCCACTTCCTTTGTCGGACATGCTGCATGGTCATGTTTTCCATACTCCACAGGTGGTGGTGCGTATGCGCAAATTTCGTGATATGCCAGAAGTGTTGGTCTAGTGGCAGGGTGCTACAATGTCAGAGGCTTCCTTGCTACCACTTGAAGAATTCAAGCGTCGTTATCCAGATTTCCAGCTCCAGGACGAGCTATTTCACCCGCCGGGCGGAAGTGTTATGGAGGCATATTGGGGGCAGCACTACAACCATAGGTCCAGGCCCAAAGCACCATAATCTGGGGGGATGCATTCCTGATCTGGACTGCCTAGGAAGGCCCAACTTATTCTTAGGAATAATATTTCTTTAGAAGTCTTTTAATTCCAAGCCTGGTAGGAGTCGGCTACAAGTTATCCTAGTCTCTCTAACCTATAAAGAGAGAGGTAGATTGTATTTGGGATCATCGATCAATAAACCAAAAATACCTCGAGTTGTTCAGAGCCTCAACAACACGGCAGGGGACGAGCCCCAGCGTGCAACCGAGGGCGAACCACGCTACCCTCTCCGCTCCAACCCTAATTCCTGTTCTAATCTCCTCCCTGGTATCCCTAATTCCCGAGCTCATATCACTGCTACAATAATCTTCTTCCACCAAGTTATGACAATCTCATCAACACAGACCTGCATTTTATTGCTTCTTCTTCAATGTGATTAAATTTCCCTTTAATCTCTCTCAACCAAAAACCTCCATCCGTGGGTTTGACAGCAACGAAAAGACTTCATGACTTGATAGGACTAAACTTCTTAACCTCCCTTCTCGGGTATTTCCCCTAATGTAGCTTTCCTTGCATCATCTTTGATAGATCATTGTCCAACTTCTTGTAACGCTCTTGGTCAAACTTACTTCGTTCATCCATCCTTCTTAATACTAGTGAGATTTGTCTCCAAATCCTAATATGAGGTGGAATATAGTCCATCCCCATCAGTGGCTTCATTGACTTTTGTCTTCCTTCGACTTCCTTCTCTTCGTGGGCTTCCATGGCTGCCTCAAATTTGATCACTCAGAACGCTCTCATACTAACCTGTGTGCCCTCTAGACCAGTATCATCAAGAAAGAACCAAATGTTGCATCATGCATTTGCACATCAAGTTCAAACGTTATGTCCGGATCTAGTCAATCAAAATCCAAATAAGATCCATTAAAACCCAAATATAATTATATATCACTCTTGCATCGTTAGCCCATAAAATATGTAGTATTTTGAGTAAAAACATCTCAAGTACCCAGGCTTACATGCTATACACTACAAGTTAGGTATATATTACCTTATAAACCTACTCTATATATCAACTCTTGCCTAACTGACTTATGGGACAGGTTTATCCTTCACTCAAAGTGTGACTTATAAGAGTATTTACCACAATTGACCAGTCGCAATTGCGTAACTCTGACCTAGTGTCTAAGTATACCTATCTCCATCTTAATTCAAAAGTAACTAAGTCTTCTTGGCATTGAACCTCGTCTTCGTGCCTTGGCATACTTCCATACATCTTCATATCTTCAAGTGTAACCTCACATTCTCTCATGTAGGTACTATTGGTATACATGGGTACCATATTACTTTACTTTTGGAAAGTGCACTACTCCATATCCTCCTTGAAATGGTATCTAATTATCCGACATCCTCTTCGGACATGAACCATATTAAAGTGGCATACTTACCATAATTTGCATGGCTTAGTATAACCAACTCATCTTATTCTTCTCTTCTCTTGTCCTTCCATCATCAACTGTCAATAGGGATCTACTTCATAGAATGCCATCATCAATGGTACCCCACAGATATCACTAACTTGGATACACCTTCTTTGGTATAGCTATTGCATAGAACATTCTCTCAAGTGGTATACCAATTTTAAAAAGAAACAAGATAGATAATTACTATACCTATAGAAGGTTAGATAAGAATACTCTATATAATTATGATGTTATTATTCTCAAGTGAACAACCATCATAAGTCATAGAAAGCTTCAGTTTAAATAAAATAGCTTCCTATAGTCTTTACCAACCTACAAGTCTCCTAAAAGGTTTCAAACCTAAGGTCGCTTTGCTCCGATACCAGCTGCGCTGACCCAGCACACCACTGCATGCTGCAGTGTGCAAATCGTTGACATAATACTCACAGAAGAACCTATCCTTGAATATTACATTCCTCAGAGTGGTAGAACAGAAACATAGCAGGTCCAAGGTAACACTATAGGATTACAACACTGCTCAATACAAAACTTAGAGAACTTACTGGATACACAGAGGATAGTCTCGTGCAAATGAAATCCAGAAAAGATCCAATTCATAGCACTAAGCTGGAGCTTAACTCTAGCTCTACTACCTATTCCACTACTGCTGTAATCACAGCCCAAATCTAATCCATCTGGAATAGGTTTATCTGGAATTGTACTTGTCCCTCCAATAGAGGTGGTCACCTCCATTGGCAGTGTGATCTCCTTGACATCATTGTCATTGCTCCTGCATTGCTTTAGTTATCGTTGTTCTTCTGTTGGTGAAGTAGCGGTTGACTCCTTGTTGATGCACCACCGGCAACTCCTTTGATGGCTCCACAATTCTAAGCAGGGGGTCAAATGGGGCAAGGATGAGTAACCATCATTACCCAACAAGTTCATTATGTACGGTGGGAAGTTTAATGCACTAACTACTGCCGTAGAATCAAAAGAGTCACAAGCTAATGCAAGGTTTTTGCAAACATTTCTTCAAGAGGTTGCTTTTATTCTGAAAACTATGCCCGTCATCCTTCACAGGTGCTAGAAATTCATGGAGTTCCTTTCCTACAGCATTCGCAACTCCTTCTCGGAACAGGGAGTAACATGTTACAATTTTTACACTTTGCAGAGGTGCGTTACTTTACCCATAAGAGATCAAGACTTTTTTGCACAACCAGGCGATCATTCCCGTCCACACTCTCTTTGGTGTGGGCCCCAGTTTTTTATCCAAGTCATTCACTGTGCTTCTCCGCACAATGCATGCCCACCCCCTTCATGCATAGCAGGTTCACCCCTGATATTCCACCTCGAAAGGATGAACTACCTAGGCTCCTCCTGCAGAACATCCTAGACACTAGGAACCATGGGAATTAAGGGATCCCACCCATGTTGCATGCAGTCTCGCAAGATCTACAGCGTACGGCACTGGCTGTCCGTTGACATGCGAATGAGAGAAGTATCAGATATGGCATTTCCCGGACCATACCAAGTCTTATGGTTAACACGTCATTTACAGCACAAGAATTCTGACGGCATGGGTTGTTAATTCCTACGTAATGCTTTCCCATTAAAATGGAACCTCCACCAACATCTCTTACCATGGTTCCATCTACCAGCCATAATAGAATATCACCACTCAGGTGGATATCCAAATAGTAATATTATTATGAAAATAGGATTTATGCTTCCTTTTGATATAGATGGTAATACGATAGTATTTTGAAAATAGTTTCTTTAACCAATATTTCAAGAGGTATGAGCAAGTGATGAACTTCCCTGTGATAGAGGTGGTAGTTCATGCCCTTCGGGGTTCTAGGGTTGCGTCGGAACCCGGAGATCTGAAAACAGCAACGTAGTCCGGGTAAGGACTACTAGAAACACTTGCAAGATGCTATTATGCATAAATATGGGATGCATCGTAAATAACCCAAAAATACCCAAGCTCACAAGTATGAGCTTCGTGTTACTCGATACTTTGATATTTGATATGATTTAGATATTAATGGATTGGTTAAAGCTAATAGTTTGTGGTTTGGTTAAATTACCATGTTTTGTTATAGTATCCACACTTAAGTGTTTACCAATTTTATTGAAGTAAAGAATTTATTTTATTTATTAACATTTTTCACTTAGAAAGATAACATTCATTTGATTTGAGAAAGTATCTTTTCATGACAAACATGTGTCAATTATTAGTCAAAAACTTTAATGCTTGTAATAAAACATTTCATTGACATCATGAAATAATTAATTATTCAACTATTATTCACTTAATAATTTTGAGTATGATCAACACAAATGTGAATGATTTTTAGAGGAACTCTTCTTTTGTGTGTTTTATTTAGGATGAGTAACAGAACAGTCATTTAGGGTGTGTTTGGTTGAGTGGCTATCCCCGGGTTGGTTAGGGATAGCCACATTTTTAGTGATTGCCTTGTGTTTGGTTTAGAGGTTGAGGGGTGGCAGGGATAGCCAGATTAGAAGAATATTCCCTTAAAAACTGGTTGAGCTCCTCCGGCTAAAACAGGGAAATTGATTTTTTGCCACGCTTTACTTAGTATCCGATTTGCCCTTCTTTACTTTGACATCTCCGTTTTGCCACACTTTTCTTTGCTCCTTTATTATTTGCCCTTTTGTATTAGTTTCTTGTCTTTTGAGGAAATTGGCAACACATCCAAGACAAATGTACCCATTTGGCTGCTGGATACAGTCGCTTGAAATCAAATTCCTCTTTTCTCTCTTGTTCTATTCCCAAATGATAAGAACCCTAGCTGTCGGTGCTGCTACCGGCGAGGTCGCTGACCTCTCACATAGCTGCCGTAGTCGGCGCATCTGCTGGACGCTCGCATAGCTGCCTCCGCCGGCGCCACCGTCGCTGCACATCCTTCGCTAGCTGCTGCCGACCGCACGCCCAACCCAGCAGCACCGCCACGAGGCCGCACCGACGCCCATCTTGACGATGCGCGTGCCGCACAGCGCGAGGAGCCCGTAGTCGGCGGCGTGCTCGAGAAACTTGCCGAGCAACTCCCACACGACGACGCTGGTCACCCCGGAGGCGGCCGTGAAGGAGTGAAACTAGAGCAGCAACATGCGGTTGCCGCAGGCGTCGATGGCGAGGGAGGCTGCATCGACGTGGGGGAGATGTCCCTGGTGCTCCCCGGAATCAAGCCTCCAACCGACCTCTCTAGCTCCGGCCGCTATGTGGGTCACCGCCGCTGCTGCGTGTTTCTCTGTTTTGGTGTACAAGCGACGCGAGAAAATGAGGAACAGAGAAGAGCTCCGCTCGATGGGGACTCGATCGATCCAGATCACACGAATGATGGGTATTTTTGTCATTTGTTGCGGTTCCCACATGCCAGGGGCAAATAATAAAAGAGCAAAGAAAAGTGTGGCAAAATAGAGATGCCAAAGTAAAGAAGGGAAAATTGGATACTTGCCAAGTAAGAGCATCTCCAACAGAAGCGCTAAATAAGGCGCGCGTGGAAAAAACCGCCAGCTTAGCGCGCGCGGGGCCAAAAGCAGCGCTCCAGCAGACGCGCTAAAATGACACGCGCGGTAAAAAGGGGCCAGCACGCGCGGAATTGATGCATCGCGCGCGGTGTATTTTCCACTCCCGCTCCATCGCGCTGGGTGAAGAGAAACTGAGAGCGCGAATCCAGCCGCCGCCCTGAAACCTCCGGCGCGTCTGTCCTCCCCCTGCCCCCGCGCGGTCGCTGATACATCGCAAACGTATCTACTTTTCAAAACACTTTGCTATTGGTTTGCCTCGGATTTCTAAGTAATATGATTGGAACTAACCCGAACTGACGCTGTTTTCAGCAGAATTGCATTTGGTGTCTTTCTATGGTGCAGGTTTCAGAAGTTCGCGGAAAATTCCAGGAAAAATAAAAAAGGAGTTTTTGGGACAAAATAGCCACGGACCCGGAGGGACTCGGAGGGGGGCCACCCCAGGAGCAGGGACGGGTCCCACCCGCGGGTGGGCCCTACCCCGCGGCAGGGGGGCGTCCCTACCCCTGGGACCTCCTCTGGTGACCCCCCTTCGGATATAACCCCCTCATGACCTAAAAACGATGGAACCCCGAACACTTCTTCCACAAACCCGGAGGAGCTCCGCCGCCACCACGAACCCTAAATTCGGGGTCCAGGATCGCTGTTCCGGCACCCTGCCAGAGTGGAGATCGCCGCCATCGTCACCGCCAATCCTCTCCATCAACCATCCATGTCATCCCCCTCCATGTGTGAGTAGTTCCCTGCTGTAGGAAAGGGGATGGAAGGGATTGAATAAGATTGCTCATGTAATTCGATGCCAAATTGTTAGGGCATGATGCCTAGTATCCTCTATTTGTGTTAATCGTCGTTGGTACAACTAGTTATTCATTAATGCTTGTTACTTTGGGCCCGGGTGCCATGTTTTCAGATCTGAACACTTATATTTGCATGAGTATAATTGATGTTTTGATCTTATCTACTAGTTGTGTGCACTTGTTGTCGACCAGAACCGGAGACCCCGAGTGATAGAAACGCGGACATCGATGGGAATGTTTGGCAACTCGAGGGTTACATGTATTCATTGTGTGTTAATGCTTTGATCCGGTGTTCTATTAAAATGAACACCTTAATTGCTATTTGTTCCTTAATTGGCCCAGCTGAAACCGGATGGCAGGACAAAAGATGCCGTGCAAGTTCTTATTGCAAGCACGTACGGCTAAATTAGGAATACATGCCTATGATTGTTTGATACTTTGATGCTATTTACATATTTATTTGCTTTGTGCCTAGTTATGTTTATTATATGAGCTATCTTATTCATGCAACGCCCGTCTATCTATCCCTATGCCTACGGTGTTTTAATCTCGCTGTTTACAATCAATACTTTTGCTGTCATCATTGCTGTCTTTATTTTATTACTGCTGTTACTATTCCACTACTGCCATCAAATCACTATTGCTACTGATAAATTACTTCGAGAGAAATCCTTTTCAGGTGTGGTCGAATTGACAACTCAACTGCTAAGGCTTATAAATATTCTTTGGCTCACCTTGTGTCAAATCAATAAATTAGGGTCAAACTACCCGCGAAGACTGTTGCGATCCCCTACACTTGTGGGTTATCAAGACTATTTTTTGGCGCCGTTGCCGGGGAGCATAGCTCTATTTACAAGTTAACCTGGGAGTTTTTCTGTCTGCTGTAATTTACTCTTCATCATGAAGGGTAAGCGAGATCCTAAGTTTCCGATACTACCTTCCACCACAAGGAAAGGTACTGCTCTGAACTCTAAAGCTACTCTTGATTCACCTACTATTTTAAGTCAACTTGTTACACCACCTATGAACACTCGTCCTACTATTGATGCTTAACTTTCTGAATCTGCTACTGCTTATGATGAATTTGATGATGCTTCTGCTATGCTTGATGATTCTGGTTCTTTAGGTCCCTTTTTAGAATCTCTTGTCACTAAGTCTAAGGAAATTACAATGCTTGATGAAAATCTTACTACACCTGTTAGTTCTCCTGAATTATATAATTATGAGAGTAGGTATCCTGATGATTCCTACATTGATGTCAACGATGTGTTTATTAGAAAATATATGGTTTGTTCTGCTTCAAAAGATCCTGACGCTTTGAGGAAATTGCTTGAAAAACATGTTGTTAAGAATTATTTTACACCTGATCCTGAGTTTGCTACTTCTCCCATATGCATTAAAGATGATGATTTTAATTTCTCTGTTGATCTTTCACTCATATCTAATGTTGAATCTGATCCTTTTTGTGGATCTAAGGATGACAATGCTATAGAACACATGAATAAATTAGCTTCGCTTAGCCTTCTATTTTCTGATGACAAAAAGATACAACATTACTATTTAGTAAAGTTGTTTCCTTTCTCATTAAAAGATGATGCCAAAGTGTGGTATAATGCTTTACCTTATGGATCCATAAAAAGTCCTCATGAATTGCTTGATGTTTTCTTTGCAAAATATTTTCCCACTCACATGCAGCATGAGGCTTTGCAGAGAATTTTTAATTTCAAACAATTGGAGGATGAGCATCTCCCTAAAGCTTGGGGAAGATTCGGCTCACTACTCAGGGCTCGGCCAGTGCATGATATTCCTAAGAATGAGCTCCTTGATATATTTTATAATGGACTAACTGTTGAATCTAGGACATACCTAGATAGTTGTGCTGGCTGTGTTTTCATAAAAAGGACTGTAGTTGAAGCTGAAGAACTAATGGCTAAGATTGCTAAAAATCATGGTGAGTGGAGCATTCCTGAACCTCCTCCATTGTCAACTCCAAAGAAAAGGGGAGTGCTCTTCTTAAACCCAAAAGATATGCAAGAAGCCAAGAAATCTATTAAGGAAAAGGGTATTAGAGATGAAGATGTGAAGAATTTACCTCCAATTGAAGCTTTATGTGAACCTACCATTCACCCACCTATGGTAGAGAGGTACATTCTCTTCATAATTTTACAGTTCATGATATTCCTTATAGTAAGCCTCCTAGTCAGTGTTTGGATGAATTTGATAACTTTATTGTTAAACAAACTCATTTTAATATGCAAATTCAAGAACAATTAAATGATAACACCCTGGTTATTAAAAATATGCATTCTGTCTTGGAGAAAACTGCTAATGATGTTAAAGACTTGTTAAGCATTTTCATATGGTTCAAACTCAACTTGAACAAATTACTAAAGTACAAAAAGATTTGCTAGCTGAAATTCCTATGCAAAGTAGTAAACAAGCTTGTGGTGTTTTAACTAGAGGAGGTATCTCTACTCAAGATCCTCTTTATCCTGAGGGACATCCTAAAAGAATTGAACAAGAATCCCAATTGGCTGAAAATAATATTACTAGTTCCCCTAAAAAGAAAAAGAAAAAGAAGAAACATAAAGAATTAGGAGAAACTAGTAATATGGAAATAGATAAAGAACCTACAATTAATAATCCTAATGTTGTCTCTATTTCTGATGCTGAAACTGAAAGTGGTAATGAACATGAGGATGATAATAATAAACCTGAAGAACAAGAGGAGGAGACTGCACCTCCTGTTGCTAAAAAACATGGTAAAGAGAGAGAGAGAGAGACATGGGTGCAAAAGCCCATGCCTTTTCCATCTAAATCTCAGAAGACTAGGGAAGAAGAACACTATAATAAATTTTGTGAATGGATGAAGCCCCTCTTTTTGCAAATCCCTTTAACAGATGCTATTAAGTTGCCTCCTTATTCAAAATATATGAAAGACATTGTTACTAATAAAAGAAAGATCCCTAATGAAGAAATCTCCACTATGCTTGCTAATTACTCTTTCCATTGCAAGATTCCTGCAAAACTTGGTGATCCAGGTAAACCCACTATTCCTTGCTCCATTAAAAATAATTATGTTAGAACTCCTTTATGTGATCTTGGTGCAGGAGTTAGTGTTATGTCTTTCTCTCTTTATAAGAGACTTTTATTACACAAGCTTATTCCTACTGACATTTCCCTACAAATGGCTAATAAATCTACTGCTGTGCCCATTGGTATCTCTGAGGATGTTGCTGTTAAAGTTGCTAATTGTTTAATCCTGACTGATATTGTGGTATTGGAAATGCCTGAAGATGATAATATGTCTATTATTCTTGGAAGACCTTTTCTTAATACTGCAGGGGCTGTTATTGATTGCAATAATGGAAAAGTTACTTTTAATGTTGATGATAAGGAGCACACGGTATATTTCCCAAAGAAGGTTAATGCCAAAATGGGTGTGAATTCCATTGAAAATATTGAGACCATCAAGGTTGGAGCTATTGATTGTCCTATTCGTATACATCATAGAAAATATGAAACTCTTATGATTGGGACAATTGCTATACAATATGAGGTAACATAATTGTGATTTGGAGATTGAATTCTTTGTGTTAAATAAATTTGGTGTGGTAGCAAGACTTGATCAACCTTGCTAACAAATCAATTTTAAACAACATGAAGACTTTATTCACCATTAGTTTTCCTTCTGTTAATTATCTTGTACTTTTCTGTAATTTTCATTTCTTGGTGAGTTTATCCTTTTTAAATGTCAAAACCATGTTTTATTAGCTTAATTTTAATCTTATATAAGTTCTTCGGGAAAAGTTGTCGAAAAATTCCAGAAAAATATACGATGTTTATCTTTAAAAATGAGCCACAGAAGTGGCAGGGGCTGACATGGGGGACCCCCAGGAGGTAGAGGCAGGCCCCATCCGCGGGTGGAGGCCAGGCCACGGCCCAAGGCCGTCCCTGCCCTCTGGAGGGCCCCACCAGGTGAGCATCCTCCCACTCTCTCTCACTCGAAAAAACACTCTCCCATTGTTTAAACCCGAGTTCTTGCTCTTGGGTGCTGGAATTTTCGATCTCTTTGTTCAGCCCATTATTCTCGCTGAAATTTGGAGCAAATCCTCTCCGGTATGTGACTCCTCCACTCCTCCGATTAGAATCTTGAATGGTTTTGTATAAGTTGAGTATTTTGCTGCTGTATATGACCTTTGATATGAGCTTGCATGCTTGATTTGCAATTTGTTAGATAGTTTTGATGCATGTTTTAGTTGATATTGAGTTATAGGAGTAGTATAATGCACTTCCTATATTTTATTTTCAAGTTTTATGAGGTTTTGCTAAATATTTCAGAAAAGGAAGAACATGCCTAAGTTCAATTTAGGAGGGATTTTTAAGAAGAAGGAGTCCTCTTCTCGTCGAGAAACGAGAGGCTCGAGTTCCAGTGCACCAATGAGGCCATCATACAATGAAGATTTAGAGCAACTTGGCATTATTGTGCTTGGCCGAGAGTCTGATGTGCGTTCATCGGTATACCCATGTTATGAATTTCTACAAGCTGCAGGTATACGCGATGAATTCACTAGTCTTGTTACTAATGCATGTTTGACTAATATTGTGTTAGTGGAGAGGTCCCAATATCTTAAGCTCACTAATATCTTTGTGCAAAATTTTAATTTCGTTGATGACCCATATCACCCAAGTGTGGAGTTCATGCTATATGAGCAACCTTGGAGAATGCCTTTGTCTGAGTTTTGCAGTGCTCTTGGTGTGAGAAACTCGGGACTCACAAGTAAGATGAACACGCAGCCCCAGTATCTCAAGGAGCTCTACGTCGTCATCTGTTTTGATGATTGGAGAGAATCCGCTCGTGCGAAATTTAGGAGCATTCAGTTTCCACCTGTGAGGTATTTGGGCTATGTCATTGCTCGTTGTGTTCTCCCGCGGGACAACACGAGCAATATTTCTAGCCCCGATCTTTCTATTCTTGCTGCTGCAATTAATTGTGATGAAACATATAACATTGGTGCTCTTATTGCTCGCCTCCTTAGTACAAATAAAGTTAGAGGAACCATTTATGGAGGCATCATCGCCTCAATCATGCTTAGTGTAGCCGGACTTCCTCCTAGAGAGGATGATTTTGAGTTAGACTTTACTAGGCTTGATCTTGTTGCAATGAAAGCTCATCATTTTGTCACTTATGATTCCACTTTGGAGAACTTGCAGTATAAGTTGTTATTTGCATGTGATTTGGATAACCCTCGCTCTGTGAGATTACCTTCTCCTGTTTTGTTTAACACTGCTGATAGGAATGGATATTCATTCTCTGAGGAGGTGCTAGACGAGTACCTCGCATCACTAGTCCCTGAGGAGGAGCCACAGGATATGCAATTGCAGCCACAGACAGGCGCCGGCTGGGGCGCGCCACCACCGTGGTAGATGAGCCCCACTTAGGCCAAAAGCCTAAGCTTGGGGGAGTACGTATCTCTCACCGACACCTTTTTATTGTGTTCTCTCAAATGCTATATGTCGGTGTGTTCATCACTCTTTTGTGTATCCGTTAGCGTTTTCCTTTTACTTTCTTTTCGTTCTCTTCAATTTGCTCAGTCGCCTTAGTTGTTCTTCTTGTTTATTAATCAAAAACCCAAAAATATTTCCTTTTTGTTTGCCTCTTCTTTCTCATAATCAAAAAGACCAAAAATATTTTCCTTTTGCTTCTTGTTCGTTTGTTTTCTCGCTTTTAGTCATTTCTTCGCAAATTGAAAACAACAAAAAGATTTCTCTTTTAGCTTGTGTGTTTCCTCTTCCACTATTCGAAAAACACAAAAATATTTTCTCGTCTTCTTCGTATAGTTGATTTAGAGTTTCGATCCATGTTAGTAATGACACTTGCACACTTTGGTTATCTCGTTCTTTTTCGGATGTGCGAGTGTTTATGCAATAATGATGACATTTGGCAACACGGATGTGATGAAGACACTCGGTATGAACTCTATTTGCTTTCATTTTTGTACAAATGTTTATCCTCGTGATCGTGTTTTAATTTGCCATGATAGAATGTTGCTTGGATAGTATTGCTTAGCTCTTAAGGATGCTTACGCTTAGTCTCAACTTGTTATTAATGAGTAATTTGTCATGTAGACATGAGCATATTTTGCACTGTTTATAATTTGGTATGGTGAAGTGAGATCTTCCTCCAAAAAAGATTTAGTTGGATCGACTTGGCACATGCTCACGCATGCTTAAGACTAAAAGCACTGTCTATTATGCCTTGACGGTTTATTGTGGTTAGAACTGTATTATCACTTCTATGCTTTATTCATTGATTAACTTTGTCGCAAAGCATGATTATGACAGTAGTTCTCTTGATCGGTCGCTCCCTAACCTTTTGCTAGCCTTCACCTGTACTGAGTGGGAACTCTACTCGTGCATCCATTATCCCGAGCCAAAAGTATTCCATATGAGTCCACCATAGATTCCTATATGTGGTATTTCCTTGCCACTCCAAGTAAATTAGTCATGTGCTACCTTTAAAAATCATTCAAAATGCTTCTGTTTTATGCCTCTGTTTTTAGCTCATGAGGAAGTAGTAGAGAGCTAGATATAACTTATGACAAGCAAGGTAATTTCCTCCCTTTCACCCGGTGTTGATGGATTACGTCTTCACTTGAATCAACCCGAGAGCAGCTTAAGTGAAAAAGATAAATATAACCAACCATTTCTCCTCCGCGCGATGCAAATCTGAGAAAAATCAGACCAAACATTGGACAGTGGTAAACCATGGAGAAAGAGAAGCGTACTCGCTTCTCTAAAAACCAGCTGCTCTCACAAGTCTAAAAGCCTTGCTTGTTATGGGGGACTAGATAGATTTTCTGTTATGGAACCGTTGACGAAAGCATGCAGCTCTCAAAATCATTTTACCTCTATTCTATAAAAAAATAAAAATCTCTAGCACATGATTAATCCCTGCTTCCCTCTGCGAAGGACCTTTCTTTTACATTAATGTTGAGTCATCACCTCTCTTTGAGCACCATCTTGCAGAGCATTGCTGCCATCCTGAGTATAATGTGCTTTGTCCCAAAGTTTTAATGATTAGAGCATGTTTGAGATAGTATTTCAGTTCTAAAAACTTTATGCGTAGTCTCCTTTAACATCCTAAAGAGGTGCCCGGCATTTATGTTTTGCTCCACAAATGGGGCAAGCGAGAGATCACTATACCATACCTTGTTATAAGCATTGCATCGGTGTTATTGATTACATGTTTAAATTACTATTTGTTAGCATTTTGTGTGCTTTGTGTGAGTTCTCATAATTGCGTAAGTTCTATCGTCTCTTGTAATTTCTTTCATGTGCCTATTAAAATGTTGATCACGGTTTAAATTTCTGTGCTCTAAATGGTGCAAAAGTGTTTGTCAAAGTTTATTTTATTGCATCCAGTTTGTCAACTGAATTGCTTGAGGACAAGCAATAACCTAAGCTTGGGGGAGCTGATACGTCGCAAACGTATCTACCTTTCCAAACACTTTTCTATTGGGTTGCCTCGGATTTCTAAGTAATATGATTGGAACTAACCCGAACTGACGCTGTTTTCAGCAGAATTGCATTTGGTGTCTTTCTATTGTGCAGGTTTCAGAAGTTCGCGGAAAAATCCAGGAAAAATAAAAAAAGGAGTTTTTGGGACAAAATAGCCACGGAGCCAGAAGGACTCGGAGGGGGGGGGGCACCCCAGGAGCAGGAACAGGTCCCACCCGCGGGTGGGCCCTACCCCGCGGCAGGGGGCGTCCCTGCCCCTGGGACCTCCTTTGGCGACCCCCCTTTGGATATAACCCCCTCATGACTTAAAAACGACGGAACCCCGAACACTTCTTCCAGAAACCCGACGGAGCTCCGCCGCCACCACGAACCCTAAATTCGGGGTCCAGGATCGCTGTTCTGGAACCCTGCTGGAGTGGAGATCGCTGCCATTGTCACCGCCAACGCCTCTCCATCAACCATCCATGTCATCCCCCTCCATGTGTGAGTAGTTCCCTGCTGTAGGCAAGGGGATGGAAGGGATTGAATAAGATTGCTCATGTAATTCGATGCCAAATTGTTAGGGCATGATGCATAGTATCCTTTATTTGTGTTAATCGTCGTTGGTGCAACTAGTTATGCTTAATGCTTGTCACTTTGGGCCCGGGTGCCATGTTTTCAGATCTAAACACTTATATTTGCATGAGTATAATTGATGTTTTGATCCTATATACTAGTTGTATGCACTTGTTGTCGACCGGAACCGGAGACCACGAGTGACAGAAACGGGGACATCGATGGGAATGGTTGGCAATTCGAGGGTTACATGTATTCATTGTGTGTTAATGCTTTGATCTGGTGTTCTATTAAAAGGAACACCTTAATTGCCATTTGTTCCTTAATTGGCCCGGCTGAAGCCGGATGGCAGGACAAAAGATGCCGTGCAAGTTCATATTGCAAGCACGTATGGCTAAATTAGGAATACATGACTATGATTGTTTGATACTTCGATGCTATTTACATATTTATTTGCTTTGTGCCTAGTTATGTTTATTATATGAGCTATCTTATTCATGCAACGCCCGTCTATCTGTCCCTATGCCTACGGTGTTTTAATCCCGCTGTTTACAATCAATACTTTTGCTGTCATCATTGCTGTCTTTATTTTATTACTGCTGTTACTATTCCACTACTGCCATCAAATCACTGTTGCTACTGATAAATTGATTCGAGAGAAATCCTTTTCAGGTGTGGTTGAATTGACAACTCAACTGCTAAGGCTTATAAATATTCTTCGGCTCCCCTTGTGTCGAATCAACAAATTAGGGTCAAACTACCCGCGAAGACTATTGCGATCCCCTACACTTGTGGGTTATCAGTCGCCAGCAAAATCCCTCCAATGGACGGCGCCGCCGACATCCCCGCAACCCCTACGTACAGCCACGCCCCCTCGGCCGCCGCCGCCGACGCGACAAACCCTAGCACGGGGTTGGCCAGAACCGCACCGCCCCCATGCACTGCTATCGCGCAGACCTCTTCGTGGCGCCGCGGCTGAACTCTAAGCCTCGGTCCGGCGTGGCCAAGCGGCCCGCGGCGGCGACGGCAGGCCAAAACACCGCGGGCCAAAAGAAGGGGAAGACGGGCGGCGTTAGGCATCCGAGGAAGGCCGTGCCTCCGACCGCGGCTCCAGCGGCACCACCACCGACCGTGACTTTGACCGCGGCTCTGCCTCCACCGCCCCAATTTGCTGCGTCGGCCAGTGCGCCCATGGTGTTTGATGAAATGCCCGAAAGGTATGAAATTTAGTTTCTTTTTGTTTGTTGTTTGTTGTTGTTAGATAAATGTTTGCATATGAGGAACACCTTGTAGTTTAAATGATGAAACATATTTCGCAACTATGGGTGTTGGTTCCAACCATTGGTCTCACTCCAATGAAGAACATGATGAATACAAGGAATATCAAGTGGATGAGGAGCGTGAGGGTGTGGTCGGTGGACCGAAAGGTAGGGCGGCCAACTACACCATGGATGAAGATGTCTTGCTATGCAAGACTTGGTTGTACGTCTCCATGGATGCCACCGTTGCAACAGACCAAACTAGAGATATATATTGGAAAGGGATGAAGGACCACTTTGATAAACACAACACAAGTTGACATAAACGCACCGATAGATCTCTTTGGTCCAGGTGGTCTTTGATCTACGGGGATTTTAAAAAGTGGGGGGCGGTATTGACGGCGGTTGATAGGATGAACCCAAGTGGCACTAATGATAGAGATAGGGTAAGTGGCACTAACTTGTTCTCTATGTTCCAACTTGTCTATTTCGTGATTCAAATGGAACTAAGCTGTTCTCTATTTTGTGTAGCTCAATATTGCACAAAACATGTTTTGAGGAGAACCAAAAAAGAGCAAGAAAAGCAAGGTTGTACAAGGGAGGTTATTTGTGTTGGCTCATTGCTATGAAGTGTTGAAAAATGAAGAGAAATGGAAGAACCGTGATGGCTTAGAGGTGCCAAATAATAATATTGATGCGGTGGTCTTAGATGACGATGAAGAAGCATCAAGTGACAATGCCAAGAGGAGCCCAACACCAAACTCGGTTGGCTACTCAAAGTCAAAGAGACCAATTGGCACTAAACAAGCAAAAGAAAAGAAGAAGAAGAAGAAGAAGAAGAAGGGAGGAGGTGATGAGATAAAAGTTGTTATGGATGGTTTGGTGAAAGCAAGAATGGAAGCAAAGGAGGAGAGGAAGATGGCCGAAGAGAGAAGGGTGGCGGCCGAGGATAAGAGGGTGGCATTGGAGGAGAAGAAATTGCAAATGGAGGAGCAAGCTAGTTTCGAAAACAGATGGATGATAATAACATGCAATTTAAATTTTTATTCAATTTTTTATTTGAATAGATGGAATTCTTTCAATATTTCACCAAAAGTGGAATTTAGGTAATTCTAGATAATTTTTATTTAAATTTGATTGAACAATTATGGCATTAACTCATTTTGATATATTATTTGTATTTTTCTGAATTGTAAATCAGCAGTTATGAAATTTACAAGTTTGGAATATTTCCTGTAAGTTATAGAAATGTTAGAATTACTAACAACGGGTCCCACATGTCAGAGTTTTAATAATTTCTAAAAATAACAAATGTGAGCTGACGTCATCAGCTCAGGCCGGCGGCATGTTGACCATGGGCCAGTCGATTTCGACCTTCCCGGGCGACGAGGGTAGGCGCGTTAGGCGCGCGAGTGAATGGCGCGTCTTGTGATAGCAGCGCCACCCAAATAAGGTTGCTGGAGCGGCGGCGGCAACGGTGCATGACGTGGGGTTACCACACCAAATCGCTCGGAGGACATCCTAGGGTTTCGTGAGGAGAGGAAGAAGATGGTGGTGCTGGTGAATCCGTCGGCTGACAAGCTAGGTTTACCCAGGTTCAGGCCCCCGAAGGTAAAAGCCCTACGTTCTGCTTGTCTGGTATTGATCAAGGTTGCTTACAAGGGTTACAATGGCGAGATTGGTAGATGCGATCTCGCTAGGGTTTCTCGTGGTGAGTATGAGCGTACCTAGGTCGGCGACCCACCCAACCCTTATGTAGTGGGGCTGGGTCTCAGGTTCGCTACCGACTAGGTTTACAAGTTTTGTACATCATAACCGACGTACGGTTCCTGGGCTAATTCCTTCGGTATGGGCCTTCTCCTTGGGCTTGTCCCCACGGGCCGCAGTCTACTCATGCACCAGGTACCTCCATGGTGGTACACCCGAAGGGTATACCCACATCAGCGCACGGCGGCAGTGCATCACGGCCGACGGCAAATTGACATTAAATGATGAAATCAACAGACAGGAGCGGACCAAGAGGAGGAGAAGCTCACCACGAGGCTTAAGGACAAGGTTTAGGCGTCAGGGAAGAGATGACGCCTACGAAATTTTGGTCGACGACGGCGGCGGGTGTTCGCGACGCCGATCACGTTCTCAGTCCTCAAGCCGTCTTAGCAAGCACCGCTTGCGCCCAGAGGAAGAGGACGATGGGGTGAAGCTGCTAGGCACAGTTGCTAAGCTCGGGGAGGCGTCGGTCGTCGGTGATTTGAGGGGGACGATGGCAACAGTGAGAGTTAGGGTTAGGGTTTTGAGCGGCTTTGCTCTGAGAGGGAACAAGAGAGAGAGAGAGTGAGGCGAGTGAGGAGGAGGACGAGATATGGACGTCTCCCCTCGCTCTTATCCTCATGGAGCTAGCAGTGAGCAGGAGGTGGCCGCGAAGACATCGCTGCCGTCCTTCTGTCCGGAGGGGACGAAGAAGAAAAGAAAGAAAAGAAAATTTGCAGATAACCCCCTAGGTTTTTCTGTAATTACTAAACATAGTTAGAACAGAAACTTCACATATTTATGTAGGGCCTTTATACAAGTCTAAAAATCATGGAAAATCCATGGTGTCTCCTAATGATACATAGAAGCTCCACATATTTTTATTTTGAACTAGTTGAATGCCCGTGCGTTGCAACGGGAGACACTATGTCATATAAAATCATCTAATTCAAAATATATATCGACAGTTGTGTTTATGAACAATAATCGTTTAGTTGTTTTCTTATGACAATTAAAGTAGACCGAAGGGAGTATTATTTATTTCTCTTAGGTAGATGTCTTCCTCTCTCTTAGATTGTCTATTGACTCTCCTCTAAATTATAAAGCCAATGTGTCTTTATTTTCAATCAACAACATCCTATTTTTACATCATTGCTTCACACATGTGAACAATTTCCTAATCCTTGAATCTCTGCGGTTGAAGTCCCCCTTGTGGTTACTCACCTATGTCACCATATTCTCGGCATCGCTTCATCGTGTATACCTTCTCCTACATCGGGAAATCTCTCATGAGGTTCATATCTCTTTCCATATCTCAACTCTGGACATTTGTCTACCATGATTTGACCGAACAATATAGACCACCGACAGCTCAAAAATCATAAGAGTAGCCTTGGAAATACATAGCATAGGATACATCCGGAAATCTTATCATGATGTCCATACATAGAACTTGATGTCCTTGAGTAGAAAAGAAGAAAAAATAGTAATATATTGAAAGGATACATCCGGAAATTTTATCATGATCTTCCAAATTTTGCATGATATTCGTAACTGAAACATACATGGAAAGCCAACTCCTGCACAAAAATGTAGCAAGTCAATTTTACTGAGAAATAGGACAACCAGCCCAAGCAACAATGCCAAATGTCATATCAGATTCAATTAGGAGGCACAACTCATCTAAATTTCAAGCACTGTTTAAAAAAACCACCAAACTTTGGTTGAGAAAGATAAGACATCTGTAGCAATTCAATGGCAAAAAACATCATAGGAAAGATAAAACATAATTATCCAAATTTTAACTTTGCATGCATGAATTTATTTTGTCCTGATACTATGTTCTGTAAAAGAAGTAAGCCACTTTTATTGTCACACACTCTAACATTGATACTAAGTAAATTAGATCATTTATTTACTCTAACACTGGTTATAAAATTTTGATATGTTGTTTCTTCATGTTTTAAAATCAAATCCGGAAGCATCAAACACGACTGGTGTTCTCCCCAAGTACTTCCTTCCATTGTTCGATATTGGCTAGCTGTGGCTCTTGACAGTCAGCCACTACTTGCCGAGCTGCCTACGCCGCTCAATGTCAGCTTGTGTGCCGCAGAGGCACTGCCTGCTCTGCTGCAGCCGTACATGAAAAGATATTGAAACAAAACCATGAAAGGAAGTGCTAGTGGTTGACTTACTTCATATGCCTCTTATAAACAATAGTTTGCGGTTACATCAAGTGTTCAGAGCTCACTGAAGATCAAACACGTGGGAGAGAATGAAGATACAGTTTTGTGTCGGGCTCAAAGTGATTGTACTATACCATTCAATTCATTCCTTATTTGCTTTCTACTCCACACAATTTCCCAAACCTACATTCTACAAATAAGATCATATAAGCTGCAAGTAGAACCCATGCATGACAAGCAATCGGATGAAGATAAAAGGAAGATATCACCTCACCACATTGTTTCGGTGTTGAATGGATCCACTTCCAAATTGCCATTTGGTGTACACTGCCCACACCTGCAAACATAGGAACTAATGGGGGAGGCATCTTGTTCTGTAGCTAATCTTTTCCCTCCCTCATTCTTCTACAAAGCCAATTCAATAACCTGTAATAATCATAGAACTGAACATGAAGAAACAAAGGACATTCTGTTGATAATGCACCTTAGAATAAATAAGTGGAAATAGCATCATCGAAGCTGAATGTCTCCATAATCATATCAGTTCCTTCTCTACTTTTTTTGAGGAATCATATGAGGACATCTCTTGCTTGCTTCTATGACTCAATTCCACATACAAAAAGTTGTATTAAAAGAAGTTTGGTACGCATCATATCATGATCAAACAACATAGCTTCCATGATCTCACACGATACTTTGGAAAACCATTTTACAAAACAATTTCCGTTACCAAATTCACCATCTACTTTCTTACCTGCAAGACGGTAGAACAAACGGGCAGAAATTAGCTAGTCTGAGAACCAAATCCCTTTCTAACCCAAAAAAGATGTACGGGTTAAAAGTAAATTAAGTGAAGAGGTTTAGAAAACCTGAATATCCCAAGGTCAAATTGAATATGCCATCACACACCTGAATCGAAACTATTAGCACGCTGTAATTTTAACTATGCCTTCAAACCCTATGGAAGAAGCCTTAAGTAAAGTTATCTTCTATGATATTGTGAATAAAGGCTTCACACATAATCCTTTCCCATGTAGCACACCAAAAATATTCCAATGAGCAATCCGAATTCGGTCACCCGCCCTACTATGGAAGATTATTAACTTTTTTGTAGCATCAAGCAGAGAATCATAATGTGAAACAATTTAACCAACTGTGACCAAAACAACAACTCGACACGCACCATTAGTAGTCAGTTTTTCTTTACGGAAACATCTATCTAATCTACATAAATAATGACAACCTTTCATAATTTTTCACAACAGTAATAAACATTCTCTGGCATCTTCTAATACAAATTGAAAAATTATATGCATTCTGAAAACAATACCTACTAAGTGTTACTTGTTGCCAGCTTTTCACTGAATTTAGTGTCAATAGACCATTGATCCTGATTGCTTCTAAATTCTGATGTGTCCTTAGTTTGTGGCAACATAAAATGGTTCGACTGAAAATAAAAAGTTAGTCACAGCCAACAACATGTAAAAGTCTCACATGTTATAAACGAACACTGATGAACATCATATGAGGAGCACTAGCTAGATGTGAGTCTATGGGGGGTAAAGAAAACTTCGAAGCTTACCCAGCCCGAGAGCACAAGAACGACACCACTACACCGGCATGCATCGCGCATAGCAGTATCAGAATGAGCGAAAAATTATGGACATGGGTAGCACGTAAGACCACTACCTCTCTCCCTCATGTGCAAGTTTAGACCTACAACACTATGCCCAACTCCATGTATTGGCACACCGGCAACCCACCATTAATCATCCTTGCCTGACGAAACCAACACTATGAAATAGATCTTTCTTCATGTTCATAAGCACCAAAGAGAAGAGGAAAGAATTAAATAAGTTCTTATCTAAAGTAAATCTAAGTAAACTGTCAATTGGTGTAGTGGGCACAATACTGAACTAACAATCTGTATTGGTGGGTGGTCATGGAAATGCATAAAATCCGGGGTACAGTTAAGGGTTCTACTAACACCAGAGATTACGAATTGAAGAAATGGTACCAAATAAGCACCTTAGTCATATCAACAACGCCATCAGATCGTCCCTTGTTGCATAGTGCACCGTACACCCTCAAGGAGCTGAAACAATTATTTGGCTTGTGCTATATCTGCAGATGGCATAAGAAAAAAAAAGAATCGCATGCAGTCTGCATATCACCCTGCAATAATTTGGCTTGTGCTATATCTGCAGATGGCATGAAGCATATTTTACCTCGTTGCTCATCTTCTCAAATGCTATGGCGACTTTATTTTCTGTAGAGAACTCGAAGAAACCATATCCTTTGGGTTTGATAGTCACATGATGGCATATCGCTTTCACTGTACAACACATATCTATCACCTAGTGGACAATCTCTAATCAACAAAGACCATGGATCGCAAATTGCGATCTGAGATGAGGCACATCATATCTCAGACCCAACATCGCATTTGGATCCCAACATCACACATATTGACAAGAAACTGAATGGCGTGTGTGTATCAAAAGGTCAGGTATCAAAAGAAGCTCATGTAGTAATAAATCAGTAAAGAACCAACAGCAATACAGTGCATCCAGAAGATTGAAAAAAAAATGATACAGGACGCAGGGTGAAACCAAGTTGGAAGAGGGAAAAACAAATCCGATTTCAGTTTTCATCTACCTATCACAGACGGTCAGCGTTTATACCACTCACTTGAGGAGGCCTGCTACATCAAGGACCTGTCGAGGACGCGGTAGAACTGCATGGAGTCGGCGCTGACAACCTTGCCATCTGAATTCTCTGTTACAAACTGCATGGGTCTCAATGTTCAAACGAAATAGATCTCTGTTACAAAGTGGAAATAAAAAATTTCACAATTGACTCTTCCCATCTGAATTCTCCAACAGCGCACGCAGGTGAAGACGGACGCCGGGGGCGCCGGAACCCGGACCTGGCGGTGCTATCCCCCGAAGGAGCAGCCAGCTGAGAAGACTGGTGGTCTCCCAGAGTGGCGCCGTCGCTGTTACGGCGTCCAAGGAGACGGCGTTGTCGGTGTCCGGTCGGACACCAGATCGAGCGTCGAAGGCCAGTGGGATTCCAGGGCTGCGCACCTCGTAGTCCATGGTTGTGAGCCTAGGAGCTCAGGGCGGGTCTCCTCGGAGTCCAGAGCGCTGCGGGTCCGCCACCAGGTCGATGTCGACGGTGAACTTACATTGTTACTTGTACAAATGTGTTGGAGAAGGTTTAAAGTATAAACAATTAAGATTTTCTTTAATCAATTAATTTATTGATGACTTGTGGCTATTCTCTAATGTGGCTTTGAATTATTTGAGTGATGATGCTCAAGTGGCTTTGCAAAATTCATATTTGAGGTCTTTATCATTTGGCTAACTTTCTTCCTTGGGATTTAATTCCATTGGAGAAATATTTTAGGTGGATTTTTTAAATAGGCACTTGACTAGATTAATAGGTTGATATTGATCCTTCTTGACAAATAGATCAAAGTTGCTTCTTGTCCCTTCTCTGGTATGAATCAAATGCTGCTCCTTATCCTTGTTGACTGCTTGACTTGAGATGATCTAAGTGATCCATAGTCCATTGTTGCGCTTATATTAATATTGATCCCTCTACTCAATATTTGGATATTAGGGCAAGTTCTAGTATCCATTAGCTAAGTTCCAAGATTATATTGCCTCACCCTTGTGGTGAAGGCAAACATTTTATTCAAAGGACACTCTCCTTTTGACCAGGTATATTTTTATTTGAAATTCAATTGCTTTAATGCATACAAAGAAATCTATTAAAAGGTTGAAAGGCTTGTTACCAAACTCCTTCCATATAACACAAAGCCTTTAAATTTCACCCCAACTTTCTTTCTTATATGTTTTGTCTTGCAGAATGAAATTAAGAAGCATTGAAGATAAGAAGCTAAGATCGGATAAGAAGATCAAGTTTAGTTTGGTAATATTGGATTATTTAAGCATTTGTATTTTCTTTTATGGTTGAGGCAATGTAAAGACAACGTTTAGTTGTACTCAACCAATTACATTATTTACTTTGTTTTAATAACTCTTTGTATTGTGATAAGTGTTAACATAATTTTAATTTGCTATTTATTTATGAGTTGCTTGCTTAATTGTATAAGCATGTATAAATTTATTATTCATTTTAAATAAGTTTTCCAATTCAATATCTTTTGTATATTCCAATTGGATCTGAATTCCCACCACCAGCAAAATGCCTAGAGGTCATGTCGAAGTTTATCACATTCACCTAGATTGGACTAAACCCTACTTTATGAAGGTGATTGACCTCCGATCAGTCCAGGGTTTTATTTTGCAAAAAACTTATTCGGGTTTTTAGATTCAAGCATGTAGATGCACAAAATCCTACTTCTACCCTTCATTGGTTGCTAAATGCTGGGACATTACACCTTGGCCCTTTCCGGCACCCCGACGGCAGTACACATAGGAAGGAAAGGTAGCAGGCGTGGTTGCGGCGGTGGATCTTGAGTGGTCGCCTCGGGACGACATATGCGTGGCCATGACGCCGGTCACACAACGATGTGGCCTCCTCCACCTTTGATTTTCTTCATCATCGGTGCAAAGGGATATGGCCACTGGTGGTGCTGCCTCATAGCGGCTTCTTCCCGGCAGCGGAGCACTTGGCTCGTATGGTGCGGCGGTCCATGGTGAGGAGGAGACGGTGGTCCAGCTGCTGAAGCGAGTGAGGATGCCACCATCGACGGCGGCACCCGTGGGTGTCGTATTCCTCGTTGGAGGCGATGGTGGGGGCGGCTCTCGCTCCATTGTTTCCGGGGGAAACCTCAGATCTGGGGAAGATCACCATTTACGGTGGCGCCCGTGGGCATCGCAGCCCTCGTTGGAAGCATTATGGGCCTCCTGGATCGGATGATGGCGACGTCTCTGTCGTCACCCCAGTGGGGGCATCATCTTTGGAGACATTAATCGGCTGGACGGACATGTGGACGGCTTGGTGCTGGGCGTCGGTGCCCGCGTGTTTCTCGCATGGAGAGCAAGGTGGAGCGGCATTTCATCTACCATCTAGAACGACGAATCTCGGTGGCATGGTGCAGCGGTGTCTCGGCGGCCGGCGTGGTGACGATGGACTCGCGCATGACGGTGGCGTTATCTGACGTCGTGACGGCTTCGACGGCAGGCCTAGCAAGGTCAATACATTGATACTGGTTCTGAAGATGGTTTGGCGGAAGATGGCGACGGCGGATTCTCGAGTGGGTGTAGTGATACCCGTTGAGAGTCTACTGGTCCAGTTTGTGCTCCCGACCCGCCGTCGGACGGCTTGGTTGAGGCCTCCGGTTGAGATTATGTGCGTTCACTACTAGGAAAAGGCTTATACGTAATCCACGTAGCCGTGGCGCACTGTCAGCATGGTGCGCCTTGGCTAAGTATGCGTGGCGCACCGCTTGGTGTTGCGCCACTGACACCAACTTAGCCATGGCGCAGGTTTCTAAGAAGTGCGCCACGGCTAAGATGGGCCCTGGCCGGCCGGCCTCTGCGCACTCAGGCATGGCGGCACAAACATGTGCGCCACGAGTAGCCGCGTAGCCGTGGCGCACAGTAATACCCTGCGCCACGGCTAAGTGTGGGACCCGGTGCACATTTTTTGCGCCAATTTTACCCCACTTAGCCGTGGCGCACTGTGCCCTCGTGCGCCACGGCTAAGTGTGGGTCACATCTGCACCATTTCTGGCGCGAATTTTACCCCACCTAGCCATGGCGCAGGGAATTACTGTGCGCCACGGCTAGGATATAGTGGTGGCGCAGCCACCGTTCGTGCGCCACGGCTAAACCTGGGTGCACTTTTACTTTTTGGCTGCCACCACCACCACCCCCTTTTCTCCTCTTTTCCTCTCCTCTTCCTCCTCCCCACCTCTCAATTCCAGATCTGCACGCCCCCTTCCTCTCCCCACCTCATTTTCTTCTCGCTCTTCACATATTTTGCCACATAAATCTACTTATTTTCTTCATGTATATGTGAGGAAACATCTCCCACACCTCGTGCTCGATCTTCCTCCTCTAGGCGCTCTCTCTTTCGACGTCTTCGTTGGAAGGTGAGTGTATGTGATGGATGAGAAGGCTTTGATGTGTGTGGTTCTATGTGATGGATATGAGAAGGGTTGTGATATGTTTGTGGTTGTTGTATGCACGTGTGATGGATGAATTGGTTGCATTGTGATGGATGAGGATGTGTGTGTGTGGTTGCGTGTGTTTGCATATGTGTATGCCATGATCGAAATGATTAGTTGCCAATGCTTTCGCCGAATGTAGATTCATTTCCATTTCGGCGAATTTTCCGGCACTCCTAAGGCCAAAAATTAGCAAAGGTCATGCCAAATTTTTCTGTGAAATATTTTGTTTCTAATATAATTCCTTTGTTCTATATGTAGAGCAGGGGCGACAATGGTCATCATGATGAGCGAAAGTATTGTTGCTAGATATTTGAAATATGCGACGACCGTGATGGTTAAAAACAACGACACAGGGATAAAGTGTCCGTGTCGAACATGCAAACTCGGCACCGTGCTTGATCCCTTTTCCGGCACATTGCAGGAGCATCTGGTCAGGAAAGGTTTTATGGATGACTTCACTTACGAGGATGATGATGATGACGTCCATGGGGGCGCGGCGGGAAATGATCAGGAAGATGAAGAGGCGCCTCCCGATTATGATGACGAAGAATATGTCGTGCATGATGATGAAGAAGAAGCCGACGTAAATGGTGGAGAAGACGCGGGCACGCCGATGCTGCTAACTTCAGTCGTGCGGGACCCTCATGTTCAAGAATTGCTTCTCAGAAAGTCGAGTAACGCTGCTAGAGAGGCTAAGCTGGCGCAGCTGGACATAGACTCGAATGCTCCGTTGTATGCGGGATGTCGGCCCGAGGATACCCGCTTGAAAGTAACGCTCATGGCTCTGCAGATGAAGGCAAAACACAAATGGACAGACGCAAGCTTCGACAAGCACTTGAAATTTTGGCACGATCGTCTTCCTGAGGGGAACACGTGTCCCAGTAGTATCGAAGAGGCCAAAAAAAATCGTGTGCCCTTTTGATTTAACGCACATCAAATACCACGTTTGCATCAATGATTGCTTCATTTATCCGGAAAATGACGCGGAGACAACTACATGTCCGGTGTGCGGCGCTGCTCGATACAAGAAAGGGAAAAAGAAAGCTCCTCGGAAAGTGCTATGGTACCTTCCGATCATTCCTCGTCTGCAGCGGCTTTTCACAGATCCTAAGGAAGCAAAGTTAATGCACTGGCACGCGGAAAGGAATAAGCCGGAAAACGAAGAGACGGATAAGATGCTGAGACACCCTTTAGATGCTAAGCAGTGGGAAGCGTTAGACTTTGAATACCCAACTTTTGGGAATGATCCAAGAAACGACAGGTTGGGCGTGAGCACCGATGGGCTCAATCCTTTTGGCAACCAGAGCAGCACACATAGCACGTGGCCCGTGTTTGTATGGATATACAACCTACCCCCATGGTTGTGCATGAAGAGGAAGTACATTCACATGAGCATGCTAATCCAAGGGCCGAAACAACTAGGAAACGACATCAATCTGTATCTGCAGCTCTTGAGAGATGAGCTACACAAGATATGGAATGTAGGGGTCAGCACATGGGATGCCGTCGCGGAAGATTACTTCCCTATGAGAGTCGCGTTGATCACGACGGTGCAAGACTATCTCGATTACGGATATATCGCAGGCCAGGTGGCCCACGGACACTGTGCATGCGTTAGGTGCATGGACGATACAACATATATGCAGCTAGAGAAAGATCTCGGGTCTTCAAAACAGTGTTCACGGGACATCGAAGGTGGCTTCGCAAGGACGATCCGTGGAGAAACCGCAAAGAGCTGTTCGGTGGTACCGTTGAGATCCGAAGAGCCCCACGTAAGAGGAGCGGCGAAGAAATCGACATGTTGTTGACAAGCTGGGATGAGTGCCCTCCGCCGGGGAAGAAGCAAAAGGCTCCGCCACCACTGCTGAAAGTATGGAAAACAAGGTCTGTTTTCTGGGACTTGTCATATTGGAAGATCCTCGAAACACCTCATGGCCTTGATGTCATGTATATCACGAAGAACATGTGCGAGAGTCTACTTGGCACCCTTCTCAACATGCCGGAGAGGACCAAAGATGGGCCGAAAGCAAGAAACGACCTAAGATCATTGGGCATCAGGAAGATCTCCACGGAGGACGCCCTGACGATGATAATGATCTGTCCGAGGAGGAGGAGACGGAAGGTCGTCGGAAGGGCAAAAAGGCGAAATAGAATGACTATTACTGCCCTCCTTCGTGCTTCACTCTAAGCCAGAAGGAGATCGAATAGTTTATCAAGTGCCTTCTCGGAGTGAAATTTCCTTCCGGTTACGCGGGGAAGATAAGCAGATATCTGGACGCAGCGAAACAAAAGTTCAGCGGGATGAAGTCTCATGACTGTCACGTGCTGATGACGTAGATACTTCCGGTTGCACTCCGAGGGATAATGGATCCACACGTCCGCCAAACGCTATTGGACCTATGCAACTTTTTCGACGTCATCTCTCGAAAGTCGATCAGCATGAAGAAAGCCGTAAGGCTACAGAAAGAGATCATTGTGATACTAAATGAGTTTGAGATTTACTTCCCTCCCGCATTCTTTGACATTATGGTGCATTTGCTGATCCATGTCGTGGATGATATCATCCAGCTCGGGCCGATGTTCCTGCACGACATGATGCCGTTCGAAAGGATGAATGGTGTCATCAAAGGATACATTCGTAACAGGGCAACTCCAGATGGAAGCATCGTCCAGGGCTATCTCACCGAAGAGTGCATCTCTTTCTGCACGAATTTTCTAGACGTCGAGAACCCTGTTGGTCTGCCCGAAAAATAAGCACATTGGCAAGCTCGATGGAGCAGGTCACAAACAGGCAGGAGGGAACTACAAGTGGACGACTCTGGCCGACGCGCCGACTTTGACAGTGCAAACTTTGTAGCGCTAAAACACATACAAGTGGTCGATCCTTGGTTGGAAAAGCACAAAAACTTTATTGAGAAGAAGTACAGTGAACGTGGTCAGCATCGAATGGACGTCAAAATAATCAAAGAGCACAACACCACCTTCACGCGTTGGTTCAAACGCCACCTTCTAGATAATCCTCCGTCAATGACTTCCGCAGAAGGAAAACTCATATTCCTCTTGTCACAGGGCCCCGCGCCCAACTTGATGACATATCAGGCATACGATATCAACGGTTACACGTTCTACACGGAGGAAAAAGACAGGAATAGCGAATATCAGAACTCAGGGATAACGATGGAATCCTTCACCGGTGACGTCAAAGAAAGGTACTATGGAAGGATCGAGGAGATCTGGGAGCTGGACTACTCTGGAGACAAGGTGCCGATGTTCCGTGTTAGATGGGCTAAGAGCGTAAGTCCAAAAAAAAGAAGACGGATATTTCACCTCCAAGTCTGCTGCTACCGCGAGCGTCATCGCGAAAACTGAACCATGGGTACTGGCTAGCCAAGTTGACCAATGCTTCTTCATCACCGACCCGACAATGCCTAGCCGTGTTGTCGTGAGAAGAGGAAAAAGGAGCATCATCGGAATGGATGGAGTCGCCAACGAGCAAGATTTTGACCAGTACGGAGACCCAAAGATGGAAGATGACGATGACGACGACGAAGAAACATACACCACAAGAAGAAGTAGGACAACACTACCCAAGTCAGGTGGTCTTCCATTCGCAAGAAGAAGTCGACATGTTCTGGGTCTAAATTATTCAACCACCACCAAGAAGGGAAAGAAGATTGTGAAACGCTAGCTAGATGGTGTGGAAAATACGACGCTCGATTTTGTAACCCTATTAATGTCCTAGAATTTGTAATCCTAATATCATCAGAATATTAGATATCTTAATATTAAGTATTTTTTATATTTGAAATATGTGTCTTAAAATTAAATTGAAATATGATATGTACTCCTAATATTGAAATGTGTGTCTTAAATGAAATGCCAAAATGAAATGCAATGGAAATTGAAATTCAATGAAAAATGAAATGCAATGAAAAATTGAAATGCAAATGAAAATTGAAATGCAAATGAAAAAAACTTACCCGTGGCGCAGGGAAGCTATCCTGCGCCATGGGTAACTTACCCATGGCGCAGGGCCTTGTACCTGCACCACGGCTATTATTCTTACCCATGGCGCAGGGCTGCTAACCTGCGCCACGGCTAAGGTAGGCCCCATATGACAGGCCGGGCGCGCGAACCGTTCCCCAATCTCGATCCAAAATTCCCTAAGTCCCAATCCCGCGCGTGCCGTGACACCAACAGACACCGCCGCCGGCTCCTCCTCCCCACCTCCTCCTCCTCCCTGCCGTCGTCCCTGTGCCGCGGCCGTCATCTCCGCGTCGCGGCCGTCGTTCTCCCCGAGGCCTCCTCCTGCCCGAGGCGCCGGCCTCCTCCTGCCTAAGCACTCCTCCTCCCTAAGCCGACACCGCTCTCCAGCCTCCTCCTCAAGCCCTCCTCCTCCATCCCTGAGCCGACGCTGCCCTCCTCCATCCCGAGAGCAGGTAACCACCCCTCGGTGCTCATGCCCGCCATGTGTTCGATGAAATGCTTGCTGGTTATTTTGCTGCTTGCTGCTTGCTATTAATGTTGCTGCTGCTGCTTGCTATTAGGGTTAGGTTGCTGCTTGATGCTTGCTATTAGGGTTAGGGTTAGGGTTAGGCTTGATGCTTGCTGCTTGATATTGCTATTGTTGGTGTTATTGCAAATTGTAGCAAAATAAAAAATTGAAACCTGATGTTGCCTTCTCTTTCAGGTGGTGGCCTGCTGCTGCTACTAGAGGTGGTGGTGTTGCTTGCTGCTGGTAGGGGTGCTACTGCTGCTGCTACTAGAGGTGGTGGTGTTGAAGCAAGGTAGGATGTGATCGAAATCCGGAGTTGTGTGCCGGTATGCTTATGTTGTTTGTGATGAATGTTGTATCTTGCCGGAGTTGTGTGTCGGCTTAATTATATGTGATGAATGTGGTATCCAGCCGGAGTTGTGTGCCGGCTTAATTATCTGCGATGAATATGTGTGATGCCGGAGTTTTGTTGTCAATTTGCCGGAGTTGTGTGCCGGTTTATATGTGTGATGAATATGTTTGTATCTTGCCGGAGTTGTGTGCCGGTTTTGTTGTGAACTTTGCAGGGATTTTAGATGAGTGCCGATGTTTTGCCGAAATGTCGATTCATTTCCGTTTCGGCAAATTTCCGGCACTCCTATGGCCAAAAATTAGCAAAGGTCATGCCGAATTTTTGGCAATAGGAGTGCCGCCGGAAATTTGCCGGAACGGAAATGATTCGACATTTCGATAAAACATCGGCATGTGTATTTTTTGTTTCTTTTAACTAACATGTTCCATTTTGCTGTCACACGCAGAACACATGGCTAACAACGATGAGGTCGGAGCTTCTTCTCGGCAGTTAAGCGTGGAAGAACTAGCCAGAGAGAAGAACGCGAACTTCTGGAGCTACTATGATGAGCCAACCAGGGATGTTGCCGAGGGCGCCAATAATAGTGGCACCGAGGATGGCAACGATACCACTACTAGTGGCGCCGGGGATGGCGGCGCGACCACTGATGGCGGAGAACGCACAGATGGTAGCCAAGCCAAAAAGGCTAGGAAGGAGAGGAGTAAGAACAAGGTCCGGGCCTTGAGGCAAGCGATCACCCAAGTGTCTGACGGTGGGGCGCCTCTAGAGCCTACAGGGGTCGCCGCAGGGTATGGCCTCCAAGTGGCATGCATCCTTCGAGAGGTCTTCCCTGTCTATGAGGATAACATAAGGGATGCTAATAAAGAGGGTGTGCGCCTCTGCCTCATCAAGAGGCTGCATGAACGGTATGAGTTCCCGCCGGCCTACGGGGCCGATGAAGACGGTAATCATGATTTGAAAAAACTCAATGCCGTCAACAACTTTACCCTCACGAAGATGAGCACGGCCTTGTCCAGCTGGAGATCTAGGGTCAAAAAATTGATCGAAGACGATAAAAGTCCCGAGGAGATCTGGAACAAGGAGCGGGTCAACGAAGAAGACCTTAGGATTTTCCGGGGCAGGCTCGGACTACCTGCATCCAAGAAAATGAGTGAATGGGGGAGGTGGATGAACTCGAAGAATGTAGGACACCACCATCTCGGAAGTGGTGGTTACTTCGCGGCTGAGCCCAAATGGGAGAAGCAGGATACTGAGTGGGCAGCTAAGGGCATATCTAACCCCTTCAACAAATTTAAAGACAAACAGACTAGAAATTTTGTCAGGCCTCGGTTCACAGAGGACCCGGTTACCAAGGAACTTAAGACGGATCCTGCTGCCGTGAAGTTCCAAAAGGCTCTGGAGGATGTAGAAAGTTCTAGAGCCGCGGATGAGAGCTCCTCCCAGGGATCGACGAAGCCCGTGTGGGACACTCCATTCAACGCGGCATTGAACAAGGTCAAGGGGCGGGATCTGGACAAGCCACCGTCAGGTGGCCATGTTGTCGGCCGTGGCAAGGTCCTATGGTGTGACTATTATGCCGAGGACAAGGAGACGCGGATGGAGAGGAAGAAGCGCAAGCAAGAGGATATAGTCAACGAACTAGTGGCCAAGGCGCTCGTCGGTTTCCTTCCTTCCGTCGTGACCTCGGTAACGGATTGGATCGACGGAGGTCGACAAGGGCCGTGTCCAGTGCCCAACTTTGGAGGCAACACGGCCAACACCGCGTCGGCGGCTTCGTCCGCCAACACCGCGCTGTCACCTCCACCTGTTCGGGATAATCTGCCGGCCGGCTACCCCCCAAGCGGCACCCACTCCGACTCCGTGTCGCAAGACGTTGGCGGTGTCTCGACAATGGCCGAGCTCGACGCCCTCACGGTATCTAAGCGTCGTAGGCTCAACGCATATTACTTCATCCATTTTGCCTTTGCCTTGCATCTCTAACGCCCTACATGCATGTTCTTCGCAGGGCGACACTAGATGCACTCTCGTACACCATGTGAATGGAGAGTTGAAGGATGTTGCTAGGGCTACCATCATTACGCCCAAAAATCGCATGCACCACAACACGCCAATACCCGATGGCTGCTTTAAGGTCTCACTGATTAGGGTGTTCTCGGGCTACAATGAGGTGGATCCTCCTTATCAACCTGTGGGAGCCGAGGACCATCTGCTCCTCCGTGAATGCATCCCCTGGGCCATGGTATGGCCAAAAACCCAGATCCGTCTAAGCCCGGACACTCCACACGCAACACCGCAAGTCGGGTTGGGGCAAAACCATGTCAAGGCCATCGCACCAGCACCAGCACAACTTAAAGAGCCCGCGGCACAGAAAGACGACATCTTCGATGACTGCTACATTGATGATGACTGCTGCGACGACGGAGGATTAATGGCTCCTCTTAATGAACCGCCGACTGCTCCGCACAAGCACGAGCCCGCTGGTCAAACAGATAAAGCCGCGTGCACGAAGCATCTGTTCGATTCTCAAGAGACGCCTCCAGCCGACGACTTCACGCAGAAAGAAGCAACACAAGCTATCCTTAGCCCCAACACACTACTTGGGACCTGTCGTGAAGCGCTAGCGGCCGGAGGAGGCATCCCTCCGAAGCCTAAGAAGGGGCGGAAAAGAACTAGGAAGAGCGACTATGCATCCGCCAGCCAGCCGTCGCTGCCTCCAAAGCCGCAGCAGGGTCCAATGCCTCTAGCAGCCAGCCGGCGGCTCCGCGGCCAATCCGGTTTAAGGACGAACCAGGACCGAGCAAAGATGTTGCGCGGGAAATGCATATTGCGGGTCGACCGATGGTACCCGCCTGATGTGCTCCAACTCATGAGTGGGGATATGTAGAAGCTGCATGAGCGTGTTCTGACACGAGAGCTGGATCTTCTTAAAATGAAAGATCCAACACACCCACACCCGCTCTTCACTGCCAAGGTGCCAGAGGAAGTTGATGGCTTTTGCAAACAAGAGCCGGCGGATTTGCTGTTCGTGCGATTTGATGACATCTTCAAGATGTTTAACTTGAAGCAGCTCCATCCTCATTTAGTCCGCTTATTCTGTCTCAGTACGGCCCACCAGGTCCTAAAAGAGAAGATCGGGGACGTCGCGATAACGGACCCCTACTACATGATCGAGACCAACTTCAGAAGCCATGAAGGGTGGCAATTTATGTCGAGACACCTTGAAGAAATCATGGTGGAGAATAAGTGGAAGGATTACATTCTCTTGCCTTACTATCCCGAGTAAGTAGTCATTCTTTACGCCATAATGAAGATGCTTAATTAGATTTCTATCATTATTTTTCTAACACTCTTTCTAAATTGTTTTGCCGAGAGACAAGTATTGCGTCCTGCTCGTTCTTTGCCCGAAATATTCCGTAGTCACATATTTGGACTCGGGTAGGGAGGACAAACCGAAAGACTACACCAACCTCAAGAAGGCTCTGGATAATCCTCTAGTTGGCTTCAGTATGAGGGGAGGCGTCTTCAAAAGCAAGAGACCTGGAAGAGGAGGTGTGCTATCATTCCACCACATTATCAACTTCGCGTGCGTCACGCAACCAAAGAACAGCGAGAGGGATTCCTACTACGCCATGCATCAGATCCGTGCCTTCGTACGGGATGAAGAGAAATTTAAGTTGCCAGATCAACTCCAACGCTGGGCCGAAAACTTGGCAACTATCCAGGATCGTGATCTTCGACAAGAATTCTATCGCATACAGGAGACGTTCGCGCGGATCATACTACATGATGTCTGCACCGTTGGAGGCATGTTCTACTACGACGACGCTCCACTCGATAATGCGGAGGTGGAGCGGCGTATAAAGGCACAAGGCGACATCCGGGCCTTCACGACGAAAGAAGGCATCCGCCCCTTCCCGGCCCCGAAGACCGTCGACGCCTAGCTTATCTACCTGTGTAGCTTATGTTCAAACAGTCGATGAAATTCGTGTTTTAATTAAACTTCCTTTAGTTTGTAATGTGATGTTCGAACTTGCTACTCGATTCCGATCGATGTGATGTATATGATGATCTGTGATCTATTTTCAATTATAATGCATATGTGATCTATGTATTTTGTGTATTGTTCTGCAATGTGTATTATAGAATATATGTCTATATAAATACCTATATTAACATCTGTATAAATACTGTATTTTCTGTATATAAAAAAATACAGAAAATCATAGCCGTGGCGCATATCAAAGGGTAGCCGCGGCGCATTATCTACCAGTGCGCCATGGGTATTTCCCCTTAGCCATGGCGCACATAGTATCCTGCGCCACGGGTAACTACTCGTGGCGCACAAAGGGTCCTGCGCCACGGCTAATTGCTTACCCGTGGCGTGGCAATTCGTGGCACAGGCGCCTGCGCCACGGGTAGCCCAATCTGGTGCGCCACGGCTAGGCTTTTCCCTAGTAGTGGTTGGTGTGAGGTATGGGCAGATGGCCCCGATCATGTGCACTCCCTTCATCAAGTTGGTAGGAGTAGCGACAAATGTTGCTAGAAAGGTGGCTTCAGACTTTATTAATGTATTACTTTGTAAGGCTTTGTTGAATAATTAATAAAAAAAGGCTGTGTGCATCGTTTTGATGCAGAGGCTAGGGCAACAACCTCCATTTCGTAAAAAAGCAAAGGAGTAGGTCTGTGGATTTTAGGACTTACGTATTTCGCATGATTCTCCAAACGCCAGAATAGGAAAAACGCATGATTGAAGTGGTACGTCCACTTGAATTCTATGGAACATAAAAACTTAAGGAGTAGATCAAGAATTGTTTCATACGTAGAAAAAGAAATATCATGCACTACAAGTGTAGCAACAGTGGAACATGGGGTTCCCCTGATGCGGTCAAAGTGGGTCCACCGCCTGTGGGCCCACCAAGAAGATGGACAAGGCGAAGGTCTAAGACTGGCAGATGCCCCGCCCCCCATCTGCCCCACGGCGACCAGGCAAGAACAGCATCGACAACCACGACTAAGGACTGGGGGACCTCCCGGGGTCTCCCTCAACCCGGCGAGCGACGTGGAAGTCCTTGGGACTGGACGCCCGGTAGGAGGCCAGGCTCACCCCCGGGAACCCACCTCCGTACAAGGAAAGGAGATAAGCTTGCTGGCTCCGGCTGGAAGCTCCTAGAAGACTTGGGCCCCAAGAAGAAGGAGACGCCGCAGGGGGACACGGCTGATAAAGGTGTCAGTCTCTGTCCTCCCGCCCAGGAAAAGGTGGGCGACCGCACCAAACCCCCTCAGAAGAATACTTGGACGAGAATAGGCCACGTCGCTTCTAGAGAAGGATCCGGAGGGGTTTCCCCACCTAAAACCCCTCTGCCCCCAAAGGTGCTCATGTGGGATCCCCTTGGACTAGAAAAGGAGGACCAAGGCACCGGAGGAAGATAGGGGACACAGAGAGAGAGAGAGTCGGAGGCTAGGCTAGGTAGCGCACCCCACAAAGAGTAGAGAGGTGATCTCCTCCGGGGCAGGATCTGCTCATCTTCAACCTCTAGCCAACACCTCCCGGGTTCTCACCCGCAAGCACCTCTGTAAGCTAGACCATGATATACCACTCAATCCAGACATGCAGAAGTAGGGGTTTTAGCCTTCGGGCGGCCTGAACCTGGGTAAACTCCCTATGTCCCTGTGTTGCCTGCTAGTACGTAGATCGGAGATCCGGAGGGAGCTCTCCCGGTGAGGACGTTTCCCAGCCTCCTTCGCACCCCATACCAAACCTAAAAAGGGGTATCCTTTACTCCCGGTGTCCGTGATCCAAGACACGACAACAAGGAATTAGCTAATCACCGGCGTGGCGTTTTTGACATCACAAGCGGGGAACACCCGCGCCTGTAATGTCACGCCAGTGCTATTTTGAATCACCGACGAGTGTAAGGCCACACCGGTAATACTGGTGTGATATTGGAGTGTACATAGCACGCCAATGATCTCTAGTATGACTGACGAGGACGACCATGCCGGTGATAAGAATTTTAGGATTTTAAAAATATACGCCGCCATATACGTCGTTGTATACGTCGCCACCGTGGTCAGGATGCATCGTCGTCTTCATGGTGGAGCTAGTCGTCGTCGTCGTTGCTGTGCGCCACCGCATGTCGTGGTTCGTGTGGTGTGCGGCAATGATGGCGGAGTCGGGACAACGTCCCGCGGTCATCTTACTCACTATGCAGACGGGCCGACGTTGGTCCAGACGGTGGGCGTGGCTAGGAGGAGCTCTAGTCGCGGACGAGATTTGGCTGGGAGGAGGTCCGGTGGCGGATGGCGGCATGGCCTGGAGGAGCTCTGGTCACAAATGCGGCATGGCCTGGAGGATCTCCGCTCACAGACGGTCGGAGGAGGAGGATGGTGACTAGGCGCTTCGAGGACGGCGACACTTGGGCAGAGTTTGGTGACGGGGAAGCGAAGCTCCAACCATGGAGGAGGAGATATAAGGACATGAGGAGATAGAAGGACATGAGGAGATAGATAGGAGGAGGTAGAGAGGAGGAGGAGGAGAGGAAGAGAGGAGGTGAGGAGATGTGCCAATCCATACCTTTATCATCTCAGCCAATCAGGAACAAGAAGAAAAGAGCACACGGATCGTGTGCCAGTTTAGGTCACTAGGAACCATCGGATCGTTTGGAGCTGTCGGATCGTTTTTTTTTTTTTTTTTTTTGCCAACTTGCACATATTACCGGTGTGTCTTTTACCTGCCACACTAGTATCAATAATATTATTGCCGAGATGCCTGCACAATCTCACACCAGTAAAAAAGTTAGTCCGAAATGTTAAACTTCAAAACAATAAATGTTCCCTTTCGAATTTGGGGATTCTGTAGACCGAAAACAGCTCAAAAGGCATTCGACTATTTGATTTGGATGTAACTTTTCATCTATTTTTTTTCAAGTTATTATACGTCAAAATCCGAGTTTATATGCAAAAGTTATCGCCGTTTTACCGTATCATAATTTTTTATTGCAAAAATGTGTCTAAATTCATGTTTCTTATTTTTCCTAGCAACTAAGTTACATAACATAACTACATCTGAAAGAATTTTTAATTTTATAATTTTTTATCATTTGGATTTTTTCCAAAACTAAAGAAATATATTACCGGCGTGCATTTAGGCCCGCACGCCAGTACTATTGTAGGTGGGATTTGACAACTTTTTTCTACGTATCACCGGCGTGACCATTTTCATCCACGCCAGTGAAAAGAAATATATTACCGGTGTGCATTTAGCTCCGCACGCCAGTACAATTGTATGTGGAATCTGCCAACTTTTTTTGACGTACCACCGGCGTGGCCATTTACATGCACGCCAGTGATAATAAGTTATCACCGGCGTGGACAAACTACGCACACCAGTGATATGCTCCGAAATCTGGTGAGAGAATAGCACCGGCGTGGGTTGTTAGATACTCGCCGGTAAGTACATGCCGGCTATATTCAGTTTCCTTGTAGTGATGAGATTGGAATGATGGAAAAACGTATAATTGGCTCAGAAGGGCCAATATAGATACATTATTAGACCTTTTGAGTCAGACCGAAAATTTTATGAGAAGGCGAGATAAGGAGAAGAAAAAAGAGCTAGGGTATGGATGGCGAGATTGGATGGAGACCCAACATTCACGGTTGAATCTTGCCACTTCAGCGGTTTAAGTGAGGTGCAATGAGTGTGGGTTGTTGGATTTGGATCCAAAGGTCTATAATAGATGGTTGCCTCAAGAAAACAAAAATAGGTTCTAATGCCTTTTTCCTACACAAATCTATTTTAGAAAAAAAGATCTAGCTTCTATAAATGCCAAATATTTTCCTAAAAATCTAGAAATACTTGAAGTTTTATGGTTGTTACAATCATACAATTATGTCAAAAAATAGGAATCTCATAAATGCTAATTAGAACAGAATAATCATCCATCATGCCAATTAACTATCTATTCGTAGCAAATAAACAAATTAATTGTCTACATAAATTATTAATTAATTATCATTTAATGTTTGCCAACATAACAAAATATACTTATCAACATCTTGTCCGTCGTATACATGCCTACCATTATAAATAGACATGCCTGCTGAATCTTGTCTTCTCAAGTTACAAGTCCAACTCTCGCCAGCAGAGAAAAAAAAATCTAGGCAGAAAAAGAACTATTGCCTTCTACATCTCAAGGTTTCAATCCAAGTATTCGCGATGGCATGCAAGATGCCAATAGTGGTTGTGTCTGTGGTCGTGTTTGCAGTCCTCTTCTGTTATGGTGAGTATACAAGATAGCACTGAAGCTTTACTAGACATGTTCTATCGCCTAATGGATTTGTTTGTTTACATAGGTACTGAAGCCGACATCTCCAAGTGTAAGTTTTACAAAGTCAACCTTAGTCCCTGTATCCATCAAATAGAATGTATGAATCTGTGCATACAACAGAAGTACCAAAATGGGTCGTGTGGTTTTATTGGTCCTCGTCTTGATACTGTTTGTTACTGCTACAACTGTGCGGATAAGGTGTCGACGCTTCCACTGCTAGGGGAGCCATATAGAGCATGAACGCGCAACATATGATGGACACACCACTCCACTGAAAGATTAGTGCTGCTGGTGAGGTCGCTTTTATCTGTATGGAAATAAATTGGCGGTGATTGATAAGAAGTTAAGAACTCTATATGTTTGCCGGAATATTTTTGGTGTCTATACAACTGAGGGAGAGGAGCACGCTATTTCCCGGTTAATAGCACGATATAGCGTATTTGGAGAGGCTACGCTATATTTAGCCTAAAGTTGAGCTACGGCGCTATTTGCATTTTATACGCGCCAAACCACACTAAATGTGGTAATGTTATAGCTACACTAACAAAAATCCTAGAAATTATGTTAGGTAATGATGATGGCGGGCAATCTGTTGGTTCTTCTAGTTATTCTGAAGACGATGTTAATGATTCTGATTAAAGTTTAAAACTGTTTATCTTTTAGTTGATTAATTTTCATGGTTTAAGCCTCATATTTGTATTTGTGCCATGATTTGGCCTTGGCATTTGAATATGGTTACCTGGTTAAGCATGTATTGCTTCTGGACAAATTTTTAGTGCTGAAATCCTTAATATTTGGGTTATTTCTTGCACTTTTTTCATCACGCTATTTTACATGTAACTTCGCTATATCACGCTATATCTTGTATAGCTTCTGTAGGAGGGTCACGCTATTTTTGATAGCACGCTATTTTTTCCTTGATTTTCATAGAGGAACCGATTTACATTAGTCCTGAAAAATTCGGATTGTTTTGATAGTTCTGCTGTGTCGAATGATTATGTTAGCAAAGGTTCAGCATAAGTATGAATTGTGGATACAAGAAAACTAACTTGCGTACCTAGCTTGTGTTATATTGAGGCAAGTTTTCACTTTTCACTATTCTGTATCATAAGTGTCACCTAATCATATTTGCTAACATGTTTATTCTTATCATATTGCAACCAGATTGATACAAGAAATTATCTGGTACTGATATATGAGATGGCAACAAGGTTGTTTTATTACAGTTTTTTTTGTTTTCGCTAAACTGATAACAGAAAAGATTAATGCATTCTGAATTTTCTCTGTCCATATCGTTTCTTGTGTGCCATGGCTGATACACATTATTCTCCATCGAATATGTTCAGTTAGTGCAAGAATTGGAATCTTATCGCAACTGTTTATTACATATCAACATCGCTCTTATTTTCTGCATGTCCAAATATACTGTCCTCAGTTCACTGTATAGGTTTTCTATATATCTCAATATGGATCAGGTCAAGAAATTATGTTTGTTGTGAACTTGTGATAAGACCTTTCTAAGTAACTAATGGATGCCAATGTAACCCTACCAGATAAGGTGATTGATGCCGAGGAACAAAGGATCTTGCTATGCCTGCATTGAACGGCATTAATGGTAGATTAATTCACTTTTCTTCTTGCTCCTCTCCCTCGAGCTCATGTCCATGGCAGCGAGCCGGTGGTGTGGAGTACGGTGGGTGGTGAGTCCTGTGTCGGCACATCTCGGACTCTCGGTTGGATCCATGGCGACGCGCTGCTTCGGCTGTGGCCGCTCCATGACTCTATCCCCTTTCATTTTCTCCAATAAATCTATGTCGCTGATTAGGGGTTCATCCTGGTCGAGTTCGATCTACATGATAGGGCGCTTAATCAGTTGGAATGGTGCTGCCTGATGAAGTTCACTTCGAAGATGCAGCAGAGCCCAAATCTCTGCGGCTAAACAAGAAGCACGCCGACGTGGAGCGTGGAGGTGATTTTGCCCAAGAGTTGAAATGTGATGTGACGCGGAGGTGATTTTGGACAATTAGACCATCTGCACAGCTCGACGACAAGTTTTTTTTTCAGAACTTTTGTCCACACCTAAGATTGGAAGATATTGTATTGAAGCTATTGAGAATATCAATTTCAGTAATAATGACGTACACCATTTCTGAATTATTTATTCAGGTTTGTAGCAGTTGTTCTTCATATTGGAAATATAAATTTTGCCAAGGGAACATAAATTGATTCATCTGTGATTAAGGATGATTACTCCAGATTTCACCTTTCTGCTTTCAAGGGACATTTTTGTACCATTTATTTTCTACATTTTTGGTGTGAACGCAAATCAAATGTTGACTGCAAAGTTTCTTGCAGGTTTTTCTCAAAAAAAAAAGTTTCTTGCAGGTACGATTGGAATAATTTGGAGAAGGCATTGATTCCGTGAGTAATAGTTACCCTTGAATTACTAGAACGCTTGGTCCGGAGATGCATTAGCGAAAACGGAATGCTCCAATCAGATTTTTTTTACAAGCTCGACATTTTCATTTTTACTGTGTCATTTTGATCAGGATCATGAAAATAATTAATGTCTCGATTGGACAGGACCCAAACTCTAAGTAATTGATTGGTGTTCTTGATATCCATGGGTCTGAGAATTTAACAGGTGAAAGTGCATGGAGCCTCCATGTGTGGTTTGGTAATTAATGAAAATCCCTATGGACTAATGGTTTCATTAATATATATTTGAAGGTCTTTTCCATAGCTAATGTTTGAAGTCCATGCATTGGATTCAAGGTTGGATGCCACAAAGATAAATATATACATTGGGTTTTGGCATCAAGATCGTCGATTTGAATAGATGAATATGATATGGTCAAGAAGAAGAAATGATGGAGTTCTTGTGTGGAATTCAAAAGAAGCCATGCTCTAAGCTTATGTGTTAAGCCATGAAGGAACAAGAACTTGAGAGTTTGATGTCGAGAGAAGAATTAGATATATGGCTCTAAGTCGAGGTCAAGAAGTCTTATATGTTTAGCCATGGTTGACTAAGACTTTGAGTGTGTAAGAAAGTGAAGAATTCATCGCGTATCTCAAGAGATTGTTGACGTAGGCATACTTATCAGGTCCCACCTGTCAGGTACCCGGCATGGCTTAGCCGAAAGACCTGTCAAGTGAGATCCGCTAAGAACTCAAGAAGCCCAAAGCCCACGAAGGCGATAACATATGGGCCAAGGAAGAAGCCTATGTACTTGGACCCAGCATGACGCCCCCCTTGATAGGTTTTCTATTTTACCGGTCTCAAGGTGGTTGTTGTGTGACCGGGGTATAGGTTTGATAGCCGTACTATCAAGGGGGGCTTTCGGGTGAGTAGTTTGTCTGCATAGTTGTAGAGAGCTCAAATCTTTGCACTCTTGGCATCATCTTTCTTGGTTATTATTTGGCTCTTCTCTATATGAGGTTTTATAACTTGTTGCTATCTTCATCACAAGCTCAAATTCACCAAAAAATGGATTTCGTATGAAAACCTAATCGCATTTTTTTGGAGGTTTTACCGATACTTCTTTTGAAGGGAGTTCAAACCTTTCTCCATTTGGTTTTAACTTTCTTTGGAAAAACTTGAGGTTTCGATGCATGAGGAGCTAGAGCTCGTTGTTAGCTTAAAAAAACCCATGTTCATCGAAAACAGAATCCATATGCAAATGATATCGTCGTTTTCGTGAAGCTAGTTTTAGCGTTGGTTAACCAGCGCTGAGACCAGGATTGGCCGGTTTGACCAGCCTCCAGACTGGTATTAGGATATGTAGTACCGGCCTGGATCATTTCAACCGAGCGGGAAGCGATTTGCCTAGTTTTGAGTGTAACGGGTAAATTTCACTCCCTCCCATGATTCCTAATTGATTTTGAGGGAAAAGGGAGAGGAGATCCAGATCAACATCTCCACCAGTCAAATCCTATCTAAGTGAGGGGAATCCTTTGGATCGAGATCTTGGAGTCATTGGTTGACCTCCTCTATTGTTCTTCCTCTTCTATTCCTCCCTAGCATTTGTTGCTTCGATGGAATTTTGCAAAGAAGGATTTAAGCACCTCTCATGTTCTTGATTTGCATTTGGTGCATAGTTTTGAGCTCTCCGGTTCGATTCGTTCGAGTGAGAGCCCGGGTGTTTATTACTTTTGGAGGGTGAGCTCCTAGATGGTTTGGTGGTTGTGATCGCGGTGACCTCTTCCTAGAAGATTGTAAAGAGGCCAGGGTCTTCCCCCTTCGTGAGGATTGTGAAGTGGTTGTGGATCTTGCCATCTCCGGAGTGGAGGAAAAGCTAACCATAAGGAAAAGGGTCCTTACTTCGTGTAGGGTTTTGAAATATAAGATTAGTCTTCGTGACGTCGGGTTCCTTCGTGGTCCCACACCTCTCCAACGGTGACTACCTTTCTTTGTGGAAGAGAACATCAGGATACATCTTCGTCTTCGCGTGCCTCGGTTATCTCTATACCCGAGTTTACTTTCTTGTGATAGCCTTCGTGCTTGAAGTTATATTTATCTTGTGTATCACTTATGATCCACATATATCTTGTGCTCGTCTTGTTTAGCCTATGTTATATGTGCACGTAGTTGAACCTAGCTTATTTAGTATTTGTGTTTCAAAACTAAACGAGTAGTTTATTTCTGCATTCTTTCGAGCCCAATCTGTAGTAGATTTTAAAACCGCATGTTCACCCCTCTAAGTGACATCTCGATCTTTCAATTGGTATTAGCGCAAGGTAAACTCTTGTTTAGGCTTCACCGCTGATATGTGTCAAATGTATCTATAATTTTTAATTGATCCATGCTAGTTTTGTGATGTTGTCACATGTTTTTAATATCATATTGCATCATTTTTATGCATATTGTCGGACTAACCTATTGACAAGATGCCCAGTGCCAGTTTCCTATTTTTGCTGTTTTTGTATTTTAGAAAATCCACCACAGGAAATATTCTCGGATTGAGCTGAAAATTTAAGGGGATTTTTATTCGCCAGAAGACACCTGAGGACCAGAGGGCGACCTGGGGGCCACCCACAGGGCACAGTCGGCCACCAGGCGTGGCCTGGGGTCTACCCGCGGGTGGGACCCGCCGCTACCCCTGGGGTGCTTCCTCGGCCCCTCCGACGCCTATAAAATCCTATTTACCCTAAAAACGTCGAGGCGGCCATGTTTTTCCAGAGAATTCACCCCATGCCGCCACCACGATAAACCCTAGTTTGGGGGTGATTCTGAAGCTGATCCCGGCACCCTGCCGGAGGGGAGATCGATCTCGGAGGGCTCTTCATCGCCATGCCTTCCGCCGGGATGATTTGTGAGTAGTTCCACCTTGGACCATGGGTCCATGGCTGTAGCTAGATGGTAGTCTCTCGCCCTATGCTTCATGTCTTATGATATTGTGAGCTGCCTAACATGATCAAGATCGACTATTGTAATGCTATGTGATGTGTTTGCTGGGATCCAATGGATTATGAAGTATGATCAGATGTGCATGATTCTTATTTGTTCATTTATGTTCTTGCATGCTCTCCGATGTGTGTAGTTACTTTGGCCAAGTCATTATGTGTATCTCCAAAAGGGAGTATTTATGCTAGATAGTGGGTTCATGCCCCCTTTTGTTCCTGGGCACGAGTGACAGAAACGTCTAAGGGCGAGGGTGTGCCATTACTACTAAGAGTAAAAGTCTATTTGATGTTTAATATTGCTTACTTCATGCGCTTTACTTAATGCAAATGTCTGTTGCTTGCCACTTAATACCGATGGGTGACAGGCTGGATAGCGATCCAATGGTGGACTTTTCAGACAAAGATGCAGTTGGACTCAATGGTCTTTGTTATTTATCGTGATTCCTACATAAATATTACCATGTACTCTTTGTCATAGCTAGATTAAGTTTGTGTCATAATCTTGTCAAATGCCTAGCTGTAATTTGTTTACGCATCATATGAGTGTTTTATCTATTTAAGAGACTCCACTAATGAACCCATGGCCCCCGGTCCATCTTTTTACATTGTCTACAACCTCATTTTATTGCTTATCAACATCATTACTCCTCTGGTCCGTTTCCATAATTTCGTCCACTACACTATACATTTAATCGCTTTGTTTTCAGCAGACCGGAAAGATTGACAACCGTTGGGGGCAAAGTAATTGTTTGAGTGTGTGCAGGTCCACGTTCATTGACGATTAAGCACCAGAGATCGTCAACGTTCACCTTGTTGTTGATTTCAAAGTCCTACTGATTCGATAAACCTCGGTTCGTTTCGACGAGGGAAAACTGCTACTTACTACATCCATGCCCTCGCTTGGGGCACTACCCAACGCTATCATTATCCCCAATCAAGCAGTTTTCTGGCGCTGTTGCCGGGGACTTTGGAGCTACAGTAAGGGGAGTCTCATACTCTCATCCACTTTACTTTGCTTTTCTTGTGCTTGTTTTATTTCTCGTTTAGTTTATTTTCTTGTTTCAAATTTTAAAACCCAAAAAAATTAGCGTAGCCTTTATTCCTGTTTTGTTAGTATGCTTAGTTCTTTACTTGTTGTCCATGGCTACTTTCTTTGAAACTAGATCTTGTTGTGGATTCACAGAAGATCAAGAAAAGTACTATAAGGAACACCGCTTGTCGCAAAAAGGGAAACAACTTTGGGATTGTCTTAAAAAAGTGAACTTGTATGCTGAAAATATAAGCTTCCTCTATGATATAAAATGTTCTTGTGGGAGGCGCACTCCACACCTCCCTTTCCAATGTCAGGACAATGAGAATGAAACCTTAGCTTCTTATGCTAGGTAAATTTTTTATTTCTTTGATGTTGAACAAATTGAAGAATTTGTTGCTTTTATGGGTGCCTATGGAATTGCTTCTTTGCTGGAGAATATTGATAATGTCCGTTATTGAACTGAGAACTTTACTATACTTAAATATTTCTTTGATAATTTCAATGATAATTATTATATTACTGAATATATGAAGGAAGTCTCCCCTCCAAAAGGAGAGACCGATGCCTTGCAGGAACCTATGGAAGAAGAAATTGCTGAAACTGAGATCTCATTAGATGAAAAGAGGAGGAGAGTGAAGAAAGAAAGGAGGACCTACCTCCTAATGAAAGTAACTCTTTAACTCTTACATTGTGTGAAATGCAACACCATCCATGGCTCAAGAAAGACAAAAATAAACTGTCAAACATTTTTCGTACTGTTATTTGTGATGAATTTAATGACACTCCTTAATCTATGCCTCCTATTGATATTTTTGGTAATGAAAAGCATGTTTCATGTGATAGCTACATCGTTGAAATTGTTCCTAATGCTACTGAAAGTTATTATGAGAGAGAAAATATGGTTGTTGGAGTTCTCATGTTAGTAAATCGCCTCTCTTTTTGTTGCAAGTTTTGAAGTTGCACTTGCTTTGCCTTCCTATGCTAGTAGCTTTATGCTCCAATGAATTATTTTCCTACAAGATTCCTATGCATAAGAAGTGGGTTAGGATTAAATAAGTTTGGTTTTTGTTTCTTGATGCTCTCTTTTGTCAACTCTTATTCTTATTAGAGCATCATTGAAATCATTGCGCCTAGCTAAAAGGCGTTAAAGAAAAGTGCTTTTGGGAGGCAACCCATTATCTTTTTCCTTTCAGTTTTCCGTAGTCATGAAGTTGTTACCTTTGTAGCAACTTCATTGTATCTTTTTCTTTTGGTTTTTTTGCCAAGTTTAGCCTCTAATGCATTGTAAGTGCGAGGTATTATTTTGCTGTCCAGAAACAGATTATGTGCGCCTCACTGTAGAAAATCTTTAAAATCGTCATATCGTAATCTTTTTCTGAATTTTTTTGATAGAAAGCCTGATACTTTTATATCTTTCGTTGATTGTTTTGATAGAAGTGCCTTTGAAAATTCGATCTGTACAGACTGTTCAGTTTTTGACAGATTCTGCCTTTATTTTGTATTCGCCTCTTTTATTATCGTCAAGTATGATACTCTCTGGAGGAGTGCCACATTGAGGCTTAATAAACAGTACCTAAGGCTAAATCAAGTTTTTGAATTCTGTCTAAGTGGAACACATGTGCATTTTATTTTATACGCACTAACCCTCTAATCAATTTATGAGAAGTTTAGTGTGAAGGGAGTTTTTAAGTTCCAAAAGAGAGGATGATGAAGAAATTGAAGAATGGATCAGAGCTCAAGCTTGGGGATGCCCCCATGGCACCCCCATTGGATATCAAGAACACTCAAGGATCTAAGCTTGGGGATGCCCAAGGCATCCCCTCCTCTTCATCGACTATCATCAGGTCGTCTTGATACGTGTCAAACGTATCTATAATTTTTGATTGATCACTGTTAGTTTTCTGATGTTGTCACATGTTTCTACTATCATATTACACCATTTTTATGCATTTTGTCGGACTAACCTATTGACAAGATGCCTAGTGCCAGTTTCCTATTTTTGTATTTCAGAAAATTTACTTCTGGAAATATTCTCGGAACTGGACGAAAATTTACGAGAATTATTTTTACGCCAAGACGAAGATGGAGTCCAGAGGGCAGCCTCGGAGGCACCCCACAGGTCAGGGGCGGCCTCCTGCCGCGGCCCCAGGGCCACCCGCGGGAGCGACCCGCCCCTGCCCGTGGTGGCTCTCCTCGGCCCCCTCCGACATCTATAAAATCACATTAAACCTAAAAACATCGAGGCGGCAATTATTTTCCAGAGAAGTCACCCCGAGGCGCCGCCACCGTAACCCTAGTTCTGGGGTGATTCTGAAGCTGATCCTGGCACCCTGCCGGAGGGGAGATCGATCCCGGGGGGCTCTTCGTCGCCATGCCTTCCTCCGGGATGATTTGTGAGTAGTCCCGCCTTGGACTACGGGTCCATGGCAGTAGCTAGATGGTAGCCTCTCTCCCTTGTTCTTCATGTATTATGATCTTGTGAGCTGCCTATCATGATAAAGATCGATTATTGTAATGCTATGTGATGTGTTTGCTGGCATCCGATGGATTATGAAGTTATGATCAGATTGTGTATGATTCTTATACGTTGATTTATGTTCTTGCATGCTCTCCGATGTGCGTAGTTACTTTGGCCAAGTGATTGTTTGTATCTCCAAGAGGGAGTATTTATGCTAGAAAGTGGGTTCATGCACCCTTTTATTCCTGGGCACGACCGACAGAAACGTCTAAGGGCGAGGGTGTGCTGTTGCTACTAACGGTAAAACATCGGTGTTAATGTCTCTTTTGATATTAGTATTGCTTACTTCATGCGCTTTACTTAATACAAATGTCTGTTGCTGGCAACTTAATATCGTTGGGTGACAGGCTGGATAGCGATCCCACGGTGGACTTTTTAGACAAATATGCGGTTGGACTCAACGGTCTTCGTTTATTGTCGTGATGCCTACATAATCATTAGCATGTTCTCTTTGTCATATCTATATTAAGTTTGTGTTATAATTAATCTTGTCAATTGCCTAGCTGTAATTTGTTTACCCATCATATGAGTGTTTTATTTACTTGAGAGACTCCACTGATGAACCCATGGCCCCCGGTCTATCTTTTTACATTGATTGCAACCTTTATTCATCAGTTTTCATCATCATTACTCCTCTGGTCCACTTTCATATTTTCATCTATTTCACTATACAATTAACCACTTTGTTTTCTGCGAGACCGGAAAGATTGACAACCTTTCCGCCGTTGGGGCAAAGTAATTGGTTGAGTATGTGCAGGTCCATGTCTGTTGAAGGTTAAGTGCCAGAGATCTTCAACATTACTACATCCACGCCTTCGCTTGGGGCACAACCCAATGCTACCATCACCGATCATCAAGTAGTTTTCTGGCGCCGTTGCCGGGGAGCGCACTAAAGCTACATAAGAAGATTAGTCCCCGTGAACTCTTCCAGCAGTAATCAAGCAGTTTTCTGGCGCCGTTGCCAGGGACTTTGAAGCTACAGTAAGGGGAGTCTCATACTCTCAATCACTTTACTTTGTTTTTGTCTTTCTTGCTTTATTTCTCGTTTAGTTTATTTTTCTTGTTGCAAAATTTTAAAACCCAAAAATTTAGTGTAGTCTTTATTCCTATCTTGTTATTTTATCTTATCATTATGTCTAGTTCTTTTCCTCCTGTTGAGACACCCGAGTCCGAAGTCCTCACCTTCAAAAAAAGAGGTGGGAAAGTTTGAAAGATGCTTGGTTTAGAATTAAAGATGCTCATCGTAGATCCACTAAAAAGAAAGTAGATATTATCCTTCTAAGAAACTTTTATATTGGTATCACATGTTGGTATAAGTTTGTTTTGGACACTATAACAGGTGGAAACTTCTTAGGTTCTAGTGCTTCGGAAGCTTTCAATGCTATAGAAAATTTATTTGGAAATCCTCCTATTGATGATACTAAGAAAATTACCTTAGAAGACATTATGAAATAGTTGGAAGCAATAGAAAGTAATATGCCAAGCATAAGTAAGATAAATGATATGGATAAGAAGATTGATAACAACTTTAATAGGGTTAATGGATACATAAGGAATGCTACTAAAAAGGTTAAAACACTCCATTGCCCTAAAATCATCCCAAAGGGATAGGTAAACTAGAAGAGACTTTTGATAACTTGGGAGCTACCTTTTCTTCACTTAAACCTAAAAAGGAAGTAACTTCCATAGTTAAGGGATAGAAATTATCTTTGTACCAAAGAATACTACTAAAGTTGATGCATCTTTTGTAGGAAATGAAGAAGTAAAAATGGTTAAAGAGGATCAAGTATTTAAGGGCTTGCTGGGAGCTGCCCTGTATGGTAAGGTTAAATTTTTAATTCTCAAGGTATTGCTGTTAATGAGTCTATTAAAAGTCCTCCTTCAAGTTGCAAAATCCATGAACTTTGAAGGACGATGCCCTTGATTTTGAAAAGACTTGATATTTGGCATTGCGCCTAGCTAAAAGGCGTTAATGAAAAACGCTTGTTGGAAGGCGACCCATCTTCTACTTTCAGTTTGTTTTTGCTTTTATTGAGTCATGGAGTTGTTGCCTCTGTAGCAACTTCATTGTATCTTTTTATTTTGGTTTTTTGTGCCAAGTTTAGCATCTAATGCATTGAAAGTGCGAGGTATTGTTTTGCTGTCCAGAAACATATTTCTGTCCTTCACTGTTCTAAAATCCAAAACATCCCTGAAATTTATCTTTTTCTGATATTCTTAGACAGCAAGCCTGATACTTTTATCTATCTTTCATTAGTTTTGAGTTTTCTAATTTGAGCTACAGAAGTCCTCGAAAAATTCGATCTTTACACACTGTTCAGTTTTTGATAGATTTTGCTTTTATTTTGTATTCGTCTCTTTACTATCGTCAAATGTGATACTTTAGAGGTGGAGTACCACATTGAGACTTAGTAAATAGTAGCTAATGCCCAATAAAGTCGTTTGCAATTTGTCTTGAGTTGAACTCATGTGCATTTTAATTTATGAGCACTAACCCTCTAATCAGTTTATGAGAAGTTTTTTGTCAAGGGAGTTTTTAAGTTCCAAAGTAGAGGATAATGAAGAAATTGAAGATGGATCAGAGCTCAAGCTTGGGGATGCCCCATGGCACCCCCTCTGAATATCAAGAACCATCAAGCGTCAAAACTTGGGGATGCCCAAGGCATCCCCTCCTCATCATCGACTATCATGAGGTCGTCTTCGTTGAACTACATTTTTATCACATTACATATTATGTGCTATGCTTGGAGCGTCTTTTTATTTTGCTTTCAGTTTTTGTTTTGTCTGTTTTCTGGTCATATCCTTGTTGGATCCTAGCTTTATTTGTGTGGGAGAGAGACGCACTCTGCTTTTTCATTTGAATACTCCTTTACTTCGCTTATATCTTGTTGAGTATTCTTAGCTACTGTTTGTTTGCTAGTAAGCTCTCGCTTTTAGCTTTTATCTTGTTTAGAGCTGCTAGTTGTTGATGTTAAACTCTCTTGTTTTCACTTATACTTGTTGGAGAGTTGTTTCTGATGAATTGCTTGCAAAGTGACAAAATGCTATCCATGTGATATTGGAATGAAATGAAAGCCTGCATAGTCTTGTAGATCATGGTGTGGATACTTGATGCTTCTCAATTGTTTTGATATATTAAGATGAATGCTTAAACTTGCTGGTTATTTGAGTGGAAATTGATTAGTAAAGAATACAGTTAAAAGCTTGAAACTGTGTGGCGTTTCGTAGTTGTTAATTAATAAAGCTAATTTTTCCATCAAAAGAACTATTTGGTCAACAAGGGAGACGGTGTGGAGTGTTTATGGTTATGATTGATTGATGTCTTATGTTACTCTATTACCGGTTAATGTTTGATGTTTGCTTCAAATACCATTTTTGCTAAGCCAAAAAACTCTGTACTAAGCGGGAATGCTGCTTGTGCATCCAAATCCCAAAGCCAAACTATCTTGCCAGCTGAGTCCACCATATCTACCTATGCATGGTATTTCCTGCCATTCCAAGTAAATTTGTCATGTGCTACCTTTAAAACCTTCAAAATATTCTCGTTTTGGTGCCTCTGTCTTCAAGCTCATGAGGAAGTAAGGCGGGGTTCGTTATAGCTTATATCGAGCAAGGTTTTTTTTCCCTCTATTTCACCCAGTGTTGATGGTTTACGTCCTCACTTGAATCAACCCGAGACTGGCTTAAGAAAATATAAATATAACTCACCATTCTCCTCCGCACAATGAAAATCTAAGAAATCAGCTCAAAACATTGGATAGTGGTGAAAGAAAGGAGAAAGAGGAATGTACTCGTTCCTCTAAAACAAACCGCTCTCACAAGTCTAAAGACCTTGTTTGACATAGGGGACTAATGGGCTTCTGAGCTATGGAATCGTTGACGGAATTATGCATCTCTCAACATTGCTTTTATATCTGTTTTTCAAAATCAAAAAGCTCTAGCACATGACTAATCCCTGCTTCCCTCTGCGAAGGGTCTTTCTTTTACTTTTAATGTTGAGTCAGTTTTCGTTTTCCTTCTATCTCCACCAAAGCAAACATCTAGCATTGACCCTGGGTATCATTGATCATATTGCATCGTCAGATTAAAAATTAATCTTTATATTGACTTTATCTATAAGATAAGCCGTTGGAAGTTGAAACTTTTCTAATACTTACATCTTCATTGTGTTGATTCTCAAACACTTTTGTTGTGGAACCATTACCTTTGAGAATTAGTGAAATATGTTGTTCACATTGCTTTCATGTCTTTAACGTACTATTTATGAAAGCTTTTGCTTGAATGATTCAACTTCGTTATTCATTGCTTTATTGCTATCAACTATAGACAATTGTTATGTATCACTTCATTCACGTCCTATTCTTTACATTACTATCTTGATCAAGATTGTGTTGGTTGCATGTCTCATCAAAAATTCTTTTGTTATCACTTACCTACTCGAGGACGAGTAGGAGTTAAGCTTGGGATGCTGATACGTGTCAAACGTATCTATAATTTTTGATTGATCCGTGCTAGTTTTGTGATGTTGTCACATGTTTCTACTATTATATTACACCATTTTTATGCATTTCGTCGGACTAACCAATTGACAAGATGCCTAGTGCCAGTTTCATGTTTTTGCTATTTTTGTATTTCAGAAAATTTACTTCTGGAAATATTCTCGGAACTGGATGAAAATTTACGGGAATTATTTTTATGCCAAGATGAAGACGGAATCCAGAGGGCAGCCTCGGAGGCGCCCCACAGGCCAGGGGCGGCCCCCTGCCGCGGCCCCAGGGCCACCCGCGGGTGGGACCCGCCCCTGCACGTGGTGGCTCCCCTCGGCCCCCTCCGACGCCTATAAAATCACATTAAACCTAAAAACCTCGAGGCGATAATTATTTTCCAGAGAAGTCGCCCCAAGGTGCCGCCACCGTAAACCCTAGTTCGGGGGTGATTCTGAAGCTGATCCCGGCACCCTGCCGGAGGGGAGATCGATCCCGGAGGGCTCTTCATCGCCATGCCTTCCTCCGGGATGATTTGTGAGTAGTCCCGCCTTGGACTACGGGTCCATGGCAGTAGCTAGATGGTAGTCTCTCTCCCTTGTGCTTCATGTATTATGATCTTGTGAGCTGCCTAACATGATCAAGATCGATTATTATAATGCTATGTGATGTGTTTGCCGGGATCCGATGGATTATGAAGTTATGATCAGATTGTGCATTATTCTTATATGTTGATTTATGTTCATGCATGCTCTCCGATGTGCGTTAGTTACTTTGGCCAAGTTATTGTGTGTATCTCCAAGAGGGAGTATTAATGCTAGATAGTGGGTTCATGCCCCCTTTTGTTCCTGGGCACGAGTGACAGAAACGTCTAAGGGTGAGGGTGTGCTGTTGCTACTAAGGGTAAAACAGCGCTGTTAATGTCTCTTTTGATATTAGTATTGCTTACTTTATGCGCTTTACTTAATGCAAATGTCTGTTGCTTGCAACTTAATACGGTTGGTGACAGGCTGGATAGCGATCCCATGGTGGACTTATTAGACAAAGATGCAGTTGGACTCAACGGTCTTTGTTCATTGTCGTGATGCCTACATAATCATTATTATGTTCTCTTTGTCATAGCTAGATTATGTTTGTGTTATAATCTTGTCAATTGCCTAGCTGTAATTTGTTTACCCATCATAAGAGTGTTTTATTTACTTGAGAGACTAAAAGAACAAACGATGTATCGGATGTCGCCTAGAGGGGGGGTGAATAGGCGATTACAACTTTTTCTAATTAGGGGCTTGATAATTGCGGAATAAAACTAGGTGTTTAAATTAACAAGCCAACAACCTAAATTACTAGGGTCACCTATGTGCACCAACAACTTATGCTAAGCAAGGCAAGCAACAAGTTGATAGCAAGATATGAACTTCAAGCACGTAAGTAAAAGCTCGGGTATAGAAATAACCGAGGCACGCGGAGACGAGGATGTATTCCCGAGTTCCTCCTTGTTAAGGGAGTACGTCTCGTTGGAGGGGTGTGAGCTCGCCACAAGAGGCCTACTCAAGATGCCACAAAGGCCTCACCCTATTCTCCGATGAACCTCACCCAAGGGATTGGTTCACCTTCTACTATCGAAATCCTTCGAGGCGGATTCCGGAGCCCTTTACAACTCTTCTTGGGGCACACACCCACAACTCAATTGGGGGCTCCCAAAACGTGCCGAAGCTTCACAACTCGAAGTCTTCGCGGCACCTCCAACCGTCTAGGGTACACAATACACCCAAGAGGCACAAGATCTTGGGAACACGATGCACCCAAGAGTAACAAGCTTCTCAACGTAGATCTTCACGTATCACCGTAGGGAGAGCAACCCGATGCAACCAAATGTAAGAGGCAAGAACACACAAAGTGGTCAAGTCCTTCACTATCAAATTTCAACCAAGCAACAAATGCTTTGGGGGGAATAAGAGAGGAAGAACAAAGGGGATGAACACAAAGCAACCCCAAATCTAGATCCACTAGGTTCCCCTCACTTAGAGGAGAATTTTATTTGGTGGAATGGTAGATCTAGATCTGCTCTCTTGAATCCCTAAGTTTGGGCAAGAATCATTAGAGGGATTGAGAGGAATTAATCTCACAAGTTTGCAAAAAAGGAGGTGAGAGAGAGAGCTGAGCAAAGAGTGAGCAACCAGCTCTTGGGGAAGAAGGGGGCTATTTATAGCCTCCCCCCAAAAACTAGCCGTAGGAAAAACGTGGAGCCGAATATTCCAGGTTTAAGGCCGGAACTTCCGGCCAGGGGCCGGATATTCCGGGGCTTACACCGGAACTTCCGGTGCCCCGGAAATTTCCGGAGCAAACCTCCGGTGCAAAGTTCCGGACCCCCACCCGAGAGAAAAATGCAAAAGACTTAGCCAAATTTTTCTTAGGCCGGATATTCCGGACCAAGAACCGGAATTTCCGGACCCCCAGAAATTTCCGAGGAAACTTCCGGAACCCCTCCAGAGAGAAAAGCCGAAAAGACTTAGCAGAAAAGCTGAGACGAAAAATAGGGCCGGATATTCCGGGGCACCGGCCGGAACTTCCGGGGGGCCGGAATTTCCGGACCCCGGGCCGGAATTTCCTCCCCATAGAAAAACAGCAGAACTGCAATACGAAAACGAGCATATCTTTTGCATCCGGACTCCGTTTTCGATGATCTTGGGCTCGTTAGACTCGCAACGAAAAGCTCTACAAGATCATGCAGAGAAACATCATTGTCCATAATGTGAGGAGGAAATCATAAGGAGAGAGTTTGACCTCTCTTAGAAGAGACAAACCGGAAAAACCTCCAATATCAAAACGCAAGAAGATATTCATGAAAACCGTTTTGATGAACTAGAGCTTGGTATGGAGATGAGCACAAGCTCTAAATTCTCACATGGATAAAAACCAAATAAGAACCAATAAAGATGATTGCATGGATGCAAAGGTTTGCGCTCTCTACGATGATACGATCACGACATTCGGTCGAGAGCCCCTCTTGATAGTACAGTTAACTATCCTATAACCCGGTCTCTCACTAAACATCATGAGACCGGTAAAATAGAAACCCTATAAAGATCATACCTTTGCCTTGCGCATTAATCCACTTGAGGTCAATGAAGACGATCTTCATCTCCTCAAGATGCACCACCTTCCTCGATTGCGCTTCGGTGAAGATTCACATGTTGCTCCCCCATACACCAAGATGGGAGAAGCACCACATAGGCAAATCTTCACATGGCCTTTATCTTCAAATGGGTGGCAAGCTCCAAGCATATGACATCTTCTTGTAGATCATCTTGAACTTGCACCACACCACTTGACACCGTCCTTCATGAGCTACACGAGATCTTCCTTTTGATGCAAGCTCATGACAAGATACCTAACCCAACATAGAGATACAAGCACATAGATCACGGGTTAGTTCACAAGGCTATATTGACGAGTGCTTACCATACCATGAGATCGCATGATCCCTCATGGTACATTACTAGCCTTGTGTGTTGATCAACTTGCACATAGCCTTGATCAACATATAATCTTCTTCTTCTCTTAGCCTTGATTCCAACAAATGGAGATCAAGCAAAGCATATGGACACACCTACAAGTAGCTCAGTATAAATATTAGTCCATAGAGATTGTCATTAATTAACAAAACCATGCATGGGGGCAACCATGCACTCTCAATCTCCCACATTTTGGTAATTGAAGACAATCTCTTATTAAGAGGGTTTATATAATGAATAAAGCATCCTTGCAAGACAAACAAGCAAGGATGCAAGGCGCATTAAAGGCAAATGCAACAAAGCATAAAACCCAAATTCCTTAAACCCTCTAAACTTCTCCCCATTGGCATCGATTGCCGAAATGGGAAGAAAAATTTAGAAGGCCAATATAATAATAGTTCCTCCAAAAGGTGTGCATTGCTCAAGATATGAGTGAAAACAAATGCACTTATCCAAAGATGAATAGATAGAGGAAATCAAACTATATTGAGGATCCAAAGATTGCAAAAAGATAAAATCATTCTAAACATCTCCACAAAGGAGAAAAGCAATCGAAAAGATCCAAAGCGAGAGTTCTAAATAAAAGTGGAGAAGCTCCCCGATGTTCATGCATTATTGAGGAGTGCACAAAAATTGAATCCTCATTCCCCCAAAATCATCTAGAACACGCAACAAGTGCAAGAGTGCATAAAGCGAAGGAAAATCAAAGCACTTGCACCAAAGATATGGTTGAGCCATAGAAAGATACCAATTTTCAAAGATTCAACAAAAGATAGGCCCAACCGAGATACAAAGATTTTTAAAGAGTATGTTCACAAGCTTAGGGATACCAATTGGAAACTAGAACCAATTGAAAATACCAAAAGCTAGTGAGAGCATTTAGCCATAAAAATCAACATACTCACCATGGTAAGCATGAAGTAAAAGATCCTCAACGAATTCATGAGTGTGCAAAGATACCAATAAAAATGAGACAAGCACTCATGAGACGAATTTGGAGCCACCAAAGAATTATAGATAGTAACAAGGTAGCTCACAAGAAATAGGATACCAATTAAAAGGGACCTCTCTCATATGTATAGGTTTCTAAGTAGACAAATCGTTGATGATTTACATCTACAAAGAAACTTGCACATATGAAATAGTTGATGAAGAAAAGACCAAGGTATCCAAAAGGAAGTCATGAATATACAAAAGAGATTATTGCATAAAAGCATAGCACATAGCTCAAATTTATCTCATTGTATATAAATGAACTTCAAAAATATCAAAGACATCACACATATCACTAAGGTAACAAGAGATAGTGTAGATGCTTTGAGATAGGCAACAAGTAACACATAGAGAGAATACCAATTGAAGAAAAGGTTTTTGTAATTTCATCACACATATCACAAAGATATAACACGTGAAGGAAATAAGCCAAAACCACAACAATTGCACATAAAATCTTTCATGCGAAGAAGCAACCTACACAAGGTTGAGACTAGAAAAGTATGCATGGGATATACACTTGTTACCGATATGACATTGGTGATGAAGAAGATGAGACTTTGGCAATCATCATAGCTTGACTCTTATGATCACATGGTGCGAATACCTTCCTTATGGATGAGACAAGCCTCCAATGCATATCCATCTTATCTTATATTTACTAATTGGAGGCACCGTAGAAGGCTTCATGTTAATCCTCACGTTTAAGCTGTCATCTATCGTTAGATCTAAAGATGAACAGCCGAGATGATTCCCTTCCCCGCCTCCTGCCTCCTAGAGTCCTCACGGGATGTCCCACGCTCATCCATCGGGATGCCAAAAAACATATCTCCTTCGCATCGTCGTACTTCTATGCCCTCGCCTGTAGTGCAGCGAACCCTAGCACGCTCCTCTTCACCAATATTCTTACCGTCGGCCGTCATTGAACTCAGAGATTCATCCTCGCTGCAATGAATCAAAAAGAGCACGGCCCAAACCCAAACCCCCAATCGATCCACACTCAGCAATTACCTTTCACGCCATGCCCCTCTCATGGTTTGTTGTCTCTATACGTACGCATGGAAGCACGGATCCAGCGGCAGCAGACAACTACGAATTAGGCTGCGGGGACTCCTCATCGAAACTGCCGAGTGGAGGAACTACCATGGACTGGCAGGATGTCGCCTCACACCCAAACACTATTCAGGTTCATGTCCAGTTAATGCTGCACCTACTTCTGTATCCAACTAACCCTGTATCAGTAACACCCTAATGTTCTCCAGCATTAGTGTCATCCCAGACCCCGCAAGAAATCTGCTTCATCCGTAATGTATGGTGACGAAAATCAGTGTTGTACATATTTTCAGCATTCCTCTGTCTTCTAGGAAGGGGAGGAGACCAAGCTGGGGCCTGGGCGCCTGGCGTGGTCTGCATGGGAGTCGGAGGTACCCTGGAGTAAACTTTTGTTCTCTGCATCTACAAATCAACTAACGACCAACCAGCTCCTTTTGACGTTTATAGGAAAGTTTTACAGATATTTCTACTATGGAGATTATTTGGCTGTTCTCAAAATAATCAAATTATCCACATGCTGTAACTGAGAGTTCTGTTTTTCCGTATTAAGACAAGGTATGATTTATACAGTACTCTACAAAATCTCTAAATTTTTGTGAGCCAACTTAGTTACGATCTAATATTTCCAAAGCAGATCGTAATAGGATCTATAATATTTATCTTGAACAAAAAAAATCAACTTAGCTAATATAACATAACCCCTGATTCATCTGTTTCTAGCTCCCTGAATTTCTCTCAAGTTGCCACAAAAATATTTTTCCTAGAATATTAATGTAGAAATGTATGGCCTGTCTCGAAAATGACCATGCTCTGATCTATGTCTTTAGACTGGGTTTTCATTCTTTTCGTACCATGCTTGGATAACTAGAGTGTTCTAATTTCAAATTCCATTGACATCGGTATTTGGTTCAATGTACTTCTGTAGAAGGTTTAGTTTTGATCCAGCACTGCACTGATGACAAATTATATCAGATACAACGGGTCCATGCCTCATGAGAAGGTTAATCTACCTCGCCTTAGTTTGAGATCGGCTGTTCCTGAATGAATCAATATTATTGTATTTGTACTAAATTGAATGAATGTAGCAAATGTTGAACATCTCACTTTCAGATTCCGATTTGAGAGGGACATGATGTAGGCTCAAACTGCATTACCGTCATGCACATCCTCAACGAGATTAGCTTTCAGGCTAAGAGTTTTTTTTTTTTTTTTTGCAGTAGCAGGGTGCAATGTTAATGTTATTACTATATGCACAAAATGTGATCTTTGTATTCACTTATCTTTTAAATTATATGAATTTATGAAGATTTTAGGGCATCATATTTATTAACTAAGGAGCGTTATTGACTGCTAATGCTTACTACATAGTCGTAAACTCAGACTGCAGCCTTTTAGCAACACTAATGTGTTGTGCGAGCATTAACATGAATTGTGTTTCCTCACATAATTTATCAACGATAATAATCCAATTTATTGATTACAGGTGTCGTCCGTTCTTATTTGAGCGCTGCTACGCGTCCGACGATTTCCGTCCAACATGTACACGACGGAAACTGAGGTCCCTACGATGCAATCGGAGAATCAAACTAGACCGGGGGATGTGTTAGTCGGACGGAAATTGTACGTGAGTAGTCGTACACACAGCCATTCCGTTCTTATTTTTCCCACTCATACTTCCTCATTTGTCACTTAAAGCTTGACATCATTTTACTTGGTGTAGATGCAGCTGTCTGACGGTATTCCCTTGAATGCAACATAGGCCTTCGCCCCTAGAAGATGCCGCCCTCTTTTTCTTTAGAGGTGTGTCATAACTGGATGACTTGATTAAAGCACAAACCTACAGGATTGGCTCCATGAAATTCAGTTCAATTATCCATTTTCTGTTAATATCATTTTTCTTAGCTACGGTTATATTTAGATGCACTTCAAATTAATAAGATGCGTCGGTTATTGGATGTTCAGTAAATGATGGAGAAAAAAGCCAGACCTTATGTGCTTCAGATTTCATAAATCAAATAATCACCAACTGGCTGAAAACAAAAAAGTTTGGTTAAAGGAAAATTAATTCATTACACGGTTATAAAAGACAACCACAATGATATTTCATTTATTTGGAAGGAGGTCAACCTGCCAAAAGTCAAGATGCAGGTCCTAAGCACACCAGTAGAAAAGGGACCTATTGTCCCGGTTCATTTGAGGATTTAGTCCCGGTTCCCCAACCGGGACTAGCAAATCGGGACTAATGCTAGTCCCGGTTGGGACACGAACCGGGACTAATGGGGGGGGGGGGGGGGGGGGGGGGGGGCACGTGGCCCGGCCACAGGCAGCAGGGGCGGAGGGCTTTGGTCCCGGTTCGTATTACGAACCGGGACTATTGTCCCGGGGCTTTAGTCCCGGTTCGTAATACGAACCGGGACTATTGTCCCGTCAGATTTTTCCACTTTTTTCAGAAAATTGTTTAAATTTGTAAAATCAATAATGATTATTCTGTAATTAATAAAAATATGAATAAAATACCAAAATGTTCAAAAATAAGACCTATTTGATTATGTTAAATGCATGCATGTTTAAAAAACTTAAATTAAATATTTTTTAGAACTACAAAAATGCCACTACTAGTGAAATATGGTGAACCACTATTACACATATCGTCACGAATATATTACACACATCTTATTCGTCGTGCTTGGTCGAACATATTACAAACGGTACATGTAGTACACACGAGTTTCATTCTTATATATATATACATCTCTTTTACACTCACTATTTAATTTCAACCTAGCTTATAGTAGTATTCTCCTTTCGGATCTAGGACCTCTGCATCTAAGAATCCGGCAAATTCCTCTTGAATTGCTCGTACGCGATCCTGTGGTAGAAGGCCTTCTCGTAACCGTTCGATCTAATTAAAAAAGGGTCAATATATATGAATGAAAGTAAACACAATTCATGGCAATAAACTAAAATTATTAATATTGCATACGCACTTCAAGTTGTTTTAAGATTCTGCCCTTCTCACAGCATGTCTGACGAATGAACTCGCAGACGTAGTATCCACATAAATGATTCCCACTTCCCTAGCTCAAGCACTTTACGGGAACAGAGTTCAATCAAAATAATAATCAAGAATGGTAATGGTATTGAACGAGAATCAAAGAGATGCGCGGATCTAGGTAGTAATACTTACATTTATTGGTTTAAATGTAAGGTCCTTCGCCCAATCACCCCTAGCCCTGGCGGTGAATCGTTTCCAAGCTCTGCCGGCAAAGAAAATGAATAAAGGAGTTATATATTAATTACTTGCTATAAGTAAATGAACGGAAAGTTGCCAATATAGTGCCATAATATGATTGAAATTACCTCTGGAGGCATTTCTGCATGTCCGCCCAATCCTTAAGGGGTTTATGTAACGAGTCCATAACAAGTACTACTCCTTTGTCAGGCATAATGATTAGCAGAATAAAGTGGAAGCTGCGCACGCATAAATCATCAATCATACACTTAACATCGAGAAATTAAGCGAAATAGAATGTGTAGTAACACTTACTTGAAGTTATAAGGAAATAGTATTTCTCTTTTGGTTTCGTTAAACCGTAACGCATTTAGCAAGTTATTCTCTGTATCATTGTAAAAATCATGGAGACTTTTTTCATGAACGTAATCTGGGTCAACGAACCCAATGTCATAGATTTGTCCTCTTTTGCATGGGAGAATCTTCATTCTGCATAATTAATATAGTGATGAGTAAGATTATAAATGCAATGAACGAGGTGAGCTAGCTAGAGACTTAATTACAGAAATAATACTTACAGACAATAGGCACTGATGATAGCTTTGTCAAGGGCGTCTTGTTGGTATAACTGAAATAATTCAGAAAATTCAATCATTACCACGCCAGCTCCATGCCCGTAATCCTCGTTCTGATATTCCAGGTAGATCCAATTTCCCCCTTTCTTTGAGTCTGCCATGTACCAACTATGCAATCTTCGCATTTTTGTTGGTAGATCTTGACTAACTCAGGTTTGACGAGAGGATGCCCGTGCCGGTATTTGTATTTTGGAACTATTTTTTCGTGGAATTGTAATTGGTCTAAGTACTGAGCAATAGACATGCCCCGAGCAGAGGCTGCTTCTCCGTACAGTGCAACAAACTCAGGATCGATGCCGACCGCACGTTTGCTCGACCCCACCTCGGTATTGGAAGACACTTTCAGCGGGGGCCACGATTGTTTTTTCTGTTCACTACAAGAGAAATGACTTTTAATGACAAAACGCCTGATGACAAAGTTCCAAACCGTCATTGATCCGGCTTGATCGATGACAAATTAGTTATTTTGTCACGGATGTACAATAATTAATGACAAATGCTTATTTTGTCATGGCAAACTGTCATGGATTAACCGGCGGAGCTGGGCATTAGAATAGATGACAAAATTGAGACCGTGGTTGTTTATAAACTGTCACTGAATTTCGTGCTAGACCCACTAGTCAGGTTTAATAGGAAGAATTTGTGCTATTTTAAATATTGTTATACATTGTGGGACCCAGCAGTCAGGTTTGTACAGTGCGGACCCCACTTGTCAGATAAAGGAATTATTGGTAAAAATTTGGGTCTTACGCATGTCGAACCCGCGACGTATGTAATGCGCGCGCAAGGTGGTACCGCTGGGATAATCGTGTGTTGTTGTCTTAGCAATCGTATTAGTTATTTTTGTAGTTATATTCCATCGCACGCAAATTTGTAATCGTGTCCGGTTAGGACTCTTATGACTATGTATAGATATAGATCGTACTGTCTTTTCTCGATCAGATCGCGTGCTACGGGACAGGTCGGGGCGAGGAGTCCATGGTCATCGTCGAGGCGATCTGGTGATCATCGTACACGATCGTGGTCACCGACGAGTCAACCACATACGTTGGGGGATCACGTTTGTAGGCGCAGTAGCGGTGAGTTTCTTGTAATTTGTTTGGGACTAGATCTATCTGCAATTCAAATTATTTTCGTTCTTAAGATATAGTCTGGTGGACATTGCGATGAATTGTAGGTGATGGATCGCAGTTGGATAACTCAGGGGAAAAAGATGACACCTCGCTACATGAAAGGTGTTAGTGAGTTTATGGAGTTTGTGCGAGAAAAAGGGGGCGTAATGGAGAAAGATTGGGCTCTGATGAACCAATATTATGCCCATGCATTGACTGCCTTAATCTGATACAGCAGGATCAAGTTGAGGTTGAGCGTCATGTGAATTGCAGAGGTATGTCCATTACTTATACTAGGTGGATTTTTCATGGGGAAGATTTCAGTGATCAGGCAAAGCCATAGTACCCATGATGGTTCGTATCAAAGCGACGACGATGCTGATTTTAAGGAAGAAGCTGAAGATAATTATGTTGAAGATAATTACGTTGACGACGCATCTGATCTGGTACATGATATGCACAAGTCTGGAGATTAAGGTCTTAGTAACCGAAATTTGTATGCAAAATTAGTAGAAGAAGCAAAGAAGGAGCTTCATGAGGGATGTGACACTTTCACTAGGTTGGCCTTCATTATAAGGCTACTTCATGTGAAATCATACAACCGGATCACAAACAGAGCATTGATCTACTTCTTGAGACTTTATGTACAGCTTTGCCAAACGTGGACTTTCCTAATCTTTTGCTCATGCTAAAAGTGTTCTTTCAGATGTTGGGCTTGGTTAGAGACAATTCATGTTTGCAAGTTTGATTGTGCTCTTTCTGGGGAGAGCACAAGGACAATTACACATTGTCCTGTGTGTGGAATATCAAGATGGAAAGATCCAAGTGGAAGGAAGAAGGTACCTCATAAGGTGCTTCGGTATTTTCCGATAATTTCGCGTTTACAAAGATTTTTGTTAAAGAGGAAATGTCAACGCACACAAGGTGGCACAAAGAAAGAGGGTTGCTGAGAAAAATATTCTAAGGCACCCAGCAGACGGTGAGGCTTGGAAGCACTTTGATGAACAGTTGGTTGGTTTGCTGAAGATCCTCGTAACATAAAGCTAAGATTTGCTACAGATGGATTCAATCCCTTGGTAGTATGACAAATGCATATAGTATGTGGCCTGTTTTCGTCATTCCGTACAACTTCCCCATGGATGTGCATGCATCAATCCAACTTCATGATGTCGTTGCTAATCCCGGGAAAGTACTCACCCGGGAAGGATTTTCATGTATTTATGCAACCACTGATAAAAGATATGATGCTGCTATGGAAAGGCGTGGACACGTATGATGCATGCACAAATAGAGAATTCAAATTGCATGCTGCGTTCCTTTGGTCGATTCATGATTATCCTGGATATGCCACCATGTCTGGGCGTAGTACTAGAGGATTTTTCGCATGCGTGCATTGCGACGAAGAACCTTGCTATGAGTCTTTAAAAAATAAGATTGGATATATTGGTCATCGTCGATTCCTTCGGACGGATCACCCTTATAGGAGAAGCAAACTTTTTAATGGAAAAGAGGAGGAGAGAGGACCACCAAGGAAGTTCACAGTGGAAGAAATAAAGGAGATAGGTAGAAAGGGTTAAGGATTTTATACCGGGCAAAATCCTAATTTGAGAAAGCGAAAGCGTGTTCCACAAGATGAACCAACTTGGCATCTCAAGGTCAGCTTACATTATCTACCATATTGGTCAGAACTGAAATTGGCTCACAACCTCGATGTGATGCACATTGAGAAGAACATATGCGACAATATCCTTGGTACCCTTCTTGAAATTGAGGGAAAGAATAAGGACACTATTAATTCTAGACTTGATTTAAAGAAATTGAACATTAGGAAGAAATTACTGGATGGAAGAGACAGGGAGTAAAATATGTGAAGCCCCCAGCACCGTGGACTCTTGTGAAGGAAAAAAAAGAAACAACTGTGCAGATATTTGGCCAAAATTCGATTCCCAGATGGTTATTGTGCAAACTGGGAAAGATGTGTTGATATCGATGGTGGTAAAGTGACTGGAATGAAGACACATGATTGCCACATACTTCTGCAGCGTGTTTTGCCAGCTGGCCTTAGAGGAATTGCAGGAAAGGAAATGTATGAGGCCATTGCCGAATTGGGGAGATTTTTTAGGGAGTTGTGTGCGAAAACCCTAAGAGTTGATGTGCTTCAAAGATTGAAGGATGACATTGTTATAATTCTATGCAAACTAGAGAAGATCTTCCCCCCTGCTTTTTTTGATGTAATGATGCACTTAGCTATCCATCTTCCTGATGAGGCTATTCTAAGGGGTCCTGTTCACTACGGTTGGATGTATCCAGTGGAGAGAAGACTAGGATACCTTAAGTCCACTGTTCGTAACAAAGCTAGGCCAGAAGGTTCAATTGCCGAGGGCTACATCGTTGATGAGTGCTTGACCTTTGCTCTAGATTTTTCAAGGATGACATAGAAACGAGATTTCATAAAAAAGATAGGAACCAAGATAACCATCGAAAACCTGGTCCAGATGAGTTGGACATTTTTTCAGACGGAGCGAAAGGGTTTGGGAAGTCCATTTTGAAGCTTTTTGAAAAGGAATTTGACAAAATGGTTTGGTATGTGCTGAACAATTGCGAAAAGGCAGAGTCCTATATAAAGTAAGTTTGCTTCACCTTATGAGTCATAATTTAATCTGTATGCGAATTTTGATTGGTAATGTTTTTTTTTAGTGTTGCCGGGAAGAATTGATGGATAGGGGTGTGAATAATCGACGAGGCGATGCAGAAAGAGTTCCCATCATGGTTTAAAAAACATGTGAGACATTTGAATAATGTATCTGAAGATTTGA